>RDRW01000176.1:0-338183 GCA_007896445.1 Puccinia hordei | reverse complement strand
TGTCAAAGGGCCCAGCAGTCTTGCAAGCACTTTTAAGCCAGAGATAAGCGTGGTCACTTGGAGAGAAGTATGAGGCCAGATTCGCCGCCAGTGTGTGGGTCTGGACACGTTTGGACAGCGGCGCCTTCCGGTTCTCCTGGGAAGCCTCGAGCTGTGCCATGTTGACAACTTCAGGAGATCATAAGAGAGAGGGCACCAGGTTGAGTGGGGTTAAAGAATTCTCTCTGCATACCACACAAATATCAGCCTTTGGATGTATGAACAAGTGAGAAAAAAAGTGAGTATTTACAGATTTGCATGCCTTCAGAGTGTATCCACTTCCCTCCAAACAACTCGGCTGAAACTCCTGTTGCATCGTTTGGATGTGGTGTGACCATTGAGGGGAGGTGTGTGAGGATGAATGCTATGTTTCAATCATTTTCTCGGCTGAACGGGGTGACCACACAATTCCACCCGCCAAATTTTTCATTCAAATCATCTGCCAATGCTTTTGGAAGCATTGGGCCAGGGAGAAATAGACCCATAGCTTGCACAAAAGGAGGGATTTTAATTACAAGATGGGTGTGCATAAGCAATGGGGAGTGACTTACAAGGAGGCGTCAGGACAGGGGGAGGAGGAATTGATTCGCCGGTGGTCTTTGGGTAGGTGGCTTGACTGTTGATGGCCCAGCAACAGGGGGGTTCCGTGGAATTCTGAGGCCTTGCAGTGATTGCGCATGATGAATTCGTGAGAGGTGGGATGAGGGGTGAAGAAATTATACATGGGGCCTGTATTTTTAGAAGAAGAAGCAGAGTTGTCCAGGCGCGCCTTTTTGCTCGTCGGGTCTTCAACCGTAGGATCTTCAATTCGTACCATGTCATAGCGATATCGGGTTTGTTGTTGTGCACCGGTTCATGGACTGGCTCCTGGTGGAAGGTAGGTTTGGGACGTCATGAAGGAATTGTTGGAGGACTTGCTGGTCTTCTGCCACCACTTCAGAGTCATCTGTTTCACCCTCTGCGTCAGGTCTTCAGAGCTGTCCCGGATGGCTGGATTGTTATTTCTCGCTCCCGTCCGCATGGGGGCTTTGGAGGACTTCTGGCCAATGAGTTGTTGGGCCGTTTGTACGCTTTGAAAGAAAGACTGGCCAAAGGTGTTGAGGGTTGTCTTCTTGGCCTTCGACATCTGTCCGCATCTCTCCGCTTCGACGTGGGGATCCATCAGCTGGTTTGTTGTGTTGGGCTGGCCATATTGAACATCCTTGTTTATTTGGTTTGCAATTGATTGAGGGTGGGGATTGGGTTGGTTGCTGGAGGTAGGTGATCAGGAGTGTGTGCATATAAGTATGCCATTGAGTCGGTTGCAAATTCAGGGCGGGGTGGGACTGGGGTGGAGCAGGCCTAGTGCGGCGCCTAAGGTGTTTTTTAGCCGGGCCGGGGTTCTGGAGACCTGTTCATTCTCATCGTCTGACTGCTCGTATTCAGCCTTTATTTGGAGGCCCAATTCTCCGGTTTTCACGTTCATCTGGTTTCAACGCAGGGTGCCGCGCCAGCCTCTGTGCATTTTCCAGAGATCCAACCTGTGTAATGGTGGGAGGGTGGGTGGGAGTGAGCCATGCTACTTATAATTAGCACAAAATAAGGAATGAATCTCCCGTCCTAGTTCCAGGTCTGATGTGAAGACATGTTGATGTTGAAGTCACGTTGGGTGATCTGTGCGGAATCTGTTGGCATAGAATGGGAGAGTACCTGTCAGCAAGTGTTACTTATCTATGGTAACAAAAACAATTAAAAAAAAACAAAAATGGAAAGAGATGTGGGGCCATCGACCCCGTGTTTGAGATGGGCCCATTGGGCCACTTTTGGTGGGGATGGAGCACGTTCTGGGGCTAATGCGGCCGTGTCAGCCACTGAGTACATATCACAGTACCTGACATGTACCACGTAACTGCAAACATTATTAATAATTATTATCTCTAATAATAATTACTATTCTTATTAATTATTATTACTATTTATTATCATTATTTATTCTAAATAACTCCACGTAATATTAATTATTATCCTTAATAATAATTACTATTCTGTAGTTATTATTATTATTATACCTTCATTATTATTACATTAATATTAATATTATTAAAGTACATTAATTACATTATTAATATAAATACTTTAATAATATATTCATTAAAAACTCATGAATAATTCTGGTTAAGCTATGTACTCCTGTTATACAAGATACATAACTTGTAGGCCTTTGCCCCCCTGTCACGTGAAATATCCAGAGTAACAGATATCACTCTTTCCCCTCTGATTACGCCCACATTCCTTAACATTGGAATATTTCACGCATAAGATATGTAATTTAATATCTTATTAATAAAAGAACTTATTAATATTATAATAATTAATACTTATAAGGATGTACCAATAATAAATGACATCATTATAAGTTAATAACTTTATTAATATTAATAACAGATCAATTAATACAAATGTCATGATGTGATCCAATCCCACTAAGGACTACTGATCAAAGATGTGTCCCATAACACAGCCTTAGTAGAAATCACATCATAAACATTAACAGATCCTCCCAAAAGGATCTGTCTTGCCCCTGAAGTTCCACAGTACCTCCCAGGTCATGGAAGCGCTCACAGTTCCCCCTTGAGGAGCTCTTACAATATATAAACAGACTGTAAACAGTTGTTTATCCCCCAGAGAATATTTAGAACACCACAGCACAGTACATACCTTAGAGTTATTTACCTTGCTTAGTTCCCCATTCTCCAACAATCCCCCAATTCTGGATAATCTATAGTTTAATACTGTTATTACCTCAAGAATTGGCCACAACCTACCTTCAATAAGGTAGAAACCACGAACCCAAGTGAGTACCTCCTTGGATGCCTATTAATACTCTGTATTGATTTGGATGCGCCTAATTAGAGCAATTAGAGCAAGCCTCTCAGACAAGATTACTGATTGAGGAAGTACCTTTTTACAGGACTTAAACTTTACCCAAACCACTTTTAATCATCAACCTACCTTAGTTACAACCAATAACCACGGGTTAGTTCCACACCCAGGCTGACAATTGGGGGTCTGGCCTTTATTTATCCGTGATTTTTTCACCCTCTTACCCTTAAAAAATCATCACTAACACCTCCTTACCTTTATTTTTCGTGAAAATGGCCCTTTAATAGATGCCAGAGATCATTTGTGACTTTAGAAGAACTCAAACCTATTCCAACAAAGACATTACCAATTGGACAACCCTGACAATATTACCACGTCACAACTGGTTATCAAAACTGAAGTTATAGAAGGAGAAGACCAATTCTATAACTGTACCTGGACAAAATAAAACAACTTAGACTCACCAACATTTATTCCCCTGACGGCACTTTAATTAATACTGAAGAATCTGACGTGTTGACTAAAGAAGAGCACACAAAAATTGTCAGAAAAGAACTTAAATCAGCTTTAGAAGAAAGGGATCCACCCTTTAATGACATATTTTGTGATATAATTTCCTCTAACAATACTTACGTGTCTGTTCCCCCCTTTTTTGATTGTGACCCCCCAGCAGTCCCTAGACATCTACTTAGAAACAGTAGAAGAAATAAAGATCCTAGATTGACTGCATTCAACTACAGAAAATATAAAAAATCATAAAAATACCGCTTGTTTTTTTCTCTATTTCTTATCTCTAAAAAATTATAAAATTGCAATAAAAAAACAGAGTCTGCTACCCAAATTTGAGTCTAAGAAAAAACAAAAAACCCTACAAAAAATTGAGAAAAACTCGAAATTATAAACTAAAAAAAAAAACATATAAAAAAATTAAAATCCAATATCTGGCTGAAGATATTGATCAAAAACAAGAAAAAAGCGCCTTTTTTATAATAAAATCTCTTCAAAATTCTACGTTCTAGTAGATCCACTACTCATAGAGACATTCTGAGTAGACCATTCGAACCGCAGTAGTAGATTTACACTACTAAAATCTCGTTCCCTTACTCTCTAGAGCCTCCATTCCCAGGCACTAGTCATCTAATCCCTAAAAATCCTCCTCGATCACGAATTACATAGTGGTAATACCCATAGTTACCGCATACAAGTGGTAATACACACCGTAGTACATACCGGGTGTATACTACATAGTATAAAAGTGATCGGAAGATTGATCTTCTAGCCTGATCACGTGTTACATACTGTATTCCCCGGATATTCCAGGATCTACAGTATACATACGTGCGCCGACGCACTTCTGGAAGTTCCAGCATACATTCTACAGTATAACACACGGATAAGACCCTTATATCCGATCATAACAATCGTCGACGTTAGACTTTCTCACTCAATACTTGAGCTATCAAGGTGTTGAGTAGATCAAAATAACGGGAAAAATCAGCCGCATTCAACTGTCTGATTTATTCCATTATTACACATCGGGAACAGTGTGTATTAGCCCCGTCGAGACTTTTTTATCTCACAAATCACGTTTCAGAGTCACTCCGTGATTTGTACATAGTAAAAAAGTGTAAATTAAACTAATTAAAAGTAAATTAGATCATTTCTGATCATATTTACACATTATCTCTCACCCTGAAAGGAAGACTAATCCCCTTTCAGGAATATCTCACAAATCACGTTGAGTCTCTCCGTGATTTATCCAAAATAAAAATAAAATTAGTATAAACTAATTAAAATCAACTATAAAACAGATCAATTGATCAGTTTACACCTATTCTTCTCCCCCTGAAAGGAAGAATAATACCCTTTCAAGGACATCTCACAAATCACGTCGAGTCTCTCCGTGATTTGAACACATAAAAAACATTTAAAAATAACAAATTTCACTGTCAAACAGATCAATTTGATCAGTTTACATCCACTCTCTCAACCTGAAAGGAAGACTAATCCCCTCTCAGGCACATCTCACTAAAATTTAGCTCAATTTTTGTCATTTCCACCTGGAAATTTAGACATAAAAACAGCCTCTTTTCAAGTCTTGTCACACTCACAACAAGCCACTTGATTTCACCGCATAAAAATCATAGAACAACTACTATTACTCTCATAAAGTAACACATTCACATTACTTTATATCTCTTTTCTCCATAAAACAACAAACCTTTAAGCCCTCTTCAAAGAAAAATTCTGAAGAGTAAGCAAACATCTTTAAATAAGTAAAAATATAACACATTTTTACTAATTTTCTTTTGTTTTTAGTGTCCACCAACGTAGACAAGCTTACCCCTGAATTGGACATTTTGAAAGTGTCTGACAAGACCACTACAGCCCGTGACACCAGAGAAACCTCTGAGATTACCACTAACAGAGAAACCTCTGTTACTCCATCAGACAAGTCATCTGGTGAATTAAATTTTAAACAAATTTTCCTTATAAAAATCTCCTACTAACAACTTTTTACGCATTTTTACAATGACTCCTCCTTCCCTTAGAAATAGAGGTTACAATGGCCGCACCAGGGAGCCAGAGCCAAGACTTGGATTTCCACCAGCGTCAGTTTTGCCCCCTGGCAAACAAGAATCTTTAAATAAAATCATTTATAGAAGTAAAAAAACTGATAATCAGTCAATTTCTTCTGCTTCTAGTAACAGCAGAGGAAAAATTCGAAAGGTTTTATTACAGGATGAAGGAGAACAAATATTGGTTAAAGGATGTAAAGAACAGGAGCAGCTTCAATGCAGTGAAAGCCCATCTAAATTACTGCCAGGAGGATTTCCGTCATATGGTCAGCCTCAAAGGGCTACCAGCAACCCTCTACCGCACCAAGGATTGGAATCCTCTTCATTTATCTCCAGGAATCCTTTTCTCTCCCCCCAATCCTTCCAACACTCCAATAAGAACCCAAAATCCCCGTGGTCCCAAGGGCAGAAATGTCAATTCCAGACATCCCAGGAACACAGGGAAGAATACCCAATGGAGAAACCAGATCTATTCAGAAATGGTACGCCTAGGGAGATCCCTCCAAGGGACTTATCAACATCTGGAGCAAGGCAAAATAGCCCGTCAAGAGCGCCAGATGGAAGAAGCCCCATAAATTGTAACACTTCCCCATCATCTAGTCAAAAAATTAGAACACAAAGTTCCCCATGTGTAGTAATTAATGACTCAAACATTTATACTTGTACCCCTGAACAACATCAACAAATTACCACATTTCAACATGTAGTAAATGCTATGAACAATAGTAACAAAGCTCTGTCCAATGATTTACAAGAATTATGCCGTAAAATTATGAGAGCTACAGATGAACAGGTGAACTCAGAAGATAGTACATTATATCTTATTCAACAGAGGTTGACTGAAATGGATACAAAAATTGATATGTTTCATGTAGAATTGGATGATCATTGTAAAACATTTAGTAAACAACTGTCTAATTCTATGACCAGAATTGATGACTGGGTTGAAGAGCAAGGTAATTCCAACCAAGATCTTGTTAAGAAAGTGGAACAATTGGAATTAAAAATTCAGAATTTACAATCAGATACTACTAATAAAGTAGATTCTCAATTTAGAACCTTTGAAGATGTAGTGAACAGAATTGAGAAACAGTTCACATGTGTTACGTCAGAAATGACCAAAAACAACTCAGATATCATGCACAAGTTGGAAGAACTCCTGACTAGAGATGCCCAACCAAGAAGCAGACATGATACTATTAATGACATTGGAGATGACAGTCAATCTATTCCTCCAGTCATTACAACTCAATTGGCCAATTTAACCCCTTCACCTTTACAGAATACCCAAGTTGAACCAAGCAGGGATCAAACTGCTACGCCAACTCTCAATACTCAACAAATTAGAGTGGCCACATCCACCATTAATAGTTTGGATGAAGACAAGGCCATCCACAAATTAGTATTAGCAGGTCTGCCAAAGACTAATGAGTGGCTAACCTTTTCTGGAGTGGGAGAATATGACCACTTTAAATTTATTGATTGGATTGATAACTTGAAAGAAGATACTAATGCCCCTGATCAAATTATATGCTCAAAATTGAATTCAATTCTTACTGGAGTTGCAAATTCATGGTATAATTCTAGGAAAAAAGAAGTACCTGGCAATAAAAATTGGTTATTCTGGAAAAAGGAAATCATTAATAAATTTAGCACTCCTGAATGGAAGAGAAAAGTGAAAACCAACTTCAGAAGAAGCAGATTTGACATACTGAGTGATGTAGAACCATCTGATTGGGTTACACAACAAGTGAACAGAATTAAAGCCATTGAAAGAGATGTAGAAAATGCCTCTATTAATGATAAATTACTTGGACAATTAGATCATAATACTGAATACATGATGCGTAGAGTTCTACAAAGTGACAGTGATTTAACTGAATTCATCAATCAACTGGAAAGTCTTGTCAATGTTAAAAGAAAGGACAAGAAAGAAAAGTATAAATCTGTCAAAAGAGATAATTATAAAGATTCCAGGAAATCAGACCAGAAGGAAACCAAAGACACTTCTGAGAAAGAAATTACGTGTTTTGAATGTGGAAAGAAAGGACATAGATCCAATAAATGTCCCAATAAGAAATCTAGTAAGAAAGTACACTGCATTGAAAACATTGATGATAACTTGGTCCCCATTAATGATGATTCCCAATCTAGTATAGAATCTTTACCAGATGATTCTGATTCTGATTCCATTGATTCTGACTCAGATATTCACAGTACTCATGCCATTGTTTCAAAAGATGAATTGATCATATCTAATATTTCTAAAATGGAAGATAAATTCAGACCTGTAAACATTAAGAAATTACACTTGTCAAATGAGATGCATTCTGGAAAAATACATAAGACTGGTGGTACTAATATCACTAATATAATATGTAACAAGTTTAAACTTAAATGTTTAATTGATGGAGGAGCCTTCTGCTCTATTATTGGTCCCAATTTATTAGATAAGATATTGCCTCAATGGAAGAAAGAATTAATCCCCATTAATTCTGAGAAATTCTACAGTTGTAACAGTAAATTGAAACCACTAGGTATTATCAAATTAGATATTATATTCCCCCATAACAAACAAAGTATTCAGATTACCGCTGAATTAATAGTTATGGAAGATTTTAAAATGAAATATATCATTTTAGGAAATGATTATATCATTAATTATGGAATAGATGTGATAAATTCTAATGGAAGATATTTTACCTTCAATGGCGACATTATGAACAAGTTTGAACTTGGAATAAGTGACAAAATGAACCTGGAGCAACTTGAATGTAATTCTATCAATAATTCTAACTTTGATAATACAATATTAGAAGCAAAGATTGCTGAGAATTTAGATGATGAGCAATTAAAGGAACTAAAGAACTTGCTACATAAAAAGAAACTTGCATTTGCCACTGCTGATGAACCCTTTGGAAGCATTAGAGGACATGAAGTAAGAATTAATCTTAATACTACTAGACCTTATCCTCCTGCTTTAAGGAAAGCTGCTTATCCTGCTTCCCCCAGAAGTAGAGAAGCTTTACAGCAGCATGTTACTGAATTAGTAAGAATGAATGTCTTACGCAAAGTGGGAGCAAATGAAAATGTAGAAGTTACTACCCCAGTTATTATTGCTTGGCATAATGGAAAATCAAGAATGGTTGGAGACTTTAGAGGTCTTAATAACTATACCATACCTGATAGATACCCCATGCCCAAAATCAGTGAAGCACTGACTCAGCTAAAAGATGCTAAATTCATAACTTGTATGGATGTACTCAAAGGTTTCCATCAGAATGTAATTCATGAAGACAGTAGATATTTGATGAGAATAATATTACATATGGGAATATATGAGTACCAAAGAATGCCTTTTGGAATTAAGAATGCCCCCTCTCACTTCCAAAGAATGATGGACATAGAATTCCACAAAGAATTACGTGAAGGCTGGCTTATTATCTACATTGATGACATCATTATTTTTAGTCAAGACTGGAAAGAACATTTGGAAAAACTTTCAATAGTTTTAGACAGAGTTACAAAAATGAATATGAAAATATCCATGAACAAATGTCAATTTGGTTTTAAGGAATTAAAAGCACTTGGACATATAGTTTCTGGACTTAGTATTGCTATTGACATGAATAAAGTGGCTGCAGTATTGCTTAAGCCCATGCCAACTAATGTCAAGGAATTACAATCATTTTTAGGTTTTGCTAGTTATTACAGGCAACACATTAAAGACTTTGCTAAAATTACTGGGCCCCTGTACCAAATTACTAGTCCAAACACTGCATATGAGATGACGTCCCCCAGAGTAGATGCCTTTAATAAAATCAGAGAAATGTTAACATCTGCCCCAATATTATTAATGCCTGACCCTCACAAGCCTTACAAATTATATGTAGATGCAAGCATGGAAGGACTTGGAGCTGCTTTACATCAAGTACAAGATTTACAGGACATTCCCAAAGAAGGAGTAATATGTTATATTTCACGCACACTTAAGGACAGTGAGAAGAAATATGGTGCTAGCCAACTAGAATGCTTATGTCTAGTATGGGCTTTAGACAAATTATATTACTACTTGGATGGTTGTGATTTTGAAGTTATTACTGATTGTAGTGCACTCAAAAGTTTACTCAGTATGAAAACTCCCAACAGACATATGTTAAGATGGCAAATTGCAATCCAAGAATGGAGAGGCAGTATGACTATTGTCCACAGAGCTGGAAATATACATAAAAATGCTGATGGTCTCAGTAGATGGTCTTTAGACAATCTACCAGAAAATCCTGCTTGGGATGGAGAAATAGCGGCAAAAATTATGTGCCTTTTTCCACTAATTAATGATGCAAATAATCCTGCTTATGATGACCCTTCTGAAACATATGACATTCTTGGACTTCATGTTACTGAAATGAAGGAAGAATTTTGGGATGAAATACGTGAAAGTTATAACCTGGACAAGAATTGCTCCACTCTTAAAGAAATTCTACAAAGTAAACATAAAAACCTGGACTTGATTAATTCTTTAGAAGAACCTTGGTCTACTGCCTTTAATGAAAACAGATTTTCACTTCTGGATGGATTGATATATCATAGGAACCAAACATACTAGCGTAGTAGTTCTGGCTAAAAAGGAACATATTAATCTTTTTCTTAAAGAATGCCATGATAATATCACAGCAGGACATTTTTCCTTTGACAGAACTATAGAAAGAGTTAAACATATAGCTTGGTGGCCCCATTATAGAAATGCAACCAAGGAATATTGTGAATCTTGTGAAAGATGTCAAAAAGCAAATAAAGCTACTGGAAAAAGATATGGTTTACTACAGGAAATTGAAGAACCAACAGAAAGATGGTCTGTAATTAATATGGATTTTGTTACAGGATTACCTCCAGCTGGAATGAATAACTACAATTCTGTACTAGTAGTAGTTGACAGATTCTCTAAAAGAGCTAAATTCTTGCCATGTCATAAGGAAAATAATGCATTTGATGTAGCTCTACTATTCTGGCAAAAGATTATAGCTGATGTAGGATGTCCTAGATATATTATTACAGACAGAGATCCAAAATTTACATCTGAATTCTGGAAAGGTTTATATGATTTATGTGGCACTCAATTGAAGTTCTCTACAGCTTATCATCCTCAGACTGATGGATTAGCTGAAAGAATGATTCAAACCTTGGAAGATATGATTAGAAGATATTGTGCTTATGGTCTAGAATTTAAAGACAAAGATAATTACTCACATGACTGGTGTTCACTATTACCAGCATTAGAATTTGCTTATAATTCCAGTAAACACAGTAGTACTGACATAACTCCTTTTGAATTAGAAAGAGGATGGATACCTTGGTTCCCCAAAGAATTAGTTCTCTCTAAATCAGTAACAATTCACCCCAATGCCACTAATTTCCATCAAATGATGACTAAAACTGCAAATTACGCAGCAGAATGTATTAAGAAATCTTTTGAATATAATAAGAATAGATGGGACAAAACCCATAAGGTTCACCAATTTAAAGTTGGAGATCAAGTTCTTATTTCTACATTTAATTTTACTAATTTAACAGGACCCAAGAAACTCAGGGACTCCTATGTTGGACCTTATACAATTAAAGCTTTACATGGTGCAAATGCAGTAGAAGTTATATTAACTGGAGAATTAGAAAGGAAACACCCCACATTCCCAGTTAGTCTAATCAAACCATTTATTCCTAATAATGATGATAAATTTCCTCTAAGGAAAGATAACATTAGAGTGGTGATACCTCCAGTAGAGAAAGACCAACTCATTAAAGTTAAGAAAGTTATACAACATAGAAAAATTAGAAAGAATAATGAAGATGTTAAACAGTACTTAGTCAGATATAGTGGATCCAAAGAGGATGAATGGCTTACAGCTGATCAGATCCCTGATTCAGAAAGAATTCTGAGACAATACAGAGTTGACAAAAGAAACCATTAAGAAATTTTTTTAGTCAACCCTTTTTTAGAGGGAGGAAGTGTCAGCCACTGAGTACATATCACAGTACCTGACATGTACCACGTAACTGCAAACATTATTAATAATTATTATCTCTAATAATAATTACTATTCTTATTAATTATTATTACTATTTATTATCATTATTTATTCTAAATAACTCCACGTAATATTAATTATTATCCTTAATAATAATTACTATTCTGTAGTTATTATTATTATTATACCTTCATTATTATTACATTAATATTAATATTATTAAAGTACATTAATTACATTAATTAATATAAATACTTTAATAATATATTCATTAATAAACTCATGAATAATTCTGGTTAAGCTATGTACTCCTGTTATACAAGATACATAACTTGTAGGCCTTTGCCCCCCTGTCACGTGAAATATCCAGAGTAACAGATATCACTCTTTCCCCTCTGATTACGCCCACATTCCTTAACATTGGAATATTTCACGCATAAGATATGTAATTTAATATCTTATTAATAAAAGAACTTATTAATATTATAATAATTAATACTTATAAGATGTACCAATAATAAATGACATCATTATAAGTTAATAACTTTATTAATATTAATAACAGATCAATTAATACAAATGTCATGATGTGATCCAATCCCACTAAGGACTACTGATCAAAGATGTGTCCCATAACACAGCCTTAGTAGAAATCACATCATAAACATTAACAGATCCTTCCAAAAGGATCTGTCTTGCCCCTGAAGTTCCACAGTACCTCCCAGGTCATGGAAGCGCTCACAGTTCCCCCTTGAGGAGCTCTTACAATATATAAACAGACTGTAAACAGTTGTTTATCCCCCAGAGAATATTTAGAACACCACAGCACAGTACATACCTTAGAGTTATTTACCTTGCTTAGTTCCCCATTCTCCAACAATCCCCCAATTCTGGATAATCTATAGTTTAATACTGTTATTACCTCAAGAATTGGCCACAACCTACCTTCAATAAGGTAGAAACCACGAACCCAAGTGAGTACCTCCTTGGATGCCTATTAATACTCTGTATTGATTTGGATGCGCCTAATTAGAGCAATTAGAGCAAGCCTCTCAGACAAGATTACTGATTGAGGAAGTACCTTTTTACAGGACTTAACTTTACCCAAACCACTTTTAATCATCAACCTACCTTAGTTACAACCAATAACCACGGTTAGTTCCACACCCAGGCTGACACGGGGCCCTTTGAGCTGCCTGGGGGGTTTGAATGGCCCCTTTGAATGTTTTATTTCCCCTTTGGAGCATCAAAGTGGGCCTGTGGGCCCACTGGAGGTGATGGGCAGAGGCGGGCCCCTTCTGACGGCCATTGGGCCCTGTCTTTGGGCCAGTTGGGCCTGTGGGCTTTTTTTCTCCCACAAAATTAAACCCCAAAAAAAAACCTTTTTTTTGGTTTTTTTTGGGTTTTTTCCTCATTTTTTATTTCTCATTTTTTTTTTTTTTTTTTTTTTTATGTTTTTTTTTTTTTTTATGTTTTTTTTTTTTTATGTTTTTTTTTTTTTTTTTTTTTTTTTTTTTTTTTTTTTTTTTTTTTTTTTTTGTTACTCACATTTTTTTTGGGTGGTGGTGTCTCGAATTTGTGGTCGTTCTGGTTGAAAACAACCAGACCGACGGTCTGATTCCTGAAAGGAATCAGACTCGGCGGGCTCGCTCACGTAATCGAATGGTCCCTACCATTCGATTACGTGAGCGAGGGGATATCGCATGCGATATCCCCATACACATAATACATGTATGTATTATGTGTATGGGGATATCGCAGGCAATATCCCCCCACACGCCAAACAATTGGCGTGTGGTACCCGCACGCCAAACAATTGGCGTGTGGTACCCGCACGCCAATTGTTTGGCGTGCGCTCCCACACGCCAAACGATTGGCGTGTGGGAGCGCACGCCAAACAATTGGCGTGCGGGGCCTACACGCCAATTTTCTTTGGCGTGCGGGGCCCACACGCCAAAAAAAAAAGGCGTGTGGGAACCGCACGCCATTTTTGGCGTGTGGGTCTCACACGCCCTTTTGTTTTGGCGTGTAGACCCTACACGCCAAAAAAAAAGGGCGTGTAGGCCCCGCACGCCAAAAAAAAATGGCGTGCGGGCTGGCGTTGGCGTGCGCGCTTGGCCTGCGTTTATCAACGCCCCAAAAGTTGACCAAAAGTCAGCTTTTCTCCCGGTGCTGGGGAAAGGTCCAGTCTGCGGGATAGGGAATCTGGTTTTGTTGATTGGTGTCCTGGTCGGAACATGATCTCGAAGTCAAAACATCCCATGGTCTACGCCCATCTTGCCTGTCTTCTGGTGAGTTGCTTGGTTGTCATGAAGCTTTCCAGGTTACGGTGATTGGTGTACATAATTGCTGTCAGGCGGTGCGGGCTCCCCTCTAGGTATTGTCGCCACTCTTTGAAGGCAGCCACAATAGCTAGTAACTCCTTGTCAAAGATCTCATAGTTGCGTTCCGCCTGTACTAAGGATTGGGATAGGTATGCTATGGGGTGAAGTTCTTGGTCCTTTGCGCAAACTTGGGACAGTACTGCACCCAGTGCAAAGTCAGAGCAATCACATTCAAGGATAAATTGCTTGTACGGGTCTGCAATTTTCAGGCTCGGGGTGGATGTGAAGGCGGCTTTGAGGGATTCAAATGCAGAGTTGCACTTGGTGTCCCACACAAAGTGGGTTTCTACTCTTTTAAGGTTGTGGAGTGGTCTGGTCTTTCCTGAGAAATGGTCGATGAATCGGCGGCAAAAGTTAGCATTTCCAATGAATTGCTGAAGTTTGGTCACATTCTTCGGTGCGGGCCAGTTGGTTACTGCTTGTACCTTTGCGGGGTCCATTCTGATCCGGTTGCATGATATCAATAATCCTAGGTATTCTACTTCCGGCCTTGAAAATTCACACTTTTTGGGTTTCAGCCACAATTGGTGCTTGCTCAATGTGTCCAGTATAGTTCCCACTGCTTCCGCATGGTCCAATCCTTTCCGTGTGTAGATCATGATGTCATCTAGGTATGCGGCGGTGTCCTTCCCAATCTGTCTGAGGAGGATGTCTTGCATGAAGTATTGGAAGTATCCTGGCGCTCCCGTGGGTCCAAATGGCATGGTAAGCGGTGGGAATTGTCCTGCCCGGCAGATGAAAGCCAGCTTATCTTTGTCGCCTTCCGCAACTTGGAGGTTCCCATATGCGTTGCAGAGGTCCAGCTTTGTAAATGTGTCCGCATCCAAAAGGCTGTCAACTAAGTTCATTGTCAGTGGTAGCGGGTACTTGTTCTTCACCGTTACTGCGTTGAGTCTCCAGTAGTCAAAACAGGGCCATAGGTTTCTGTCCTTCTTCCCAGTGAATAGGACCGGTGGGTGCCGCCCAAGGGGATGTGGTCCGCCAAATGTTCCCGTTTGTCAGTCCTTCGTCAATCATAACGTCAAGTGCCTGGTTCTCCGCTGGAGATAGCAGGATGATTCTTCCGGCGTGTGGGGTGACTCCTGGGATCAGGTCTACGCGGAAATCATACTTTCTCCGCGGGGGAAGCCTCATGGCGCTCAATTTCTGGAACATGTCAAGGTGTCGGTGGTAGCACCGAGGTACCAATTCTTCCGTAGTCCATACCGCAGTTGTGGTTTTTCCTTTTGCTGCCAATTGTGCCAATGTTGACCATGATGTTTTGGCCGTATTGATCACTGCTGGGGTATTTCCTAGAGGGGAAAGAGGTTTGTCAGCTGTTTTGGGAATCAAATGCGGGGAAGATGTATCAGACTCACATTGCAGGGGTGTTATTGTGCTATAAGCACACACCCCCTTGTCACTAATCCTAGCTTTCCCCATGGGCCTGTGGACCGTTTGCGGGGATGTTGGCGGAGAGGACAATACTGCTTCGGCAGTAACACCACTTTTATGGGATACGGTTTCATTGGGTATGTGTTTGGGATGTTGGGTCTCAGGGCTCTGTGTGGGGCTTGATAGGCTATCTACAGGGTGTACAAGCTTGCCAGCCGTTTCGGGAGAAATGGTAAAAATTGGGATATCAAACTCACATTGCGGGGGCATTATTGTGTTCAAAGAAAACACCCCCTTTTCTATTTTCCTAGCTTTCCCCAGTTTTCCAGTTGGGGTTTTTTTCGGAATAGACAAAACCGCCAAAGCAGCTGCAATGTTGGGGTTCCATAGGGTACGGCTTTTCCGATTGATTCGGTGTCCGTACCGGCGGATCCAGGGCATCCCTAGGATCCCATCATACAAGTCTTTCAGTCTTGTATTGATGAATTGGGATGGGTGGGGTTCATTGTTCAGGATTAGGTCAATCTCATGGGTCGCTCTGCTGGCGGACCCGTCAAATCCAAAGACGTTCCGTTTTGAGGCCAATGCGGCCTCAAGCAGTCCCCATTGGGATGCGTATGACTCACTCAAAACACTGTGGGTTGCTCTGGAGTCAATGAGGAATAATAGGGAGGGGTAGGGTCTTTGAGGTGTGGCTCTGGAAGTTGTGATGTTGCATGAAAGGAAACATTGGGGATCAATTTCATTTAAATGTAATGTTGGACTAGCACCAATACTACATGACAACTCCGCTACGCTCGGGAAAGGCATAAACTTCATTCTTGAGCATCTCCATTTTTTGACTTGTCAGCCCGTCCCTTTCCGGTCTTATCCGCCTGTCCTTCAGCTCTAAGCATTGCCAATCCATCGGCTAGCTGTTGGACCTGGTCTTTGAGTGTGGAGACTGAGGTGGGTGTCCGTCCTTTCCCTTCTTGTTTGGACACTCCTGGGAAATATGTCCACACGTCCCGCAGCGGAAGCAAAGGCCCTCCCGCATCATGCGGACCTTCTTGTTGTTGGACAGTTGGCCGGTGATCGCAGATGTGTCCATGGCGTTGGGGTCTGGCTGGGTCTTTGCCAATTCAGTGGTTGCCTCTGCCCCGTGCAGCTCAGAGTCGAGCTCCATGGCCAGGCTTGCTGCCTCGTTGACGGTAGCAAAGGTAGTGCAGGCCAATACCAGTGCAGTCCAAATGTCCTGTTTTAGGCCCTGTCGGTATTAGCTGATGAGGGTCGGGACCTCCGGCAGTGGCATGGGTGTAGTCGGCCACTGTCCTTGTCTGTTGTAGCGCTTGTAACACATGTTCCGCCTTTCCTTTCTTTTCGGAGTCAAAATACATTGCTCCGAAGTCTTTTGTCCACCTGGCGTACGAGAAGTCCGCTCCTTCCATGACTAGGTTGATGTACGGGGTGGACCATACGGCGGCAGGTCCAGTAAGGTAGCATGCGGCAAATAACAGCTTTGTCCTGTCGTCTGGGAACATGGAGCTGTTGACAGAGGTGTAAATCACCACTTTTTGGGCAAAAGTTTCTGCCTTCGTCCTGCACTCACCATCAAACTTGTTGGTACATGCAATATTTGGTCTGCGGAGTGGGGTGGGGATGGTTGGTCCCGTTGTGCTTTGGCTGCTTTTTGGCGGGATCATTCATTTTCTCTTGCTTGAGTCATCTCCTCAAGCTGTCATTGGAGTTGCTCCACGTCATCCATCTTTTGGGTGCGGATGAGGTTGGGGTTTCTTAGGTTATCTGTTTGTCAGGTTTGTTTGGGTTTCTTGCCTTTTTCTCCGTAGTTTTAGATCCTGCAATATGTTATGGTCTGATCTGGGGAGAGGAAGGAACTGTGGTTCTGGGGTTTCTGGGGTTTTGGGATCCTATAATGTAGATTGCAGGATGAGGAAGGGATGTGGATCCTTGTCCTGAGAGACTATATAGTGGCCTGTCTGTGACATGTACGTGATATACTATCTACATGTGGTGCGGGCCCGCAACACGGCTCATGAAACCCACAGCAACTATCTCTCTGATTTCTTGCGGCTGGAGTCCACAGAGACAGAAAACCTAGTCCCTGGGGATGGCCAGGTGTGCCTCACATGAATCTAGCTGGAATGCCATCAGCAACTCCAACCAATATAAACCCAACTACTCCAATGCCTCTATTGATCTCAAATCCTGCAACTTCTTTGCAACAAAAAATCCCATCTTCTCCGGCACCTTCAGAAAATGACCTTGAACTCCAAGGTTTCTTCTGCTTTGCACATGTGGGACCAAATATGGTCTATCAAGCCCACCTGGGCACATTCCCAAGTCCCTCTTGGCGCTGCGCCACTGGGGCTTGGGCTTGTGCCCAGGAGGCTTGGTTGTGTGCCCAGGGGGCTTTTCTGGGAGGGCTGTGGGGCCCGTGGATCTTGGCACACAGCCAAGTTCAACTGGCTCAGACCCAAGCTTGTGGCCAATCAGCACAACACCCGTAATTCACCAAGTTTGTTTGTTTTCTCCTTTTCTTTTCTTCCTTCAAATTACTGATGGCTCTTCTTTTCCGCAGGTCATGATGGACGCTGCTTCAACCTCAGCCGCACCCAATGTTATGGATTCTGACACTGCAGTTATGGATTCAACGGATATTGAAATTGAAGCCAATACAATGCAATCCCGCAAATTTCTTGAAGAGCTACATGAATTGAAGGAAAAAAACCTCACAAAAGGCCAAAAAAAAAATTGAACAAGCAAGAACCTACAAAAACAATTGACTCACCCATAAAGATTGGAAGCCAAATGCAATTGTCAAGCCCAAAGAGACTTATTGATTTTTGGAACATCCTTTTGAAGTGCTTCATAACCGTGTTGATCTGTAGCAACTTTGGAAGAAATGCCTGTTATACCAATTTGGGATTGTGCCTCATAACCTTTTTGCCATCCCAGACTGTACATTTCACCCAAGTATGCTGGTCCGTTGGATTTATTGGAATTTTGGAATCTGGCCTGCTGGATGAGATGTTGGCTGAGATTTTGGTATTGTTCTTTGAGTTTTGCATCCATGGTTGTGAATGGTCGGAACTTTACCACAGCAATAACCTTGTTACAAGTTCCATCGGCCCAGCAGATAAAGGACTTGTTGAAGAATTGGATGTTGGCATTTAGATTGGGAATTGAGATGTGGACTGGAATATGGGACTGGCCAGCAAAATGTACATTGGCCCTTTGACGGCGAAGAATTTGAGTGGCGGCTTTGTACTTTTTCCGCTTCATTTGCTGATTACTGAGGTGTGATTGCGGAGCCAGACAAGAAACTTCTGCTTCATTGACCCCTTTGCTGCCACGTACATCTTGTTCTTGATAGTGATCACATCGGCAATAGATTTGACAAATTACGCAAGACTTTGATTCCATCTGAGACATGTTAGGAGGCACGTGGGGATTGGGATTGGAGTGTTGCTGTCATGACTCAGCATTTCCAATCAAACTGAACTACGCTCCTTAACCAAAAGGCTATGAAACTGGCTGAATGACCAGTTCATATTGGAAATTTGTAGTGTCATATACCACCGTATGACAGTACCCCCGGGGTTAAGGGCACTTTGTCTCGAATGTGCTATGGCTGGTGGCACCAACCCATGTCAACTCTCATGGAGCCATATTCAGACACACTCTTGACGCTACAAGGAACCACCAAGACTGCGGGGATACTTCCCTCGAAGATAGAGATGCTTTGAACCTCGAATTTCGAAGCAGCTTCAAAGTTATCTTCGAACTTCGAAGAAGTGAAGCTCGAAGATAACTACAATCTTGCTACCAACGGGTGGAAACCCTCGACAATGGTCACAGGCTAGAGATGTCCTGATCGCGCATTGAACCCGTGGCAGGGTTAGCCAGTTTACTGTCATGACTCAGCATTTCCAATCAAACTGAACTACGCTCCTTAACCAAAAGGCTATGAAACTGGCTGAATGACCAGTTCATATTGGAAATTTGTAGTGTCATAAACCACCGTATGACAGTTGCTTGCATGTAGGTGAGCGAGGTGGACGGCTGAGTTTGACTTTCTTTGAGGAGAAATCAGATTATTCTGAATTGTTGGTAGAGGCATTGTCTGAGAAGGGGCTATCTGAATCCAAATTGTACGTCAAAAAGGAAGGTGACAGCGGCTCCTGGTGGCAAGAATCATCCCCTCCTTGCTCCTCACTAATGTGCTGTGACTGTTCTAGATCAAGAGGAAGAGCACATTGCCAATGGATGTTACAGTTCTTACTTGATCTTTGAACAGTCAGCGGCACATCAGCTTGGATTGGGGAGGGGGTGGGCAGTGGTTCTTTGAGGCCAACGGTTTTCTGTTGAGTTTGTTCCAGTTCCAATCTGAGCTCCTCTGTCACTGATTCCAGTTGTGTAACTTCCACTCTTTTTGATACAAAAAAGAAAAAGGCAAGAATGAATAAATTAGCAATACACAGGTGGCTCAGTTGGAAGAGAGGATTAAAGCGCTTACCCAAGCTCTGAATTCTTTCTTTTTGCCTCTTGAGTTCTTTTTGCAGCCCCACTTACATCAATCTGTGACAAGACAATATGAATCTGTAATTTATCTTTTCCTTTAGCTGAGGGTTGGTCTTCATTGGAGTTGTTGAGGACACTGCTGCACATTTGACAACGGACTTGACAATTTCCAAGCCGGCCAAGTCCTTGTTGTTGTTGAGACCATTGGAAGGAGGAAGGAAATCCTTCTTGAGATAGGTATCAAGACTTGCAGTCGATAGATTGCGATTGACAGGACCTTGGTGAAAATTGGATGATGACCCTCCTTCACCCAACTCCGGAGTGCCTTCATCCTCTTCCCACTCATTGTCATAGTCCTCCTTAATACCGGCTTGTTTTTAATCTGATGATTGCTATCCAAAACATACCCATCAGCAGGGGGGATGGATGAAACTTGGGTTGGGACAAATGATGATTGCTCCAATACCATTGCCATGGTGAGGAGCAAGCAAGGTGACCTTAGTTCATTTGGAGGATGGGGTTCCACATGAGTGCCGTCTTTGGATGACTCCCAGGGCAGCTCGTGGACTTCAACCTCATCACCGTCCCCGCGCTCAACTACAGGCTGCAGAATGAAAGAGAAGGCGGCGGCGGGAGAAGCACATAGGATCAATTTAACTTATCCTCGTACTTCAGAATTGGCAACGTAATCTCACCCTCCGCCCAGATTTATAAAATCTTTCCTCACCCTTTTTTAAGACATTGACTCGTTCGGGTTGGCACCATGCATCATGCATCATCTTTTCACGCTGGCGAGCTTCCTGTTCCTTGGGGGTCCTCTTTGTTCTCAACCCAAGACGGAGAATGACAACACGAGTTGAGTGTGCTCGTTGATACTGCGAGCCGGGATCAGTCGCGCTACCAGTCAAGGGCGGCCGCGTCTTGCGTGGCTCATCTTGTGTGGAAGATGGACGTTCCACCGATTCTCCAAGAGCGCTTTGATCCCCAACACGTGTAATTTGGTCATTGGAGATTTGTCGCTGACCGGGCTGTAAGGAAGTGTGGTGTGAGCCTGGGTCTCTAAAGTGACAACAGGACACAAGAAATGGGGGGCAACAGTTGTATTTCAAGGGATAAAGAATACAACTGTTAGAGAAGAAGAGGGGACAAGGGAAAAGATTATTGATTGATCTGTGTTTCTAATAATCTGAGTGCTCTTTAATGATGATAATCAACAACTTAAAAAGTTGGATGAACTGTGCCAGAGTCTTTGAGAAGCAACAGCCTCTTCACACAATGGAAACGTGGAAGGTATCTGAGAAGACAAGTCTAATCAGCCCAGTTTTTTAGACTATGTCAAGCTGGATAGTCAAGGTTCTTTAGAGGGAAACCTATGTGGTTTGTTTCAAGGAAAAACCACAGAAAAAGATTGAAGCAAAGCTGATTGATCTCTGAGGATGATTGAAGCTGATCTGATCTGATGATTGGTGCTTGGATTGATCTGATTTGATGAGGGATGAGGAAAGGGAAAGGGAAAAGGAAGAAGGGGAGACAGAGAAGGACTTCTGTCAGAAGAGCAAGGTTCAAAAAGGGGACTGACTGACAATACTGTTGAGGTACTGGGTGAAAGAGGCCTTTGGTTGGTTAGAGTGGTGAGCTGTAACTTGGTGAATCCTTGGTGATCTGAGTTGGTGGTTCTGGGTGTCTTGAGGTTGTGTATCCTGCCTGCAACGGGGGATACACCAACTTCGAAAATTTTCAAGGTTTGCTTATGTAATCTGACATGTAGATGTGGTTGGCTGGCCTTGTTTCACTTGCCCAGCCAGCTGTAGCGTAGAATTATTTATTTAATTACTCCATGAAGGAGTTGAGCAATTACAAAGTGTTCAGTGAACACTAAGGTTGAAATTTGATGAAGAATCAGAATCTGAAGTCAAAACAAAATTAAAATCTGATTTTAAAAAGATATGAGACAGTTTTGACTTAAAGAAGAAGATAAGACAGACTTTAGGTCAGCTGTGCTGTCTCTAAGGCTGACATGTGGGCTCTGGAGGTGGGACTGCTGCTGAATCATCTGTATCCTTCTCATCAAATCTGGGCATGTCAAGGTTGTTGTTGGCTGGTCTGTCAACACGTTTGAACCGACTAAGCCAACTGGGTTCATTGCTGGAGGCTTGTGTCCAAGTTCTTGTCATGGTGTGAACGTGTGAATGAACGTTTTTTCCAAGGGTGAAGAATGGGATTGAAAGGCCACGGATAAGCACCGAAAAGAAGATGAGTAAGTAGATTATTGATTGGGTAGTCAACACCAGGATATCAAGACTTGTTTGAGGTGGGTCTTGCGGTGTAGGAAGCTTGGCTGTTGCCAAAGTACTGATAAAAAGGGCTCCAACATCTAGAGTTAGGGTTGGGGCAACCAGCTCAGCACAAAACAAACTGCAGACAACTGTTTGCAGGTCCAAATTGGCCTGCCAAACCGTCTGGGCAATTTCAGCCATCTCCTGTGGCTTGGCCTAGTTCAAACTAATTGCACCCAGGTCAAAGTGGCTTGGCCTGATTCAATCAAATCGCGCTGTCGTTTAATTGTTCCTGAGCATCTGTTGTTGCCAAGAACGTTGGCAACCGTCCTGAAAAAAATATTCTTTCAAGGAGGGGTGGCGACACTGCCAGCATAATTGCCTAGGATGAAGTCATCCCAGTTAAACTGGGATGCACTCAACCAATTTAAACTTGGTTGAAATCAACTGATGAAATATAAATCCAAGGGACCCCCCTTGGTTTTATATTTCATTGGTTGAGGTCAACCTACTTTAAATTGGTTGTTTGCATCCTAGTTTAACTTGGATGAACTCAACCTAGGCAATTATTCTGGCAGTGCAACCTCAAAATCCTCCTGACAATAAATCAAGGCAATGTCAGCTGAAGCGGGTAGGTTGCCCATGCCTCCAATCAAGTCTGCACCGACTGGCTCACCTTGAGCTAAATCAAAAAGTCAGCATGGCATCAGCCAAAGAAAGTCAAGATAATAAAAACAAGAGTGATCACACTCACCTTTGTGGAAGGGATTGATAAACAGCATGTATGTCAGCAAATTATCTGAGCACCAAAGAGGAGGGATGATGGGTCAATTGGCTTACTTTTTTCAGCCACAAAGCACATGAGCAAGCCAAGTTTCTCCTGATGATTGTTTAATGAATAAACAGTGTGAAATTTAAAAAGATGAGTTGAAAAATAAGAGGAAATGTTACCATGACAGTGTATTGTGCACAATTGCAACATTGAAACAAATTGAGCTAGTGGAAGAAGCAATTTTTTATTTGTACCGGTGGGTGGTTTTTTCCACAGCTAGATACATAATGGTTTCAGGGACTTTTCCCACAGAAAATTCACTTTGCCAAAAAGAGTCAGCAATCATAATGATGATGAATTAAAGATCCAATTGTGCTCAACAATTAGTTTTGAGAAAACCAAACGATCTGTAGAGATGTGCTTACTTAGGCAAGAAAACATATTTTGATCCAACATATAAGTGTAAAAACTTTATTGATTTTATTGGCATTCAAGAAGAGAAGAGAACAAATATCTGTAATGAAGCAGAGCAATCAATAAAAAATTGGCTCTGCGAGGATGCAAAATCAAATGCAAGAGTCAGAAAGCTGGAAGTGTATTTTTCTACAAGTCAATGTTGAATTATTCACCTTAGTTGAAGAGTGCAAGCGTTATGGGGTGTAACAGTCCACTTAATCCATCATTACT
The DNA here is from genome assembly GCA_007896445.1 of Puccinia hordei. Taxonomy (NCBI): domain Eukaryota; kingdom Fungi; phylum Basidiomycota; class Pucciniomycetes; order Pucciniales; family Pucciniaceae; genus Puccinia; species Puccinia hordei. The sequence continues at coordinate 314,666 of RDRW01000176.1, read as the reverse complement.
AGATTCAATGTTTTCCAACAAGGGCGGGGATGCTTCTGGTTCCTCCTCATCGTAAAGTTCATGCCACTGATCCTTGAGGTCGGCTAGAAGATTATGCAGAACAATGCAGGTGATGATCCACTTGACCGTTCCCTTCATCTCACAAGGGTTCCTGATTTGTGATCAAATTTCTCGCAAACTGGCAAATTGACCCTTTAGAATACCAATGGCATGTTCAATTTGTACTCTTGATTGGGCTAGATGGTAATTGAAATCCACATTCTCAGGTATAAGTAAGTCAGAACCTTTGTAGGCTGGAACAGTATGTTGATCACTTGAGTAAGCAGAGCCGGCCAGGAGGAATTGGTGTTGGTCAAAGAATTGGTCTGGATTTTGAGCAAGCTTCATATTAGAGAAGACATAACAATTGTGACAGGATCCTGGGTAGCCTGCAAGGTACGATATTAACTTTTTGTTTATGTCAAAAACAAGAGTGACCAAAATGGAGTAACTGTTTGGAAAGAAAACAACAAATCAGCTCAGAATCTGTAAAATAGTGGAACCAATGCAAACAATCCAACCGTTTTTTTCGATCCCATTAGTGGTTACCGTCCACTGGAGGCTTTTGAATCAGTGGAATGGTTGTTCCATCAACAAAGCCAACACATCCAGGGAAGCCTTCACCTTGCATGACCTGAGATGATTCCATACGTTCTTCTTGAGTCGGCCATGATACCAAGTGCAAGCGCATTTGATAAAGAATCTTGATCACCCAACATGTGTAAAGGTTGATTGTTCCATAGCCAACTTGGAAGAGATTCTTGAGTCTGAAAACAGCAGCACCGTTTCTTTTTGATCCAAGACGGCACATAGCAATAGCGAGTTGGACTGATGGGTCTCATTGAGGATTCTGAGAGGAGTTGTGAAAGATTTGATTTGACTCAATCAGTTGAAGAAGATTGAGGAAACATGGGAAAAACATTTGAAAAAGCTGGAGGAAGCATGATTGAGGAAGTTCTTGAATGATTGAAAGGTCATATCAAGGATGAAATTGTGTAGTGGTTCTGGCATTGAGGTATTGTTTCTGGAGTTTTGATTGACAATAAAGGTAGAAATCTTCAAGACCTGAGTCATTGTTATCTGAGTCAAAAATAAATACTGTTGCAGCAGAGTTGGCCGCTTGAAATAATTTCTTGTGTTGAGAGGGTGCTTGTTGCATGATTGGTTGAGGTGAGGTGTGATGTTTGCTTGGGTTGACAAGAGGAAATTGATTGAAAGGTGAAGAGTGAGCTGATGTGAGATGTGATTTCATTGGGTTATTTTGGAAATGAAGGATTTGGATGGAAAACCAGGGTTTTTCATTTTCAAAATCCGTTTGGTTTTTAGCTAGCCCTTTTTGAAAACCCCTTGATTAGAAATTGTGGATTTGGCAATTTCTAATCAACGGGGTTTAATGGTGGATTTGGTCATATTTGATACCCACTATTATGTAATATATAATCTATATATTTGATTTCACTTGGATTGTCCTCCAGGGCAAGCGCTTTTTCAACCACAAACCCCTAGGAGTTTTACTCAAATGTATTTCTTAGTGGAATAATTTAATTAGGGGGTATCAAATATGACCAAATCCACCATTATCTAATAAACTGGTTTTGAAAATCCACCATTTTTAAAAACAATGGATATCAATATAAAATGATTCAAAATTCTCAAAAGTAAAATTTGATAGAAAAACATAATTCACTGGTTTCAATGGTGGATTTGGTGATATTTGATACCCCCTATTAAGTTGAAATAAAAGATCATACTATTTTAAATAAATGTGAAATATGTATGACATCATTGTAAAATAAAATGATACCGTTATTTTACATCTGATCAAAACCAGGGTGATCACTTTCCCCTGTTAAATTTACTCTGATCACGACTGTCAAAATAATTTGACAGTGTGATCCTTTTATTATTTCAAGAGGAGATTTCTTCACCAAATTGAAGATATCCTCCCCATCAGTTTTAACCACACAATAGATAACTTAGTATATACTACAAAGGCGCTCACCTTCTCCTGTAAGTTTGGAGGACTTGCCTTATTTGACTTATAACTATCTTATCAGTTAAAACTCCTCCAAATCCCCTCATTTAAATTAATATTAATTAATTTATCTCGAAGAACCGCATCTTAATCTGGTTAGCCCTTCTGTGGAACATATTCCCAATGAGCAGTTTGGGAGCGTTGATAGACGCACGCCAACAGCGTACGCCAACGCCAACCCGCACGCCAATTTTTTTTGGCGTGCGGGGCCTACACGCCAATTTTTTTTGGCGTGTAGGGTCTACCCACACGCCATTTTTTGCGTGCAGGTCTCACACACCAAATAAAATTGGCGTGTAGGGCCCGCACACCAATTGTTTGGCGTGCTCTCCCACACGTCAATTTTTTGGCGTGTGGGAGCGCACACCAAACAATTGGCGTGTGGGTCCCACACGCCAATTGTTTGGCGTGTTGGATCCCCCGCTCACATAATTGAATGGGAGGGCCCATTCGATTACGTGAGCGAGCCCCCTCCCGGCTGACGAGGTTATACAACCTTGTCAGCCAGGATGAAGTCCTCCTGGCCGACGAGGTTGTATAGCCTGGCCGGCCCGGCCAGGAGGACTTCCTCCTGGCCGACGAGGTTATACAACCTTGTCGGCCAGGAGGAAGTCCTCCCGGCCGGCGAGGCTATACAACCTTGTCGGCCAGGAGGAAGTCCTCCTGGCTGACGAGGTTGTATAACCTTGTCGGCCGGGAGGACTTCCTCATGGCCGACGAGGTTATACAACCTTGTCGGCCAGGAGGAAGTCCTCCCGGCCGGCAAGGCTATACAACCTTGTTGGCCAGGAGGACTTCCTCCTGGCCGACGAGGTTGTATAGCCTCGCCGGCCGGGAGGACTTCCTCCTGGCCGACAAGGTTGTATAACCTCGTCGGCCAGGAGGAAGTCCTCCCGGCCGACAAGGTTATACAACCTTGTCAGCCAGGAGGACTTCCTCCTGGCTGATGAGGTTGTATAACCTTGTCAGCCGGGAGGAAGTCCTCCTGGCTGATAAGGTTATACAGCCTCATGCCGGGAGGAAGTCAGCCCCTCGCTCACGTAATTGAATTGGCCCTCCAATTCGATTATGTGAGCAAGGGAGGAGCCGCACACCAATTGTTTGGCGTGTGGGACCCGCACGCCAAAACAAATTGGCGTGTGGGGCCTGCACGCCAAAAACAAAAGGGTGTGTGAGACCCGCACGCCATTTTTGGCCTGTGGGTCTCACACGCCCTTTTTTTTGGCGTGTAGAACCTACACGCCAAAAAAAAATGGCGTGTAGGCCCCGCACGCCAAAAAAAATTGGCGTGCGCCGTTGGCGTGCGTTTATCAACGCCCGCAGTTTGGTAGCAGAGTTGTAAACTGTTTATTCTTTTACTTAGTGTTCTAAACAAATACCAAAGTAATATTTTATACAAGTTAAATCTTTATATTACACTGTTAAGTGTAAGACTTTATTATAAATTCCTTAATGTACACACCACAATAAGTGGAATATAGTCCATTTAGTTGAAATCCTCTCATGGATATACTGATTCTAATCCTGATCATTCAAGTGGCTCTGATGGTGCTCTTGTTTTATCTAGGGCCCACACACTGTTTCCTTGGAGTGTGGGCCAGTCCCCCCCCAGGTGATGAAATCACCAAATCTCACCTGGGATTAAGTTATGTAATCCAAACTTGCTGGCCCACAAAACCCCAATCATAGAGGTTGTTTTTGACCTCATGGCCAGGTTCCTAGCGTCCACGTGCTCAAATACAAGTTCAAGGTGGACCCAGAAACCACCAAGGTTGTTTAAAACTTCATGGCCAGGGAGACTAGGCCATGGGGCAAAATACAACCTACATGATGGACCCAGCCATTGTCAAGGTTGGTTTCAACATAATGGCTGGGCTTTTCCAGGCCATGAGGAGAAATACAACTGCAACAGTGGACCCAGCCACTGTTAAGGTTGTATAAAACCTCATGGCCAGGGGGAAATCAGCCACAAGGTTGTATTTTACCTCATGGCTGGGTTTTGGGGATTGATAAACACACACCCAAGCCAGGGGTGTTTGGCATGTTTTCACGCCCCCGCCAACCCAAATTGGCGGGTTTGGCGGCCACACCAATTCCTGTTGGTGTGTTTCCAGGCATGCCAAGTGCCAATCCCTTGGTGTGCATGTGAAACAAACCAATGGGGATTGGGGTGCTTTATAAGCACACCAATCCCCATTGATGTGCTCTTCAACGGCCCACCCACACGCCAATATAAATGCAGGTGGGCCCGCACGCCCGGGCCTATGGCCTATGGGAAACTTATACAGTCTCCCATAGGCCAATAGGCCAGTTATACAGCCTGGATGAGGGTATAAAACCTCATCGTTGGGGAGGAGTTCCTCCCTGGAGATGAGGTTGTATAGACTCATGGCTGGAGAGGAGTTCCTCCCCAGCGATGAGGTTGTATAACCTCATTTTTGGGGAGATCCTCCCCGGACATGAGGTTGTATTTCAGCTTGCTACTATGTCAGAGACAACCTGAACAAAAACATATAAAAATATAATAATGAAAGAGACATTATTACAAAATAACAATAAAAGAGACATTATTACAAAACAACAAAGAAAGAGACATTATTACTTATTAAAGAGACATTGTTACTCTTTACGCCATAAAAAGAGAAAAACAGATATAAAAACATATAAATAATAGAAGATTAATTAATATTCTGATTCTAAATGTAAAATAACATAGGGTACCTCAGCCAAAGTACCCCTGTAACTTTACTCCTTCTAGTAGTAAATCCACTTTAAACTACTATAATCATAAGTATAAACATGAATAGTAGAATATGCAACCTGTATGACGAACAGAATAATCATCATACAATAATAAAACTATAGTACAGCTCAAAAGAGACATATGTAAACATCACTACATACATATTTTGACATTTGTGGCCCAATTGGGATTACATATTACCAATGGTGATCATGACAGATGTTCTACATGGTTACCACTTCATTTGGACACTCTGAAGCGCACACTTGAACTATATTTCATGACAGTAACTGTGGTAATACTCACATGTCAACCATTGAGATCATTACCAATCTGTCATGGCTCATCCTTAGTAGTTACTACTAAGAATCATGACACAAGACAGCCCACTCTAGCTCTCCTGTTTCGCCACCAAGGCTTCAAAGGAGATATTTAAGAGGCTCTTCTTTCCCCTTGCTTTAATCCCCATCATCTTTTATACATCCAACATACATACATAGCATTCCACCAGTCATAGTAACCAGTGTCCTGCCCTGTAATTTTGTCTATTATAGACCTGATCACTCAGCCCTCTTTCTTCACAAACTGCCAGTCTTTAGCCCATCAATCCAACCGCCTCAGCCTGTCCAGTAACCCCTAGAAGAGCCCCCTCCTTCCAGAAAAGACCTTAACAGTAAGTCCTTTTCCTTCAGGAGTTGTGGCCCTTCTAGCCATCTTTACTGGGATCAAAATAACCCCTGCTTGCAGGCCCCAGTTGTAACAGGTCACCAATTTCCTCTGCTTTTGCAAGAAAACCTGTGTAGGGAACTAAACCACCCCTGCTTGCAGGCCCCTCCTTAAAAATATATATTTATATATTTTTTATATCTCTCAAAACCACCATATCACCACCCTTTTTTATCTTTGCACCCTGTGTAGCTAGAAGGATCTTGGTCCTTGGAATCACAGAGCGTGACATTGTATGACCTCATGGCCGGGGAGGAACTCCTCCCTGGCAATGAGGTTGTATAACCTCATGGCTCGGGAGGAACTCCTCCCCGGTTGTATTGGGCCGGGGAGGTATACAACCTCATTTCTGGGGAGGAGATCCCCCCCAGCCATGAGGTCATACAGCCTCATGGCCGGGGAGGAGTTCCTCCCTGGCCATGAGGTTATACAACCTCATTTCCAGGGAGGAGTTCCTGCCCGGCCATGAGGTTATACAACCTCATTGCTGGGGAGGAGTTGCTCCCCGGCCATGAGGTTATAGAACCTCATTGCCGGGGAGGAGTTCCTCCCCGCACTGCCAGCATAATTGCCTAGGTTGAGCTCATCCCAGTTAAACTAGGATTCAAACAACCAATTTAAAGTAGGTTGTCCTCAACCAATGAAATATAAAACCAAGGGGGGTCCCTTGGATTTATATTTCATCAGTTGATTTCAACCAAGTTTAAATTGGTTGAGTGCATCCCAGTTTAACTGGGATGAATTCATCCTAGGCAATTATGCTGGCAGTGCTGGCCATGAGGTTGTATGACCTCATGGCTGGGGAGGATCTCTTCCCCGGCAATGAGGTTGTATAGCCTCATCACTGGGCAGGGAGCTGGGGTGGAAGGCCATGACATCAGAAACGTGTTGAAGTTCAACACATTGCATGTCAGGGATACACACATTGTGTATCCTTGGCCAATGGCCTATGGGAGACTTTACAGTCTCCCATCGGCCATTGGCCAGGGCGTGCGCCCCCACCCGCACAACCATTGGTGTGCAGGTGGGCCACCAAGAGGCACACAAATGGTTTGGTGATTGGTGTTCCTGGAAACACGCCAAGAGGCATTAGCGTGCCCGCCAAACCCGCCAATTTGGGTTGGCGGGGGCCTGAAAACACGCTAAACGCCCCTGGCGTGGGTGTGCAGTAAGTGCCCCTCTGTTTTCCCAGCAATGAGGTTGTATAAAACCTTGACTGTGGCCAGTTCCACTGTTGATTTGGTACTTGGCCTTTTCAAAGGTTTCCTCTGGGCCATGAGGTCAAATACAACCTCATGGTGGGGTTTCTTCTGGCCATAAGCTGGTAAGCAACCTTTATGGTGGCCAGGTGCACCTTTAAGGTTGTATTTAGCCAAATGGCTGGGTTTACCCTGGCCATGAGGATGAATGAAGCACCAGGAAAAATCAATTGTCACTAGACTACAGGTGACATCAGCCTAGGTTCAATGAGCTACCCATCAGTAGTACAGTTTGCCTGATGTACAGCCCTTTGTAGGACATAAAGGGGCCATTGTAGCCTAGCTAGAGTGTAACCAGAGCTAGGACAAAGCTACAGCCATTGTTTTGTGATGTCACCAGATGTCAGGTGACAATTAATTTTTCCTGGTGAAGCCTCTTGGCCGGGTTTCTCCTGGCCATGAGATTGTATACAACCTTGACAGTGGCTAGGTCCACCATCAAGTTTGTATATGAGGAAAACCTGGCCATGAGATTGTATACAACTTTAATGGTGGCTGCGTCCACCATTCAGGTTGTATTCAGCCTTGTTACCCAGTTTCTACCAGCCATGAGCTCAAATGCAAACTCATGGCTGGATATACCATGGCCATGAGGTTGTATACAAACTTGACAGTGGCCAGGTCACCATCAATGTTTTCTTTTTCCTCATGGCTGGGCTTCTCCTGGCCATGAGGTTGTATACAACCTAGACAGTTGCCAGATCCACCTTTGAGGTTGTACACAGCCTAGAAAGTGGCCAGGTCCACCATTGAGGTTGTGCACAGCCTTGACAGTGGCCAGGTCCACCGTTGAGGCTGTGCACAGCCTAGACAGTAGCCAGGTCCACCGTTGAGGTTGTGCACAGCCTAGACAGTGGCCAGGTCCACCGTTCACTGTCCAGGTCCACCATTGAGGTTGTGCACAACCTAGACAGTGTCACGCTTTGTGATGCCAAGGACTAGTATCCTTCTAGCTACACAAGTTGCAAGGCAACAAACAATATGGAATAAGGGTTTTTTGGGTGATTTTTAATCTTTTTCATTAATATAAAAGATATTAGAATTTTTTAGGAGGGGCCTGCAAGCAGGGGTGGTTTAGTTCCCTCCAAAGGTCATTGAAGACCTTAATAAATTGGGCCCTGGAGGCAGGGGTTGTTTAGATCCCAGTGGTAATAGTGGCTGAAAAGGGCCACAACTCCTGAAAGAAAAAGACTTACTGTAGGCTTTAAGGGGAGGAGTGGGGACTTTTCAGAGGAAAACTGGACAGCTTGAAGCGGTTGAAAATGTGTGGTGGACAGCTGGGCAGAGTTGGAGTTGAGAGAAAGAGGCTTTGAGTCTTGAGGACTGATTTACTGGGCAGGACACTTGTATGCTGGACTGGTGGAATGCTGGTTGTGAATATGATAAAGCTGGGGAATCAAAATACAGGGGGAAGAAAGGGCCTCTTAAATTCCTTTCTGGAGCCCTTATGGCGAAACATCAAGTGTTCTTTTGGTTATGGGAGCACTACAAGGAAGGAGTTATCCTTAGTAGAAACAAATGATGTAATTTATCAAATTATTACATGTACAGGTTGTCAATGATCAATACATCCTGTCAATAATCTAATGAAATCATCTGAGGGCGCTTCAAGAGCTGTTGGTTTCTTGTAAAACATGTATTGATCAATTGATCAATCAATATTTGAAACAAATGATCAAATTGTGGTACAAATGCTTATTTCTGTTTAATTTGGTTAATTCATATATAAAGTTCTGTACCATGAGAATTCTTGTCATACTTGAATGATGGGCTCTTTTCCTACTCTCCATTCAATTATTCTACAAGCAAACATCCTGGGAAAGTGTCATCATTTATTCTTTTCCCTTGATTAAAAGAGCTTATTATTTATTTTAATTGTGCAAGTTCTTTTAGACTTGTTTGAAGTATTATGATGTCTTACTTCTCCCCTGTTTTGTTTCTTTCATTTATTATGATATTAGTTAACTAAGACAGTATGTATTTGTAGAATTAAATAATATTCCAAAGACTATAAAACAGAGTGATATTTATGTCAAATGTTATCTAATATTTTATTTATATGTTTAAAGGATAATTACATGGTTTGTTTAAGTTATTAACTCTTATTTTAAGGACTTCTAATTATTAGAATACTCTCATATTACATCTGTTTATAACTAGTGAGTATTTTTAGTGCTTAGTAGGAGTATTCTTTAAGTTGATTTTATTATTATAAGGAGTAAGTTTTCTAGGATACTTTGGCTGAGTTACCCTAGGTTATTTTGAGCTCTCTTTCAGAGTATGTAGTAATACTCTCATTTATCTCATAGGTTAATGGGTTATTACTTATTTTACTATCAATTTGTTTATCATATTTGTTTATTACATTTATATTTGTTTATTACATTTAGATTTGTTTATTACATTTATATTTGTTTATTACATTATTACTATGTAATAATTCTTATATTCTAAAATGTTATATTTTTCTTAGGTTTATCACAATTTATGTTAAATTATTACTTGTGTAATAATGTCTCTTTCATATGTATTATTATTTTGTTCTAGTCAGGTTGTCTCTGAACTAGTAGCAAGAAGACAGACAGCTGCCAGGTCCACTGTTGCGGTTTTACACAACCTAGATGGTGGCCAGGTCCACCATTGAGGTTGTACACAACCTAGAAGGTGTCCAGGTCCACCATTGAGGTTGTACACAACGTAGACGGTGGCCAGGTCCACCATCCAGGTTGTACACAACCTAGACGGTGGCCAGGTCAACCATTGAGGTTGGTCACAACCTAGACGGTGGCCAGGTCCACCGCTGAGGTTTTTCACAACCTAGAAGGTGGACAGGTCCACCGCTGAGGTTGTTCAGGACATAGACGGTGGCTGTCAGCTTGCTGTACTCTAATCCAATTATTGTGGCGTGTACAGTAAGGAATAAAAAGATCTTACACTTTAAAAAGTGTAGTAAAAGAATATAATTATACCAATATTTACTTCAGTGTTATAAAACACTAAGTAAAAAAAAATGAACAGGTTACAACCCTGATGCCAGACTTCTGTTAAGGGAAATAATTCCTCAGAAGGGCTAACCAGAATAGGACACGGTTCTTCCAAGTAAATTAAGGAGTAGTAATTTATTGGGGGGGTTTCTTGAGGAATTTTAACTAAAGATAGTATATAAGGAATAAAAGGCCAGTCCTCCTTAATTACAGGAGAAGATGAGCGCCTTGGTAGCTTATAATAAATTATCTAAGTATATGTTAAAATTGATGGGGAGGTTATCTTCAATTTAGTGAAGAAAACCTCCTCTTAAATAGTAAAATAATTATTATTTCACATGCTTGTTGGGAGCTGTGATCAGGGTAAGATCACAAGGGGGAAATGATCACCCTGTGCGTGATGTGATGTGAAAAATTGTGTCATTTCTATTTAGAATGACCCCATAATTATTTCACAAAAAATTACTTAGTGGGAAATATGTATTTCAGCAATAAATAATTATTTCACTAAGTATTACTTGTGAATAAATAACCTAGGGACCAGAGCTTGAAAAAGCTCTTGCCCTGAGTGATTATTGATTTAAAATCACATGTACTTATGTATGTAATACATACTACATAAGTTATGTAATTAAATACATATGTAATTTTATAGTATACATTACTATGGGTTATGCTGGGATTTTCCAGGATTTTCATGGAAAGAAATATACCAATAAATGGTTCTTTATCCATTTATTGTGTTTTTGAAAATTGATTTGCCATAGATTTTCTTAATTAAATTTCCTTTGATTTTTGATAAAAAATAGATATAATTTAAATAATTTTCAATGTTTTTTACATGTGGTCATGAGTGTAGCTTGAACACAGAGCCTTATGTATCAACCACATATTTCTAAGCTTGTTCTTAACTGTTAAAATATTATACCAATTGTTGAAACAGTTAAGTATAATTTCTGTTATAATCAGAAAGTCTAGTAAAATAACATAAAATAAAATAAATAATAAATAATAATACAATTAAATAGGCATTAATAAAAAAAACCCAGTTTTTCCGCATTTACACCCGGTTTTACACAGCGGCGACGTCAAATTTGCTGCGCAGCACACCCGGTTTTCCGCTTTTACACCCGGTTTTTTTAATATTTTTTTTTGCGGGCGGATTTCAATTTTGTTTCAAAATTTCAAAATTGTTTAATATACTTCCAGGGGTGTAGAGATTGATGGTAATGTTTTTTTTCCAAAAAAACAACCTCTTCTATTTTTTGCTTCCCATACACCCGGTTTTTTTCGAAAAAAATCCCCACGGCTCAATTTTCAGGATTTCTCAAAGTGTTAAATCTTTTTAAAACACTTTAAGGGGTGTAGAATTCAATGTGACAAACAGTTTACTTTTAAAATCACTGGTTGTCTTTTTATGATTTTTGGACAGAATTTATTTCTAAACACCTTCACGCCTGTCTTTCAAGATGTTTGGGGAGTTTTTGAATGGATTCATAAACTTTAGAGGTTGAATAATTTATTGGAAACAAATACTGATTATAAAATCAACTTTCTATCAGATTTCATGACAAAGAAATGGAAATATAATGATACACTTACATGTAAGATAATTATTGCACATTACATGTGGGTTCAGGAATGTAATTCAGGAGTAGATTCACCATTTTTAAGCATTTTCCAGTTGTTATCAGTAGTGTTTATAAAAATTTCTCTTTCTTATATGTATTATTTGTGTACGCATTCTTAGTCTGTACCAATGTCTCTTTGTTGTTTATTACATTGATTATTCATTAAAAAATTCTCTTGCTTTTTATTTCATTTATTTATTTTATTCATTTCATTTATTCTATTTATTTTATTTTATTTTATTTTGTTTTGTTTATTTTACTTGTTTTACATATATATTTTATTTGTTTTAAATAAAGTTTTGAATGAGGATGATTGGGGAGGTTGCGTGCATCAAATGCCGCCCTCCGTAATTTTGTGTTATTTTATTTTGCTTATTGTACTTGTTTTACTTATTTATGTTATTTGTTTTAAATAAAATATTGAATCAGGATGATTGGGGAGGTCACACACATCAAATGCCGCCCTTGCATAAAAATTAAAAATTAAAAAAAACCAGGTGCCTGCGCGGAAAACCAGGTGCACCGCGCAGCCGCAGCTGCGCAGAAAACCGGGTCTACGCGGAAAAACCGGGTTTTTTTATTAATGCCCATTAAATATTATTAATTGTTTCAGCTTTCAGTTTCAAGTGTTACATGTTATATGTAATATCTTGGTGGCTGACAGTGGCCAGGTCCACTATTGAGGTTGTAGAAAACGGGCGTTGATAAACGCACGCCAAGCGCGCACGCCAACGCCAACCCGCACGCCAATTTTTTTTGGCGTGCGGGGCCTACACGCCATTTTTTTTTGGCGTGTAGGGTCTACACGCCAATTTTATTTGGCGTGTGAGACCTGCACGCCAAAAATGGCGTGTGGTTCCCACACGCCATTTTTTTTTGGCGTGTGGGCCCCACACGCCAAATAAAATTGGCGTGTGGGCCCCGCACGCCAATTGTTTGGCGTGCGCTCTCACACGCCAAACAATTGGCGTGTGGGAGCGCACGCCAAATAATTGGCGTGCGGGGCCCACACGCCAATTGTTTGGCGTGCGGGTCCCCCCTCGCTCACATAATCGAGTGGTAGGGACCACTCGATTACGTGAGCGAGGCCGGCTGACGAGGTTATACAACCTCGTCAGCCGGGAGGACTTCCTCCCGGCCGGCGAGGCTATACAACCTCGTCGGCCAGGAGGAAGTCCTCCTGGCTGACGAGGTTGTATAACCTCGTCAGCCGGGAGGACTTCCTCCCGGCTGACGAGGTTATACAACCTCGTCAGCCAGGAGGAAGTCCTCCTGGCCGACGAGGTTGTATAGCCTCGTCGGCCGGGAGGACTTCCTCCTGGCCGACGAGGTTATACAACCTCGTCAGCCAGGAGGAAGTCCTCCTGGCCGACGAGGCTGTATAACCTCGTCGGCCGGGAGGACTTCCTCCCGGCCGACGAGGTTATACAACCTCGTCGGCCAGGAGGACTTCCTCCCGGCCGACGAGGTTGTATAACCTCGTCGGCCAGGAGGAAGTCCTCCCGGCCGGCGAGGTTATACAACCTCGTCAGCCAGGAGGAAGTCCTCCTGGCCGACGAGGTTGTATAGCCTCGTCGGCCGGGAGGACTTCCTCCTGGCCGACGAGGTTATACAACCTCGTCGGCCGGGAGGAAGTCCTCCTGGCCGACGAGGTTGTATAACCTCGTCGGCCGGGAGGAAGTCCTCCCGGCCGACGAGGTTATACAGCCTCGTCGGCCAGGAGGACTTCCTCCTGGCTGACGAGGTTGTATAACCTCGTCGGCCAGGAGGAAGTCCTCCCGGCCGACGAGGCTATACAACCTCGTCGGCCAGGAGGACTTCCTCCTGGCTGACGAGGTTGTATAACCTCGTCAGCCGGGAGGAAGTCCTCCCGGCTGACGAGGTTATACAACCTCGTCAGCCAGGAGGACTTCCTCCTGGCCGACGAGGTTGTATAGCCTCGCCGGCCGGGAGGAAGTCCTCCCGGCTGACGAGGTTGTATAACCTCGTCAGCCGGCCTCGCTCACGTAATCGAGTGGTCCCTACCACTCGATTATGTGAGCGAGGGGGGACCCGCACGCCAAACAATTGGCGTGCGGGGCCCACACGCCAATTTTATTTGGCGTGCGGGGCCCACACGCCAAAAAAAAATGGCGTGTGGGAACCACACGCCATTTTTGGCGTGTGGGTCTCACACGCCCTTTTTTTTTGGCGTGTAAACCCTACACGCCAAAAAAAAATGGCGTGTAGGCCCCGCACGCCAAAAAAAATTGGCGTGCGGGTTGGCGTTGGCGTGCGCCGTTGGCGTGCGTTTATCAACGCCCGTAGAAAACCTAGACCATGGCCAGGTCCACCGTTGAGGTTTTTCACAACCTAGATGGTGGCCAGGTCCACCTTTGAGGCTATACACAACCTAGACGGTGGCCATTTCCACTGTTGAGGTTTTACACAGCCCAGATGGTGGCCAGTTCCACTGTTAAGTTTGTATCTGGCCTCATGGCCTGGCTCCCCCTGGCCATGAGGTTGTATACAACCTTTATGGTGGCCAGGTCCACTGTTGAGGTTTTATTCAAGAAAACCCAGGCCATGAGGTTGTATACAAACTCAAAGGTGGCTGGGTCCACCATTGAGGTTGCTTTGGCCTGGGAGCTACATTTTTATGGGGTGCAACTACCAGATTGTGTTGGGGCCCGGGAACTGGAACATGATGGTGGTGGTGGTTTGTCCTCAGAGTATTGGTCAGATTTTTTATCTGCACCTTAGAAATCATATTTGTAGTAAACATTAGGATTGGGATTTTCTTTGAATGGGTGATTTATGTGATATCTACGTACATCGAAATGAATTCTGTTGGACCCTTTCAAACAACAAGTGTTTGGCTTGCGGTGGATCATTGGTCAGCATGAGCTCCTTCACATCATACATGGGTTTGACAAGATGGTTTGGAACATCTGCTTGGAAAGTACACAGGTGTGAGTTGCTGCAGGAGGTGCAGCCCAATGGGGCACCAGCTTGTGATGGAGGTGGAAGGTCCTCCTGAGGGCACTGAGGGAGGCTGAAAGGGCTTGGATGGAAAAGCGGGGATTTGGGATATTGACTCCTCAATGGACGGGAGTGATTCAGTGTCTGGCAGGGATTTGCGTGACTCAAGCAGTCATGAGCCCCTTCACCCAAGTGAGACAACAGATGGTGCGTTGGGTTGTTGATCAGGAGGGGGGTCGTCTTTGGAGGAGGGGGTTCATCTCTGGTCTCCCTTGACCTCTTTTGGCAATTGGCAAGTTGTTTGTGTGTGAGGTGCCTTTTAGGGTTAGGAAGCTGCTGGTCATCTTTGATGATTTTCTTTGGCTTGGAGATGCACTCTCCTGGAGATTGAACTTCTGTGATTCATAGTGAATGAGTGTCAGCCTGGGTGTGGAACTAACCGTGGGTAATGGGTGTAACTAAATCAGGTGGATGGTTTTAAAGTGGTTGATTTGTGGACATCCTGTAAAAATGATTAATCCTCAATCAGTAAGTCTTGTCTGAGAGGCTTAATCTAAAAAGGGAGCATCCAAACCAATACAGATTATTAATAGGCATCCAAGGAGTACTAGGTTGTGTACAACCTCAATGGTGGACCTGTCCACCTTGTAGGTTGTGAGCAACCTCAATGGTGGACCTGTCCCCCTTCTAGGTTGTGAGCAACCTCAATGGTGGACCTGTCCACCTTCTAGGTTGTGAACAACCTCAACAGTGGACCTGTCCACCTTCTAGGTTGTGAAAAATCTCAACAGTGGACCTGTCCACCTTCTAGGTTGTGAACAACCTCAAAGGTGGACCTGTCCACCTTCTAGGTTGTGAACAACCTCAACGGTGGACCTGTCCACCTTCTAGGTTGTGAACAACCTCAACGGTGGACCTGTCCACCTTCTAGGTTGTGAACAACCTCAATGGTGGACCTGTCCACCTTCTAGGTTGTGAACAACCTCAATGGTGGACCTGTCCACCTTCTAGGTTGTGAACAACCTCAACGGTGGACCTGTCCACCTTCTAGGTTGTGAACAACCTCAATGGTGGACCTGTCCACCTTCTGGGTTGTGAACAACCTCAATGGTGGACCTGTCCAACTTCTAGGTTGTGAGAACCCTCAACGGTGGACCTGTCCACCTTCTAGGTTGTGAACAACCTCAACGGTGGACCTGTCCACCTTCTAGGTTGTGAACAACCTCAACGGTGGACCTGTCCACCTTCTAGGTTGTGAACAACCTCAACGGTGGACCTGTCCACCTTCTATGTCCTGAACAACCTCAGCGGTGGACCTGTCCACCTTCTAGGTTGTGAACAACCTCAACGGTGGACCTGTCCACCTTCTAGGTTGTGAACAACCTCAACGGTGGACCTGTCCACCTTCTAGGTTGTGAACAACCTCAATGGTGGACCTTTCCACCTTCTAGGTTGTGAGCACCCTCAACGGTGGACCTGTCCACCTTCTAGGTTGTGAACAGCCTCAACGGTGGACCTGTCTACCTTCTATGTCCTGAACAACCTCAGCGGTGGACCTGTCCACCTTCTAGTTTGTGAACAACCTCAGGGGTGGACCTGTCCACCTTCTAGGTTGTGAACAACCTCAGCGGTGGACCTGTCCAACTTCTATGTCCTGAACAACCTCAGCGGTGGACCTGTCCACCTTCTATGTCCTGAACAACCTCAGCGGTGGACCTGTCCACCTTCTAGGTTGTGAACAACCTCAACGGTGGACCTGTCCACCTTCTAGGTTGTGAACAACCTCAATGGTGGACCTGTCCACCTTCTAGGTTGTGAGCACCCTCAACGGTGGACCTGTCCACCTTCTAGGTTGTGAACAACCTCAACGGTGGACCTGTCCACCTTCTGTGTCCTGAACAACCTCAGCGGTGGACCTGTCCACCTTCTAGGTTGTGAACAACCTCAGCGGTGGAGCTGTCGTCCTTCTAGGTTGTGAACAACCTCAGCGGTGGACCCGTCTACCTTCTAGGTTGTGAACAAACTTAATGGTGGACCTGTCCACCTTCTGAGCGGTGGACCTGTCCACCTTCTCAGCGGTGGACCTTTCCAGCTTCTGAGTGGTGGACCTGTCCACCTTCTGAGCGGTGGACCTTTCCACCTTCTGAGCGGTGGACCTGTCCACCTTCTGAGCGGTGGACCTGTCCACCTTCTGAGCGGTGGACCTGTCCACCTTCTAGGTTGTGAACAACCTCAATGGTGGACCTATCCACCTTCTCAGCGGTGGACCTGCCCACCTTCTAGGTTGTGAACAGCCTTAGCGATGGACCTGTCCACCTTCCAGGTTGTGAACAACCTCAACGGTGGACCTGTCCACCATCTAGGTTGTGAACAACCTCAACGGTGGACCTGTCCACCATCTAGGTTGTGAACAACCTCAACGGTGGACCTGTCCACCATCTAGGTTGTGAACAACCTCAACGGTGGACCTGTCCACCATCTAGGTTGTGAACAACCTCAACGGTGGACCTGTCCACCATCTAGGTTGTGAACAACCTCAACGGTGGACCTGTCCACCATCTAGGTTGTGAACAACCTCAACGGTGGACCTGTCCACCATCTAGGTTGTGAACAACCTCAAAGGTGGACCTGTCCACCATCTAGGTTGTGAACAACCTCAAAGGTGGACCTGTCCAACATCTAGGTTGTGAACAACCTCAACGGTGGACCTGTCCACCTTTTAGGTTGTGAACAACCTCAACGGTGGACCTGTCCACCTTCTGTTAACTCAAACTCCAAGTTCGCAAAGTCGGGCACAAACAATTGAGCCGCAATCCTCCAACGGTTGAACAAAGTCTGTCAAGCTCAAATCCTCCAAAGGACAATTGAAATCAGCCAAAAGGTCTCCAGCTCCCCAAAAACGTGAACGTGTCTTTGAGGCTGACCCAAGTGCCCTGGCGTTATTACCCACTCTGCTTTTCCCCAAACAAAAGGAAAGTGGTAGGCAGGCTGATTTATCCTTGATTATCTTGGTTTTACCCCAGATCCACTTACCATCTGATCTTATAGTCAATATCCATGCCATCACGAACAACAAGAACACTGGTCACACTATGCTGAAAGAACTGCCTGATCATTCTATTTCAGTAACACCTTCTCAACCGCTGGGTCCTGTTTCCTCGGAAAACCCGCTCAACTCTACTACAATCCCTCAGACTCCAGTCCCACAAGCCCTTACTTGGCAACAATTGCCTCCAATTGATGAGCCTCCAGCTCCGGATGGAAAGTGTCTGGCTCCACCAGGAAAGTGTCTGGCTGCCATTGAAAAACGTCCGGCTCCCACTGAACAACGTCCGGCCCCCACTGAAAAACGTCCGGCTCCCACTGAAAAACGTCCGGCTCCCACTGAAAAGCCAGCAAGCTCTTGTAAAAGTCAACGGATCTCTCTTGCAAGTGATCAGCATCCAACCGCCTTGGAACGTGCTCCACAGCAAACAAAGATCTGTTGTTCAGCTCCCCGCAAATCTGCTTGCAACATGTCCCAATCAATTCTCGTAGGTGAAGGTGCCCCACTTGCAACGATTTACACTCGGTATTTGACGGCCAAACTAGCAACAATGATGTGGAATCACACAAGTAGTATTTCCCAGAAGCTGCACACCCACCTTATGTAGCTCCCAATCCCTGCACCGCCCAACCGTCCGATTACATTCCAACATACTGGTAGCACCATGACAGAGTGGGTTACTCATGTCCCGCAGAGCTGTAAGTCATGATTGCACATTTGTATCATTGCCGCGGCTGGTTTACTGACAATTGTACTTTTCAGGTCCTGCATTTTTTTCTCTTTCCAAAAACCTTCTGTTCAAAAATCAGTACATTGATCAACACACTCTCCAGTCAGCTGTTCCCAACAGTAATGCTCATCATCAATCAATTGCGGAAACTATTCTTGTGAAGTTGCAAGGCTTTTTGGCCAGCATTTGCAGCCCGTGAAAATTTTTTGCTGGTCACGTAATATATGAAGCTATTGTTGTAGCTGCAGGCTCTGACGACCACAAGGCCGATTTCGCTTCCTTCAACAATTTTTACTCTAAGGTCACTGCAATCATAGACGTTACACTTATACTCTCCAACAAAACAATTCACTCTGAGCTCAAAGTTGAAAATACCAAATATCCAAGTGGTCCACTGGTTTGTTTTCTACTAGCTGGGATACGTGGGGTTTTTTTTGGACCAACACATCATTGTTCTTGCACCCCTGCTTGTGCAGCCCTTCTTGTACATCTGGCCAATATCTCGTCTCAAAGTATGTAGTCTTCAAAGTAAAGAAGATTTTTCTATTATTCTCACCCACTTGCTTCCTTTTATTTTTTTAAATTCCAGAGTCAGATACGCCGTGGATCCGGACCGAGTCTTTGATCACTGGTGTATTGATCAACATTTCAAATACAAATTCCTCTGCACAAGCTTTAAGCAAACTTGATCTTGCTCGCGCTTTAACTCAGGACTTTCTGAGTCACTGGGCCACGCAAACCTCTGGCAATCTTCCGTGGATTCATCCGCGTGGCCCTCGCACGCCTTGTCCTCCAATTTTTAAGTTCATGCAGGTCTTTAGTGATTCTTAATGTGCAATTTCAAAGGCATATTGCCATCATCAATTGAAATCAAAAGAGCATACATTGAGACAAAAAAAAGGAAAGGAAAAAACAAAAGCACAACAAGTGTAAATGAATAAGATAAAAGTGGATTTATAAAAGGCTTCAGCCGTCCTCCTGGAAGTATTCCTCAAGGGGGACGGTTTCAGATGGAGGCTGAAGCTGAACAATTGTTGTTTGGTATGAAGGAATGACAGGCAAGTTAATACTACAGAAAGAAAGGAACTCCTGCCTCATAGCAGTGGCCAAGCTCGTAGAGCTGAGGGGCTCGCCATCACCGTTACCAACAATGGCCTGAAGAATAAGTCCCTGGGTAGCACACCAGATTGGTTCTGGGGGAGCGCCATCCCTCAAGGTCAACAGCTCGACATACAGACACACCCCAGGAGGGAAGGTCGTGCGGTTGTTGACCACCGCTGCAAATAGGCCGCGCACACCTATGTTTGGGAGGTGGATAGAATCCAGAAAAGTCAGTTAAAAAGTATTAAAGACCAAAAGAAGACCGTGCAAGCTCACCAAATATCAAGAACACAACGAGAATCTGATGAGGGAACTGTTTGGCTCCATCTTCCCAAGGGTTTGAGCTTGCAAATCAAACTTTGCCTTGTCCGAGTCCAGAGCCTGCCGGTACGGGAAAAGGCTTGCGAGCTGCCGCGAGCCCAAGAGATCTTCTGCACCAAAGTTGTGTGAGCCCAGGGCATGAGATGTCGGGGTTTGTGCCGATGTACATGGCCTCGTTCACTGCACGCGCCCAATCCAGCCTTTGGGTTGATTGAGGTTGCAGAAGGGATGCTGTAATCCCCCGGAACCGTTTGAAGGCTTCATTAGGCATCACGGCATCCGCGGCTAACAGCCTGTCTAGATTAATTGCCTCCGGGGAAAACGCGGACTTGTCCGTAGGGAAAAAGATGCCCTTGCAGGCTAATCGCAAATGAGCCGAAAAATATCAGTAAATGTATGCAAACACTTCATTATATTGCAGTACTTACCACTTTCCACTTCTGTGCACCATTTGCTGATATTGTTGGTGGGCTCGGGGCCCATCGTGACGCTGCCGACATTGACCAAGGGAATGTTGACCGCGAGCATTGCGTCAGTCACCATCCGGATGTTGGTGAGGACGTTGACTACCAGCGGGTTGGGTGCAGAGAACGCTGCGTGCTTCAAGAAGATCTCGGAGACACGGTCGTGGTTTCCAACGGGACGAAAGAACGGCGACTCCTCACTTCTGGCGTGAGCCTCAAACTTCAAATATACCTGGGAAGTGAAAGGAGTAAGTTTAAGAACAACATGATAAAGTCAAACAAAATTTAGCTTACCCTACGAAACAGGTCCCCAAGGAACCTTTGCTGCGCCGGTGGTAGTGGCAAAAAAGCCAAGATTGCTTCGGCGTCCATTGCCGTCTCCGGAGTAGCAACAGTTGGCTGCATGAAAGGCGGCGAGCCCGCAGGAGTTGCAGTGCTCGGTACCAGGGTCCCTGGCAATAGGCATGACAGACCGTTCCCGGGCGGCTACTCCGGAGGGCCAATGGGCGCACGGCTATTCTCTGTGAAACACCTGACACACCAGTACCCGACCTCATCCACTCGGCCGGACCCATCCACCCCCAAGGGTTGTCAAGTGCGCCATCACGCCAACCACGCCAACTGCTGTTGCCCAGGTTGTGACTAACCTTAGCGGTGGAACTGTCCACCTTCTAGGTTGTGAACAACCTCAGCGGTGGACCTGTCCACCTTCTAGGTTGTGAACAACCTCAGGGGTGGACCTGTCCACCTTCTAGCAACAGTGGACCTGTCCACCTTCTAGCAACGGGGGACCTGTCCACCTTCTAGGTTGTGAACAACCTCAGCGGTGGACCTGCCCAACTTCTAGGTTGTGAACAACCTCAGCGGTGGACCCGTCCACCTTCTAGGTTGTGAAAACCTCAATGGTGGACCTGTCCACCTTCTCAGCGGTGGACCTGTCCACCTTCTCAGCGGTGGACCTGTCCACTTTCCAGGTTGTGAACAATCTCAGCGGTGGACCTGTCCACCTTTCAGGTTTTTCACAACCTCAACGGTGGACTTTTCCACCTTCTAGGTTGTGAGCAACCTCAATGGTGGACCTGTCCACCTTCTCAGCTGTGGACCTGTCCACCTTCTAGGTTGTGACCAACCTCACCGGTGGACCTGTCCACCTTCTAGGGTGTTCACAACCTCAGCGGTGGACCTGTCCCCCTTCTAGGTTGTGAACAACCTCAGGGGTGGACCTGTCCACCTTCTAGGTTGTGAAACACCTCAACGGTGGACCTGTCCACCTTCTAGGTGGAGAACAACCTCAGCAGTGGAGCCGTCCACCTTCTAGGTTGTGAAAACCTCAATGGTGGACCTGTCCACCTTCTCAGCGGTGGACCTGTCCACCTTCCAGGTTGTGAACAATCTCAGCGGTGGACCTGTCCACCTTTCAGGTTTTTCACAACCTCAACGGTGGACTTTTCCACCTTCTAGGTTGTGAGCAACCTCAATGGCGGACCTGTCCACCTTCTCAGCGGTGGACCTGTCCACCTTCTAGGTTGTGACCAACCTCAACGGTGGACCTGTCCACCTTCTAGGGTGTTCACAACCTCAGCGGTGGACCTGTCCCCCTTCTAGGTTGTGAACAACCTCAATGGTGGACCTGTCCACCTTCTAGGTTGTGAAAACCCTCAGCGGTGGACCTGCCCAACTTCTAGGTTAGGAAAACCTCAGAGGTGGACCTGTCCACCTTCTAGGTTGTGAACAACCTCAGCGGTGGACCTGTCCACCTTCTAAGTTTTGGACAACCTCAGGGGTGGACCTGTCCACCTTCTAGGTTGTGACCAACCTCAGCGGTGGACCTGTCCACCTTCTAGGTTGTGAACAACCTCAGCGGTGGACCTGTCCACCTTCTGGGTTGTGAACAACCTCAGCGGTGGACCTGTCCACCTTCTAGGTTGTGAACAACCTCAGCGGTGGACCTGTCCACCTTCTAGGTTGTGAACAACCTCAGCGGTGGACCTGTCCACCTTCTAGGTTGTGAACAACCTCAGGGGTGGACCTGTCCACCTTCTAGGTTGTGAACAACCTCAGGGGTGGACCTGTCCACCTTCTAGGTTGTGAACAACCTCACCGGTGGACCCGTCCACCTTCTAGGTTGTGAACAACCTCAATGGTGGACCTGTCCACCTTCTCAGCAGTGGACCTTTCCACCTTCTAGGTTGTGACCAACCTCAACGGTGGACCTGTCCACCTTCTAGGGTGTTCACAACCTCAGCGGTGGACCTTTCCACCTTCCAGGTTGTGAACAACCGCAATGGTGGACCTGTCCACCTTCAAGGTTGTGAACAACCTCAATGGTGGACCTGTCCACCTTCTAGGTTGTGACCAACCTCAGCGGTGGACCTGTCCAGCTTCCAGGTTGTGAACACCCTCACTGGTGGACCTGCCAACCTTCTAGGTTGTGAACAACCTCAATGGTGGACCTGTCCACCTTCTAGGTTTTGAACAACTTACCAATGGACCTGTCCACCTTCTAGGTTGTGACGAACCTCAGCGGTGCACCTGTCCACCTTCTAGGTTGTGAACAACCTCAGCGGTGGACCCGTCCACCTTCTAGGTTGTGAACAACCTCAATGGTAGACCTGTCCACCTTCTCAGCGGTGGACCTGTCCACCTTCTAGGTTGTGCCTCACCTCAACGGTGGACCTGTCCACGTTCAAGGGTGTTCACAACCTCAGTGGTGGACCTGTCCACCTTCTAGGTTGTGAATAACCTCAATGGTGGACCTGTCTACCTTCTCGGTTGTCAACAACCTCAAAGGTGGACTTGTCCACCTTCCAGGTTGTGAACAACTTAACAATGGACCTGTCGACCTTCTAGGTTGTGAACAACCTCAATGGTAGACCTGTCCACCTTCTAGGTTGT
This sequence comes from Puccinia hordei, assembly GCA_007896445.1. NCBI lineage: Eukaryota > Fungi > Basidiomycota > Pucciniomycetes > Pucciniales > Pucciniaceae > Puccinia > Puccinia hordei. Next base: position 291,731 of record RDRW01000176.1, on the reverse strand, counting down.
GATCACCCTCAATGGTGGACCTGTCCACCTTCTAGGACGTGTACAACCAGACAATATGATAGGCAGGAATCAGTAAAGATTCAGCCAAGACACAGACAGAGGGAAAGAGGATCAAGTTACAAAGGGGAGTCACCAAGTTGATCCATTCACCAACCCATATTCCAGAGGTTGCAATGGTCACCTCTGGGGTCGGAGTTCCTCAGACCTCAATTTCTACCAACTTCTTCAAAAGTACCATTGTGTCTGCTACCAATTATTTGGCCTGAGGAAGGCTTAGGTGCTGGCTGTAGTTACGCAAGGTCCTAGGGGACAGGTTCTGTGAATATATTTGGGGCTGGGCTTGCGCCCTCCAAGATCTTGCACTTGCCCTTACCACTGTGGTAGCTCAATCCCAATTGTAGGTTTGCTGCCAAAGGTACCAGAGTCAATGGGGTCACAAAGTCATTAATCCTTTTCATCAGGCAGTCCGCCTTGAGTTGGTGTCTTGCCGGTACTAACAAAACCAGTGCTAACCCAAGGGAGTCCTGGCTGGCATTTTGGGGAGGTGAAGGAAGTGAGGGCAATGGGGACTGACAAGGTGGGGTTGTTGGTGGTGTCTGAGGAGGTGATACAGGGAGATGCAGCAGTTTAGGGGGTCTCCCTCTGGGCTTCTTGGGTGGGGGAGTGCCATCAGGCGGGGTAAAGGGTTGTTTAGGCGGTATCCCACGTTTAGAATGCATAGTGACTCAGGAGAAGAAGTAGTCAGCTAGTCAGAAGAAGGTGGTGGTGGTGGTGGTGATCTAGGGAGCCGCAGCACCTTAGGAGGTCTCCCTCTAGGCCGCTTGGGCGGGGGAGTGCCATCAGGCGGGGGACAGGGTTTCTTACGGGGTCGCCCGCGTTTAGGAGGCATTGTGACTCCGGATCAGAGCTTGTGAGCTAGCTATAATATGGTGGGTTGGATGGAAGCAGAAAGGGTGAGCTAGCTGGGAGGAGAGTGTGTGGTCTGGAGCAGGTTTAGTGAGCCAGCTGAGAAGGTGTGAGGCGGACTTTATACTGTGGGGTAAATGCTGAGCCAGTGCGGGCTATGCATTCTGCGGCCCACCTGCAGCAGTATTGAAAGGCAAAATCTGAGTTGGCCTGGCTTTTAAGTGCTCACTGACTTCCCATTCAAATATGAATCTCAGAAGTGCAATCTCCAGGAAGAATGCATCTCCAAAGCCAAAGAAGACCACCAAGAAAGCATTGTTGTCAAACAAAAACAGCAGCCTCCTACCCGTTAAAGGCACCTCAAACACAAACAACTCGCAAGTTGCCAAAAGAGGTTGAGGTAGACCAAAGAAGAACCCCCTCCCAATTGATGACCCAACACACCATCCATCGGCTCATGACTGCTTGAGTCAAGCGAATCCCTGCCAGACACCAAATCACACCTCCCCGCTTTTCCGTCCAAGCCCTTTCAGCCTCCCTCACTGCCCTCAGGAGGAACTGCCACCTCCATCACAAGCTGGCTCCCGCGCCCCATCACGCTGCAGCTCCCGTGGCAACTCACCCCTGCGTGTTTTCTGAGCAGATGTTCAGCAAAACCATCTCATTGAACCTGTGTATGATGTTGAGGAGCTTGTGCTGACCAATGATACACCGCACGCCAAACGCTTGTGCTTCGAAGGGGTCCGACCAAATTTCTTGCCACGTAAGTAGAGACCACATAAATCACCAATTCAAAACTGTTTACTAACAATATAATTCCTGAGGCGCGGATACAAAATCTGGACAATCCGCCAAGGACAAGCCACCTCCTCCATCACTTTCCGGTTTCCTGGCTCCAACACAACCCGGTAGTCACACCCCATCAAGATGCAGCTCCCGGGCCAACACACCCCTGCCCAATTTTTGAGTAGATGTTCAGCAAAACCATCTTATTGGTCCAGGTGAAACTGTGAATGGTGTGGAGGAGATGCTGGTCAATGATCCACCTCAAGCGGAACGCTCGTGCTTGAAAAAGGTCCGGCAAAATCTGTTGCCACGTACGTAGATACCAGATAAATCACCAATTTTAAGATCCCAATCTTAATGTTTACTAACAACTACAAATATAATTCCTTAGGTGCGGATACAAAATCTGAACAATCCACCAAAGAGATCAATGCGTTCCTCAAGACGTGCATCTCATCCTTGCCTCAAGGGTTAAGAAGCAAAGCTCTGGACGCAGCGGAGAAGTTTGTTGAAGCATTTCAACGTCAGTGATATTTATTCTCAGATAATATCTTCATCCACCCAGGTCTCATCTTTTTTTTATTTTCACACCACAACAGATCCACCTGCACCCTCTCATTCAGCACAGGTATCCAGAAAAAAGACTCCCATTACTTCCAAAACAACCCAGGAAAAACAAAGTCTGAAACTCAACACCAAGAACAGTGTCATCTTCAGTGATAATGCGCCCTCCACTTTGCTTGATTTCAGCCAGAATCTGAGCATACCTTGGGCTGAGAGATTGCTTACGGATATCTCAGCCATCCTGTAAACCTTTCCTTGACACAACCCAAGGTAAATCCATTTTCAGCTCACTTTTTCCCGCTTGGGCCTGTGGGTTGGAAAATGGGTGATACTAGTCAGCGGACTTTGTAAGTCGACCTTTCCATTATGATCCGTCCTTGTATATAATTGCCGACTTACGATTTCAAGCACTGACTCCTGCTTGTAATGGTATAGGTGGCCAGGCTCTTGAGGTTTCTGTCAGCTTTCTGTACTCTACTCCACTTATTGTGGCGTTTACAGTAAGGACTAAAAAAAATATCTTACACTTTAATTAGTGTAATAAACCAATAACAATAACAATAATAACTTAAGTGTTATAAAAACACTAAGTAATACCAAATAACAGGTTATTACCCTGCTGCCAAAACTTCTGTTGATTGATTATTAACTCAGAAGGGCTAACCAGATTGATACACGGTTCTTCCAATCAATTAAAATGTATTTAATTAATTGGGGGGAGTTTGTTGAGGAATTTTAAATATAAGATAGTATATAATAAAGGCCAGTCCTCCTTGCATACAGGAGAAGGTGAGCGCCTTTTTAGCTTATAATAAGTTATCTAATGTATATTAAAATTTATGGGGAGGTGATCTTCAATTTAGTGAAGAAACCTCCTCTTAAATAATAAAATAATTATTATTTCACAAGCTTCTTGGAATCAGTGATCAGGGTAAGATCACCGTGGGAAAATGATCACCCTGTTTGTGATCTGATGTGAAAAATGGTGTCATTCCTTTGGAGAATGACACCTTAATTATTTCACAATAAATTGCTTAGTGGGAAATAATTATTTCAGCATTGAATAATTATTTCACTAAGTATTACTTGTGAATAAACTTTCTAGGGACCAGAGCTTGAAAAAGTGCTTGCCCTGAGTGATCAGTAATTTATAATCACATGTACTTATGTATTTAATACCTACTACATAAGTTATGTAATTAAATACATATGTAATCTTACACTGCCAGCATAATTGCCTAGGATGAAGTCATCCCAGTTAAACTGGGATGCACTCAACCAATTTAAACTTGGTTGAAATCAACTGATGAAATATAAATCCAAGGGACCCCCCTTGGTTTTATATTTCATTGGTTGAGGTCAACCTACTTTAAAATGGTTTTTTGCATCCTAGTTTAACTGGGATGAACTCAACCTAGGCAATTATGTTGGCAGTGTTATAGTATATATTACTATGGGTTATGCTGGGATTTTCCAGGATTTTCATGGAAAAAACTAAACCAACAAATGGTTCTTTATCCATTTATTGCGTGTTTGAAAATTAATCTTCCAAGGATTTTCCTTAATTGAATTTCCTTGGATTTTTGATAGAAAATCCATATAATTTAAAAAACTTTCTTAATATACTTTTACGTGTGGTCATGAGTGTGGCTTGAACACAGGTCTTATGTATCAAACAGGTATTTCTAAGCTTCTTCTTAACTGGTAGACTATTACACCTACTGTTGAAACAGTTAAGTATAATTTCTGTTATAATCAGAAAATCTAGTAAATAAAATAAAAATAAAATAAAATAAATAATAATATAATTAAATATTATTAATTATTTCAGCTTGCAGTTTCAAGTGTTACATGTTGTATGTAATATCTTGGTGGCTGGCAGTTTCCGCCAGCTACGTCAAGAATTCACCCTTTGTGAACATAGAGAACCTACTCAAAGTGATTGATTCAACAACCCCACAGAATCTACCCTTTGCTGAATCACTCTTCCTGCAGGTTGCCAAAGGATTTCTGAAGCCCGGACCCTCAGCGAAGGATGGTATTGCTCATGTGGTATTTGCGGCTATGATGGTGGCGGCTACTGTCAGCTTGCTACTAGCTCAGAGACAACCTGACTAGAACAAAAATAAACATAAAATAAAAAATATAGTATTACTCATTTAATAAAAGGAAATAAATGAATAATAATAAGATACAGCAACATAAAAAAGCAATATGTAAATAATAAATACATTATTACATAGTAAATTAATAATAAATAGATAAATACAGTAATAAGTATAAAACAATGAATATGTTAATAAATAATAAGATAAGTGGAAATATTATTTCATAATCTTAAAGAGCGTGTAAAATAACCTAGGGTACTTCAGCCAAAGTACCCCAGATAACTTAAAACTTCTAGTAGTAAAACAACTTGAAAGAATATTACCACTAAAGCGCTGAAATAATTATTATACATTAAAATACAGAATAAAAACCATAAATACATATACAAAACCACGAAATAACAATGTATTTAAATAAAAACATAATAAAATAAATACATATAACATTAATAATATAAGTATATAATGCTAGTAATATAGTACTATAGTATATATTTATTTATTCTATTACATACTAGGTACACTAAGGATGATTCAGAGGGACAAAGACCACGAACAAGAGGAAGGAAATAACATGAGAAACTTCTGAAAATAATAATTGAACAACTGTTCAAAATAAATATACTACATCCTTAGTGGGAAATTATTGATTGACAGATCTCTGCAGTCATGCATTCCCAAAGAGCCTGCATGACAGGGATCAAACAAGAAGCTCTTGAAGCGCCCACAGAACAAACAAATACATGTATCTCACATTGTACACAATACAAAACAAATTAAACTATGACAAATGTGATCAACAGGTACATGTGATATTTAATCAATACATTTTGACATGTAATTACAAACTTTGATCAACACATCTAAAAAACCTTGTCATAGGTTCAGAAGCGCCTCAATATGCCAGCAAAAGAGCTTAGACAGGCTGTACCCATAGTAGACAGCCTGTACATATGGAAATTTGATTAAACAACTACATACATTTGTATTAAATCTTAACCCCTTCCTTTTAAATGTTCCCATAGCCAAAAATACATCCTGTGTTTCGCCATCAGGGCTCCAGAAAGGCATTTAAGGACCCCTTGTTCCCCCTGTATTTTGCCTCATCATGCTTTAACATATATACTACAACCTTTACCCACTTACATAGCTTTACAATTTTTATTTTGCCTGGTAAGGTCCTAGTATCTGTCTCTTAGCCCCTTCTTACTCCCTTGAAATTGCCCAGTGTCCACCCAGCTCTTCCAACAAGCTTTCCAAGCGCTTCCAACTGCCCAATTTCCCTCTGGAAGAACCTCAAGTCTGTAAAGGTAATTTATTACTAGTAAGTAGATAAACCTTTCCCTTGAGATTCTCCCCCCCCATCTTTTATCTGGGATTTAAAACACCCCTGTTTACAGGCCCCAGTGTTTTCAGGTACCTAAATCCTCTGCTTGCAAGATACCTTTGAGGGATTAAACACCCCTGATTTATCAGGCCCCTCATAATTTTAATTATATTAAATTTATTTCATATAATTAATTATCTTTTCCCCTCATACCTCATATCCTTATTGGTATTACCTTTTATAAATCCTCCCAGAGCTTTATATTGCTCTTTATCTTTTATTTTGCACCTTGTGTAGCTAGAAGGATTACTCCTTGGCAGCTACTGCAAATTCCCTCGCCTCTCTTCCGCAATCATTATCAAGCTATGTTGAGGGCTCTTTTTACGAGGCGTTTTTGGCATGCGTCAATTCAATCGTAAACTCAATTCAAGAACTGCGTGACTTGCGGAAGCAAAACAAATTGATGCAGTTTTCTGCTCTTGCCTGCTTCATTGTGGCCGGTGTCCGTGGGCTATTTCTCGGGCCAGTAACCCCGCGTGTTTGTACCGCCTCCGGAGCGTCTCAACATGTCCACTTAATTGCTTTAACTAATAATGTTCCTACAGGTAGCCAGCTTTCTACTTTCTCTCTATCAGAGACTATCACTAAAGCTTGTTGGATTGGTTCAGATATTGAACCGTTTTGGCACACCACCTTCAACTACATCTGCGGCCTTGTGCGCTCAAACCTGACCAATGGCTTGGTCGAGCTTGACAAGATTTCCCTTGCTCAAGAGCTGTCTTGCGACTTCCTTCGTCAGCCTTAGAGTCAGTGCAGCTGACCTAAAGTCTGCCTTTATTACTCATGATCTTAATACCAGTCCCAAATGCATTATATCTTTTTACCCTGAGGTTTAAACCTGTTTTTTGACTTCAAATTCTGTTTCTTCATTAAAATTTAACCATAGTGTTCACTGAACACTTTGTAATTGCTCAATTCCTTCATGGAGTAATTAAATTAACAATTCTACGCTACAGCTGGCTGGGCAAGTGAAACAAGGCCAGCCAACCACATCTACATGTTAGATTACATAAGCAAACCTTGAAAATATTTGAATTTGGTGTATCCCCTGTTGCAGGCAGGATACACAGGGCGTTGATAAACGCATGCCAACGCCAACCTGCACACCAATTTTTTTTGGCGTGCGGGGCCTACACGCCATTTTTTTTGGCGTGTAGGGTCTACACGCCAAAAAAAAAGGGTGTGTGAGACCCACACGCCAAAAATGGTGTGCTGGTCTCACACGCCCTTGTTTTTTGACGCACACCAATTTTTTTTGGCGTGCGGGTCCCCCTTGCTCACATAATCGAATGGGAGGGCCCATTCGATTACGTGAGCGACCCCCCTCCCGGCTGACGAGGTTATACAACCTCGTCAGCCGGGAGGACTGCTTCCCGGCACAAGGCTGTATAACCTTGTCAGCCAGGAGGAAGTCCTCCTGGCCAACAAGGTTGTATAACCTCGTCGGCCGGGCAGAAATCCTCCTGGCCGACGAGGTTGTATACTCCTGGCCGACGAGGTTGTATAACCTCGTCAGCCGGGAGGAACTCCTCCCGGCCGACAAGGCTATACAACCTTGTCGGCCAGGAGGACTTCCTCCTGGCTGACAAGGTTGTATAGCCTCGTCAGCCAGGAGGAAGTCCTCCCGGCCGACAAGGCTATACAACCTCGTCGGCCAGGAGGACTTCCTCCTGGCTGACGAGGTTGGATAACCTTGTCAGCCGCGAGGACTTTCTCCCGGCCGACGAGGTTATACAACCTCTTCAGCCAGGAGGAAGTCCTCCTGGCCGACGAGGTTGTATAGCCTCGCCGGCTGGGAGGACTTCCTCCTGGCCGATGAGGTTGTATAACCTTGTCGGCCAGGAGGAAGTCCTCCCGGCCGACGAGGTTGTATAAGAGGCTATACAACCTTGTCAGCCAGGAGGAAGTCCTCCTGGCCGACAAGGTTGTATAGCCTCGTCGGCTGGGAGGACTTCCTCCTGGCTGACAAGGCTATACAACTTTGTCGGCCAGGAGGACTTCCTCCTGGCTGACAAGGTTGTATAACCTCGTCAGCCGGGAGGAAGTCCTGCCGGCTGACGAGGCCGGGAGGACTTCCTCCTGGCCGACAAGGTTATACAACCTCGTCCCCGGCTGACAAGGTTACACAACCTTGTCAGCCAGGAGGACTTCCTCCTGGCCGACGAGGTTGTATAACCTTGTTGGCCAGGAGGAAGTCCTCCCGCCCGACAAGGTTATACAACCTCGTCGGCCAGGAGGGATTCCTCCTGGCTGACGAGGTTGTATAACCTCGTCAGCCGGGAGGAAGTCCTCCCGGCTGACAAGGTTATACAGCCTTGTGCCGGGAGGAAGTCCTCCCGGCTGACGAGGTTGTATAACCTCGTCAGGCAGGAGGGGGCTCGCTCAGGTAATCGGATGGGCCCTCCCATTCGATTATGTGAGCGGGGCCCCACACGCCAAACAATTGGCGTGTGGGACCCGCACGCCAATTGTTTGGTGTGCGCTCCCACACGCCAGACAATTGGCGTGTGGGAGCGCACGCCAAACAATTGGCGTGCGGGCCCTACACGCCAATTTTATTTGGCGTGCGGGGCCCACACGCCAAAAAAAAATGGTGTGTGGGAACCACACGCCATTTTTGGCGTGCGGGTCTCACACACCCTTTTTTTTTGCGTGTAGACCCTACACGCCAAAATAAATTGGCGTGTAGGCCCCGCACGCCAAAAAGAATTGGCGTGCAGGTTGGCGTTGGCGTGCGTCTATCAACACCCGGTTACACAGCCTCAAGACACCCAGAACCACCAACTCAGATCACCAAGTTACAGCTCACCACTCTAACCAACCAAAGGCCTCTTTCACCCAGTACCTCAACAGTATTGTCAGTCAGTCCCCTTTTTGAACCTTGCTCTTCTGACAGAAGTCCTTCTCTGTCTCCCCTTCTTCCTTTTCCCTTTCCTTTTCCTCATCCCTCATCAAAACAGATCAATCCAAGCAACAATCATCAGATCAGATCAGCTCCAATCATCCTCAGAGATCAATCAGCTTTGCTTCAATCTTTTTCTGTGGTTTTTCCTTGAAACAAACCACATAGGTTTCCCTCTAAAGAACCTTGACTATCCAGCTTGACATAGTCTAAAAAACTGGACTGATTAGACTTGTCTTCTCAGATACCTTCCACTTTTCCATTGTGTGAAGAGGCTGTTGCTTCTCAAAGACTCTGGCACAGTTCATCCAACTTTTCAAGTTGTTGATTCTCATTATTAAAGAGCACTCAGATTATTTGAAACACAGATCAATCAATAATCTTTTCCCTTTTCCCCTCTTTCCCCTTTTCTTCTTTAACAGTTGTTGTCTTTATCCCTTGAAATACAACTGTTTCCCCCCATTTCTTGTGTCCTGTTGTCACTTTACAGACCCAGGATCACATCCTTGGACACTGGTCTTCCACTAACAAACCAGTCCCGTGGATCAAGCTCCTCATGCGCAAGGGAGCACCTCCTCCCCAGATTGATCTCAGCAAAGTCTGATGAACATTTTCACCCGCTGCTTTCTTCTCCAGGAATGTATCCTCACTTCCTATCAAATTTACTGTTGTGAGCGTGTGAACAATGTCACCTCATTATAAAGGTGTGCCCAAGTAATGCAATTCAGTCATGCTAGGAAAATGCGTGGCTGCGCCGCGCTACCCTGTCCCTTTGATATTACCAGACAACTTCTGGCCATGAAACAAATACACCTGTGGCCCAGGCTCTGACACTCTTTGTCTGTGATCACACCAACAAAGCCATTATTTAGAATTGAATCCTTTGCACAAACCCCCCATTTCAATCCCCAGCTCTACCCAGACTTAGGCAAAGTCCCTAATATAAGACTAATAGCAATGTCAATGAAACAAAACAGGGAACTGTGCAATCTAAAACTGTAACCAAATTGTAACAAATATTATAAACCTGTTTACAACCAGGAATCACTTGGTTGTACTGTTGAAAAATATAATGTCAGCACGCAAAGCCTGATATATCCATGTCCTAGTGCAACACCCACCCTGATGTGCTGATGTGAAACAAGTTGCCTTTGACAGCCTCAATGGACCCTGATACCCAGACCAATGCCCCAACTGAAATTTGGTTTCCAAGGATAATTCAGTTGTTTGCTGGCATGTGCAGTATTGTTGGAGCTATGAAGCTGAGGAAGAGAAGGGCTTGAAAAATTACCTTGAGGAAGAAAGCTCTGAGGCTGAGAACAAGACAAAGACGCCCTCTAAGGGGCTAAGTCTACTAGCTTGTGAGAGGAACAAATTTACTCACTACAAGAGACTGGATGATGGTCTCAGGGAACTGGCGCAGAAAACAGATGATAATATTACTATGTATCTTTGGAGTCTGTTATCTACTACATCTTAAGGGACAACATGTGGGACAAAAGCTGAACATGAATATTCATCTGGAGGGAATAAAATGAGTGACCTGTGAGAGAGACAGGAGAGAGAAGACAAGAGAGAACCGTGAAATTCCAACAAGTATGCAGATCCGGACCTAGAAATCAAAATATTGCCAATGTAAATGGATAACACAGCAAATCGTGGGCAATGCATTCCACTTGACATTACTGGGTCTGGTCAATCAGGAAACTTCCCCAGATCAATGGTCCCACCATAGCCCAGAAGTCAGGAGGCAGCACTTCCTAATACAAAGCAATATCCACTTCTATATCACAATGAGCACCATTTGTCCTTAAGTTCAAAGAACCTTTAAAGCAAATCCAGTGACCAAATACCAAATCTTGGTTTGGTCCGGAGCTGGTACTTAATGCATACCTTGGCCAATTGTCATTTCTCACAAGACCACCAGTAGAATCATCCATGGCATTTTGTTGAATAATGTACCTGCTGTGAGCCTGGGTCTCTAAAGTGACAGCAGGACACAAGGTTTGGGGGGCACTACTGGTTGTATTTCAAGGATAAGAGATACAACTAGTAGAGGAACAGATGAAGAGAAAAGGGGAAAGGGAATTGATTGATCTTTTATTTTTTGTTTAATTTTTTAGAGTGCTCTTATAAGATCAATGAGCTCAAACTGGAAAAGTTGGCTAACCTGTGCCAGAGTCTTTAGAAGTGCAACAGCCTCCTCACACACTAAGGAAAAAGTGGAGGGACAACAGAATTAGTAAAGTAATCTGCCCTGATGTTTAGACTTGTAGTCAAGGTTCTAAAAGGGTAACCTGCTGATGAAGTGATCTGATCTCTTGATTGAAGGAGGAAGGAAAAGGGAAGAGGGGAAGGATAAGGGGAAGACAGAGAAGGACTACTGTCAGAGAAACAAGGTTCAAAAAGGGGACTGACTGACAATACTTGAAGTACTGGGTGAAAGAGGCCTTTTGTTGGTTAGAGTGGTGAGCTGTAACTTGCTGAATCCTTGGATGTCTGAGTTGGTGGTTCTGGGTGTCTTGAGGTTGTGTATCCTCCCTGCAATGGAGGATACACCAACTTTGAAAATTTTCAAGGTTTGATTATGTAATTTTACATGTAGATGTGGTTGGTTGGGCTTGTTTCACTTGCTCAACCAGTTGTGGCATAGAATTATTTGTTTAATTACTCTATGAAGGAGTTGAGCAATTACAAAGAGTTCAGTGAACACTATGGTCAAAACTTCATGAGGAAGCAGAATTTGAAGTCAAAACAAGGTTTAAACCTCAGGGTAAAAAGATATAATGCATTTGGGACTGGGATTAAAATAATGAGTGATAAAGGCAGACTTTAGGTCAGCTGCACTGACTCTAAGGCTGACACCTGCTCTCATCACTGCTTGACTGAACTCTGACCAAGAGGTCCAAGTACCTGGTGCCAACCATGTCTATCATTAGGGGGTGTCAAATATGACCAAATCCACAATTAAAACCAGTGAATTAGGTTTTTCAACAAAATTTCACTTTTGAGATTTTTGAATCATTTTATATTGATATCCATGGTTTTTAAAAATGGTGGATTTTCAAAAACCAGTTGATTGGATAATGGTGGATTTATTCATATTTGATATATTTTGTGACATGGTTCTTGATTTAAATTAGTTCCTTTCTGTGGGTGCAATGAAAGAAAAATCAATGAATTAACTCTGCATTGATTTGCAGCGCACAAAAAAATTGTTGTATTGAGTTTTAATAGTATGTTTAAAACAACAGGATATCAGAGATTCCCCACCATGGTGGGGAGGTTTAATCATAAAGCACAACATAGCTTCCATTTAAATTTTCCCACCGCAAAGGCAGCTGCCAAGAACTTTATTCAACATCACAAAAATTGCTGCCTAATTAAGAGTACAGCTATCTTATTCATTGGAAACTGTCAATAAAACAATCACAAACAGGCAATTGGATACTCTTGATTTTTTAACCAAACACAACTACAAATAACACAGCCATTGCCTGTCTGTAGGCCTCTCATCTTGATGCCTTAGGCAACCAGCCCACAAATTGAAAAGGTTAGAACAACACCAATAAAAACTACTCCACAGGTAAGAGAAATAAATCAAGCAGGTCAAAGTCAAGGCTTTGCCTCAAAATTGGGTTCAGAAGCCTGGTATAAAATTACTTGCTGAAATTTTGGGTTGAACAAAGGGCAAGTTTGAAATGCAGAAGAGAGGAAATTGGGTGACTACCTGGATTGATGTGTCAGCACAGCCCTGGATATTCTGATTGAAAAAACCTTCTGAATTTCAAGGTTGGTTTATTAAAATCCCCATCACTTGGGAAAATGCATAAATCCAATGATCCTAATTAACATCCTGTGCATTGTCTAAAGCTTGGTTTTCCAGAAATTCTTCCTTGGCCTTGGGTGTAAGTCTTTGAATGACATTCTCAGTCTGCACTTGACTTTCCAGAAGAAATTTTCAATACAACTTCTTGGGAGGTCTTGAAGGAAGGGTTCCAGAGTCTTCAGAAGTCTCTAATAAGTCTTCTCATTCTTGAGATTTGTAACAGCACAAAAAAAGACTGTGCACGTTCCTAATAACACATTGCACTGTGCCATTACCAATAATGGTAATGGTAACAGCCCAAAAACCGTTACAATATTTTAAATTAATTTTACTGGTGTTGTAACACCCTGTGTTTCCATGTATCATCTATTTAACTTTCCCCTAAATTTTGTCAGAAGAAAAGGGGGGGGCAAGGAATGCCCCAGTGGACCCAGGTACTACACATCTTTTTTCCAAATCCAACACCTGGCACTGCCTGGTGGGCGCTCAAGGGGGGTACCTTCCACTTTTCATGGCACACGCCCCCCTGAAGATTGGGCTGGTTTCCGCTGAAGCATTCAGAGGACATCAGCACTTCTGCTGGAGAATTCCAAGGACACCAGCACAAAAGATTGGGCGGGTGTCCACTGAAGAATTCAGCAGACTCCAGCACAAATTGCACTGGTTTCTGCTGAAATGTTCAGCAGAAACCAGCACAAGATTGGCCTGGTGTCTGCTGAACGCTTCAGCGGACACCAGCCCAATTTTCAGGGGGGCTAAGGAATGCCTCCAGGTACCTGGGTAACTGGCCGTTTATTCAGAAAAGGCCAATACCCAGAGCCGCCTGGTGGGTTAAAGGGGTGCCAGGTACCCAAAGGCATTCCTTAGGGGGGGAGAAACAATATTTTTAGCTTCTATACAACATGAAATTTTGCATGAGAGAAGATGTTTTTGGGCTGAACTACACCAATAAAGACCCTGATCTTGCAACCATTCACATCTTTGAAGCCAAGTTTTTAAATATTGATCTTACACATGACCACTGAAGGTCTGTCCATACCTGAGGAGAACACAGACTGGTGTATTGGATTGAGCTTCTTTGGTCAGCTTTATGTGGAAATGGAGAGAGAGGAGCTTCAACTGCAGCAAGTTGTTGAGGGTGTGTGGGATGTCAAAAGTAAATGGAAGTTGAGAGAGTTAAAAGGTGAATTGCTCCTGCATGGGGATTTCATTGACTTGGGGTACACAAAATTTTGACTGGGGAAGAGGCCTTAACCAAGAAATATTTTTTTGCATGACTTTCCAATTTGCCTTGGTCATACAAAATTTTGGATCTTTTATCAGCCAAAATTCAGAGCCAATTTTGGTCTGAGCAAGCAGTAGCTGCTTTCTTTTGTTGTCCTGCAGAAATGATACAGGTCACATTGTGGTTTGGTGTTGCTTTTTTGTGGCCGTAAATGAAAACAAGTGTAAGACCTGGTAGGGGAAATGGAAACATAATTGTGTTGCTGATAAATGTTCAAGGGAATAGGAAAAAGGTGCCATGGTTTGTGATCACTATTTTGGGAAATGGGATTATAACCTGAGAAAAATGTTGAAAGTTTGATTTGTGCATTGCTGTGGACACATCAGGAAATTTGCATGTCTTGCATTTCTATTTAGTTGATTGGTCTCAACCTGTTTTCCTTTTGATGAAACTAGGTTTGTTTGTTTTGCTGTTCCATCACTGATATTACACCTTGAATGTCATATCACACTCATGCCTTGTTTGTGGGCTTGAGCTACATGGATCATTCACAAATTAATTTCATTGTTGTCCAGCTTCCTTCACAAGCTATTCCTCTCCCCATGCTAACTGCTTTCCAGTACCCACAGCAAATCTTGTTGCAATTTTTCAGCTATCACAAACACTAAATTTGCAACCTGAAAGGATGCCATCTTCATGGAGAGAACCTTGAAAAATTATTCTGTCTTGGAAAATGGAAAAAGCATCAGCAGAGCAGACAAATCATTCCTTGAGAAGAATATTTCTGCTGCATGTGTCATCAGTCAACATCTGTATACCAATAGTTATGCAAGATGAAAATTTGAGCTGGAACCTACTTTGCAATTGATTTGGTGCAGAAATTGCTTCAGATCAATGTTGAACTTATCAGAACTGGAAAACTTTGGGATCATAGTGCTGAAAATTGGCGCTTGATAAAACTGCACTAAAAACTACTATTGTCAGCTTGCTGATATGTCAGAGACAAACTGAATAGCATCTAAAAATATATAAAACAAAAATATATATACCAAAATAATAATTAGAGAGACATTATTACAAAAACACTTAGGAAAGAGACATTGTTACTTATGAAAGAGACATTGTTACCATTTACGCCATAAAAGTGAAAATCTAAATATAAAAACATATAAATAATAGAATATTATTTAATATTCTGATTCTACATGTAAAATAACATAGGGTACCCCAGCAAAAGTACCCCTGTAACTTTACTCCTTCTAATAGTAAATCCACTTTAAACTACTATAATCACAAGTATAAACATGAATAGTAGAATATACAAAATGTATGACGAACAGAATAATCATCATAAAATAATAAAACTATAGTAAAACTCAAAAGAGACATATGTAAACATCACTAAATGCATATTTGACATTTGTGGCCCAATTGGGATGACAGATTACCAATGGTGATCATGACAGATGTTTTACATAGTTACCACTTCAGTTGAACACTCTGAAGCGCACACTTGAACCTTATTACATGACAGTAACTGTGGTAACACTCACATGTCAACCATAGACATCATTGCCAATCTGTCATGGCTCATCCTCAGTAGTTACTACTAAGAATCATGACACAGGACAGCCCTCTCTAGCTCCCCTGTTTCGCCACCAAGGCTTCAAAGAAGATATTTAAGAGGCTCTTCTTTCCCCTTTCTCTAATCCCCATCATCTTTTATACATACAACATACATACATAGCATTCCACCAGTCATAGTAACCAGTGTCCTGCCCTGTAAGTTTTGTCTTTATAGACTTGATCAATCAGCCCTCTTTCTTCACCAACTGCCAGTCTTTAGCCCATCAACCCAACCGCCTCAGCCTGTCAAGTAACCCCTAGAAGAGCCCCTTCCTTCCAGAAAAGACCTTAACAGTAAGTCCTTTTCCTTCAGGAGTTGTGGCCCTTCTAGCCATCTTTGCTGGGATCAAAATAACCCCTGCTTGCAGGCCCCAGTTGTAACAGGTCACCAATTTCCTCTGCTTTTGCAAGAAAACCTGTGGAGGGAACTACACCACCCCTGCTTGCAGGCCCCTCCTTAAATATATTCATATATTTTTTATATCTCTTAAAACCACCATATTACCACCCTTTTTTATCTTTGCACCCTGTGTAGCTAGAAGGATCTTAGTCCTTGGCATCACAGAGCGTGAGAATTGGGGGTCTGGCCAGGAATTATCCAATTTTTATTACCCATAAAAATTATTCCTCACTTAGCCATCTTTATTTTTTTACAAAAACATAAATCTACACCGTAAAAATTATCCATAAATCCAAACCACTATAAAAAATATTCCCTTTTTATACAAACCTCAAAGCAACTACCAAAATATTCTTTATCCTCTCATCTGACCATATCTGATTTTTAATTCACAAAGATCCATAAAATCCATATCTTTTTATAAAAATAAAAATACACAAAGAAACTCAAAATCTCATTTTTCTACTACACAGTAAAACTCAAAAAAGAAAAATATTAACAATAATTCTTCTTTATATCTATCCTTCTTTCCACCTCTTAGTGAACCTTAAGGAGAACGCCGAACTGATCCAATACCACCTTGAATATCTTAGGCTACGCAAGGAAGAATTTATCCGCAACTATGTGCCATCTTTGTGGGAGCTACTTACTCAAGAAGAACAAATACAACTAGCTACCTACCACATACAACAACAAGAGGAGGCTGACTTAGAAAGCCAATTGCTTGTCAACCAACTTTTTTGTGAATACCGCGAAGAAAAACAAGCTAGAAAACGCGCCGCAAGTCCGCGTATTTCTCATTTCTTTCCAAGTGATTAAAACTTGTCTGACCAAGGTAGAAACGGAAACATTTCCCTTTTTAGTGAATCCTACCTCCATTTTCAACGCTACTGAACAATCCTGTAGGGTCCAACTCAAACGGCTCTAAATCCACCAAAAAAGTCATTACTAGTTAGTAATAAGTCTTCCAAATCTTAAAAAAAAAAAAAAAAAAAAAAAAAAAAAAAAAAAAAAAAAAATGCAGATATGTCCACCAGATCCAGCAGACCAGACCTCGCAGGACCCCTCCCAGATCCCTCTTGCGCACCCAGGAACGGGAACTACAAGAGAGAATCAAGAACATGAAGTTCAAGACTATCCAACGCAGAGATCCAGTCCTTGCCAACCCAACGACAGAAGCGATGGAAATAGATCCACCTTTGACTTCGTCGGAGGATACCCAAGAACCCCAAGGGATGCAAGTGGAGGATTCCAACCCAAAGACAAAGGAAGTGACTCCATTACTGCCATCATCAATAACTTAAGACTCCGGAAATCCAGGTGATAAATCAATCCAGAGATATCCAGGAGCTCTCAAAACCAGAGAGGATCAAAGTTCTGGTTCACAACACGTGGTGTTGTGGAAGAAAAGTAAAGAAGACATTGCAAAGAAAGATCTCAATCTTCTCCGCAACATTCTGACCGACGCACAAGAGACACAGAATTCTCTACAGAAGCTCATGACCAACAAGGAAATTGAATCCTACGTGAAAGGTTGGAATCCCTGGAACAAGACAAAATTACACTTCCCCGCTCCAGAGAAAACCAACGGGAAGGCCAAGAGAGAAAAGCTTTCCAACAAGCGCAAGGATTACAGCAACCCACACAAGTGGAAGCAGATCTCAGAGATGATCCAAGCCGCCAAGGGCCTCTACGACAGCACCGCGTAGAAGATATTTCTTATTTTTGTGCCATATTAGATAGCATCAACATTGTAAATAGCAACCTGACTAATCTCAACAGTAACTTTGAGATTAATCATAACAATATTGTACATAGGATTTCTTCTTCTTCTAAAGTGATCACCAATGACATCACTGCCAGCATAATTGCCTAGGATCAAGTTATCCCAGTTAAACTGGGATGCACTCAACCAATTTAAACTTGGTTGAAATAAACTGATGAAATATACATCCAAGGGACCCCCCTTTGTTTTATATTTCATTGGTTGAGACCAACCTACTTTAAATTGGTTGTTTGCATCCTAGTTTAACTGGGATGAACTCAACCTAGGTAATTATGCTGGTAGTGCATTGATATCATATTCTCTCAATTAATACAAGTATTGAGCAAATTACCGCTTGTGTCAGCCCTAGAGATACTCCAGAGTATCCTAAGCACTGACTCAACTACAAAATACAATAAAAATAATGTATTACTAATGTAAATAATAACATATGATAAAATATTGTTATATCAATCAACTCAGAATGTAAAATTAAGTGGGGTAGCTCACTCAAACCACCACTAAATTCCTACTCCTTCTAGTACTTTATCATATGATAAATATACTTTAAGAAAAAGGGAATAAAAGTATAAATTATTGATTAAGAAATTATTGTCATAAAAGCTGAGAGAAAATAAACTTATTTGCATAAATAGGGGGTATCAAATATGAACAAATCCACAATTAAAACCAGTGAATTAGGTTTTTCCACAAAATTCCACTTTTGAGAATTCTGAACCTTTTTACATAGATATCCATGGTTTTTAAAAATGGTGGATTTTCAAAACCAGTGGATTAGATAATGGTGGATTTGGTCATATTTGATACCCACTAATATAAGAATAATAAAATTATGCTTATAAGAAAGAAATTACCTAAGTGCGTGGTAATTTCCCAGTATTGTTCTATTAAATGAATTGGCCCATGATGTGATTGGTTATACACACATGTCATGAGGTCATGGGGACATAGAAAATACTGTGCTCAATTCAATACAATTCCCATTACATCATGGTACATTTTAATTGTAATACATTAGAGCAGAATTTAGAATAACATTCTAGAACCTTCCTCAAGGAATCTCTAGAATATAAAAGGAGGCCAGTTCTGGCCTAGGATTGGTTCCTCAGCATATTCCCCCAGTACCACATTTATAAGTACTCTGAATATTCTCCTCCTACTTTTAGAGTAGTGTTATCCCCTTTATCCAACCCACCTTGTTTACTGGACTAGTTATCAAGCTATCTTAGAACATCCCCATCTTAGACCTTGGACTATTCCATATAAAGCAGTTGCTGCAAGACTACCACCTCTGACAGTAGCCAATCAGCTCAAGTGCTTGCCAGCTGCTTAGTAACAATTTATATTGTTACACTCTCAAAAAGACAGAAAGATAGCCAAACCTATATGGTTAGCTGTTAGTCTTCTCCTGATTGACTGATTTGTATATCAAAGGGACAATTACAAAGGAGTTTATCCTCTGTGCATAGTTTGGACACTATAGAGAGAATAAGACTTGTGATTATTCTGATAACCTTTCAGCACAGTGATAGTACCTGGCTTTTTATAGACATTAAGCCAGTGTTTCATACACATAGCTGACAGCTTGACTTAAGTGAAAGTAATACTTTTAAAGATATCAAAAATGAAATACAAATTGTACATGAGAATAACAAAGCCAATACAGAATTATTGACTGAGAGAATTCAAAGACTAGAAGAGGTATCAAATGGTAACTCTGATTATGTTACTTCAACCATAAAACAAGGTATTATTAAAGAAAAACAAAAGAATAATAATAATGAATCTTTAGATGAAATTAAAGAATTATTGATACAGCATAATTCTAGCATGCTTAAAAGCCTAGAATATACACACTTGACTATTGAGGAGATAAATAGAGACTATAACTCTCAATTACACCTAATCAGAGAAGATATAAATGATATTAAAAACTCTAACAATAAGGAAACCCCTCCTCACTTACAGAACATATCAGAGGATAGTCCAAAGTTTAATAATCCCTTTATGACTGAGAAAAGTAATAAAAAAAGAGCTGAAAAGACTGGTAAAGATTCTGGTATTAACTACAATCTAGATATAGTAGCCATTAATAAACTCATGCCTCCCCTAGCTGATTGGCCAAAATTTACTGGTCAAGGAGAGTATGATCATATTACTTTTATTAAATACATTGATCAACTTATTAAAACTTATGGTGCCATTGAAGATATTATTTCTGCCAGACTTCCTAGAATATTTGAAGGTGTTGCGTATGAGTGGTATGTAAACACCCAAGAAGAAATAGGAGTACAAAGCTGGAGTACCTGGAAAGAATTGATTAAAGCAAAATTTGGTACTAGAATGTGGAGAAATAAAATGCGTAAATTATATGAAGCAGATTTTTTTGATCCTCAGAAACATTCTGCACACAAATGGTGCTTGACTCAATTAAGAAGGATTAATTGTATCCACAACAATCCCACTATAGAGGAGATCATTGAAAAAATACTTGATCAATGTCGTGGTAATTTTGGACATTCAGTAAGATTTAGATTAAAAGAAGGAACAACAAATTTATCCCACCTGATTTCAGTAATGGAAGAAGTGGTAGAAATGAAAGGCCTTAACAGAAAGAGCAATTCCTTTGATAAAAAGGAAGAGATAAGAGATAAAAATCCGCCTACTATCATGAAAAAAGTGAAAATACCTGAGTGTTATAATTGTGGAGAAACTGGCCACAAAAGACCAGAATGCCCCAACCCAAGGAAAAGAATAAATAATGTACAAATGGAATCTGAAGATGAGAATTCAGACTCCCAATCAGACTTTAATGTGGTGACTATAGAACCTAAGCACGGTGATTTTTATGATCCAGAAACAGATGAGGAAGACTCTTACAAAATTAAAGTAATACAAGCTGATATAGGAGATAACTTTTGTATAAATGAAATACATGGTGACTCTAATTTACCACAGAAATGGAATGATTCATTAGAAGTAGGACATATATCTGACGCAAAATTATTAACAAATAAACCTGATACTGGTATGAATTATACTCTAGGAAAAACCAGTTACTCCACTGTAATCTTTAATGATAAATACCTGAAGGTATTATTAGATATTGGAGCCTTCTGCTCGTGTACAAGTGCTGACTTCCTTAATTTTAATTACCCTGAATGGAAACAATATTTATTACCAGTTCCTAGGGCAAAATTCAGTAGTTGTAACTCTTCAATTAAACCTGTAGGAATTATACCTATGACTCTAATGTTTCCGCACACCAAAGGCTCTTTCAGATTACACATTGAATTTTTGGTACTACAAGATGCTATTTGTGATTACTTAATCTTAGGGAATGACTCCTTTTGTATGTATGGATTTGATATATTTCAAAGTAAAGATAGATATTTTACTATTGGTGCTGGGAATTGATATTTGCACGCCCATCGGCGCACGCCCACGCCGAACGCACGCCGATAAAAAGAAAGGCGTGTTCCCCGCACGCCTTTTTTTTATCGGCGTGCGGGCTGCACGCCCATCCTTGGGCGTGGGCACGCCTGTAGATGGGCGTGCGTGCTGCACGCCCATCTACAGGCGTGCGACACTGCAGGCGTGCAGTCGCACGCCCTGTTCAGAACAGGGCGTGCGGCTCGCCCGCCCCTTCAGAAAAGGGCGTGTGGGTCGCACGCCCTTTTTATGTGTATAGGCAAGGGCGTGCCCCCTGCCTATACACATAAAAAGGGCGTGCGACCCACACGCCCTTTCTATGTATATAGGCAGGGGGCACGCCCCTGCCTAGACACATAGATCGGCGGACCGCCGACCTATGTATATAGGAAGGGCGTGCCCCTTCCTATATACATGCTGATGTCATGCGTACACCAGAATGTACGCATGACATCAGCATGCCCCCACCCGCCCCCTCCCCCCCTCCCCCTCCGCGGATGTCAACCGCAACCACCACCTCACTCAATCACTTCCCCCCCACCTCACAGCACCTCCTCCACATCAACCCAGCCGACCCAAGCCGACCCACCCGACCCGATCCGACCCACCCAACCCGATCCAAGCGAGCCAAGCCACCCGACCCACCCAAATGTGGGTGTTTTTTTTTTATCCTGCCTGAGCCCCCCTGAGCCCCCCGTGCCCCCTGAGCCCCCCGTGCGCCCCGTGCGCACCGTGCCCCCGTAAGATAAAAAAAATTAAAAATTAAAAAATTAAAAAATTAAAAAATTAAAAAATTAAAAAATTAAAAAATTAAAAAATTAAAAAAATTAAAAAATAAAATTAAAATTAAAATAAAATTAAATTAAATAAAAATAAAATAAAATAAAAATAAAATTAATAAAATAAAAATAAAAATAAAAATAAAATAAAAATAAAATAAAAATAAAATAAATAAATCAAGAAAAAAAAAGATTCTGATAAGAAAAACCAAAAATTTACTCAGGGCCCATTAGGCCCTGTATTGACAGTGGGACAAGCCCCAAAGGGCCTAGTAAAGGGGCCAGCAGGGCCCACTATGACTGGCCAAAAGGAGCCAACTGTGCTCCCTGCCGCCCAAGTTTGACATGTTAGGCCAGGGCCCCTTTATATCTCCGCATAGGTATCCAAGGGCCCCATTCCCCTTGTCCAAGCCCCGGACGGGCACACCAGCACTTGATGTTCTTCCACTCAGATCCAAATTAATCTCTCCACATCTTCTTTATTATTATTTTCATGCCAACTGATTATTTCTTCTTGTTCCTCTGAACGCACAGATATCAGCAAGTTTTCTTTGCATCAACTTTTATTACCCTCCAGCAGTGTAAGTGCATGTCTATCAAAGTAAATATCATCCAAAATTACTCACTCTGGCCGTTATTTACAGCAGAAAATGTCTCAGCCAGGCCAAAACTCCTCCTACTACCACGTATCTCCCAACCCATATGGCGTCCACAATCAGCCGCACCCCCAATACCCTAATGCAATAATGCATGCCAGTGGTCAGCCCAATGTCACCCAGTCTCACTTGGCACAGCATGTAAGCACACACAGCCCAATTCTTCTACTTAAATAACTTTCTCACACAGTCCTTCCTCCTGCCTCCATCAGCCGCAACCACCAGTTCCATTTGGGCAACCCCCTTGGTTCCAGGTCCCATCCAACCCCTCCATCCCCCCTCAAACGTCTGATCAATTCCCCGGCTTCCCCAATTACCCACCCAATGCTGTCCCAATCACAAATAATCCCACAAACCAACACCCCAGCTTCACCAACCATGGCCACCCCGCATACCCGTCAAGCTCAATGGCCTTTCCAATTCCAAATCACGGGCAACCTGCACCCCATATGGGCCACCAAATACCATCTTTTCACCCATACAACAACCTTCCCCCCCACCAATCATCCCAAACGGCCTCCTATAACAATAGTACTGCCTTTCCTCACATTCCAGTCACCGGACAACCCAATCCAAACTTTCCAAACTACACCAATCCAGCAATCACCCTGCAACAGACGTCAAACATTCATCCCACCCACCAACCCAATCAACCAACCTCCTATACATTACAGCAGGAAATGTACTCCAACAACTGGAATGCCCCCCAACCAATCCAACACCCACCATCAATACCCAGCAACCTGTCTGCATCAATACCCAGCAACCCGTCCGTCAACCAGCCCACATACTACTGGGACAACAACACCAACCAATCCGCTGTCGAAATCAATTCTCTGCTTGACTCTTTAAGTCCGCCTGCCCCATCCGCGCAACTACCTACATCAATTGATCCACTGGCTTCCTTGGTTTTCCCTCAAATGACTGACAATACTGCTCAAGGTAGGTCTAACTTTCTCTTGTAATGTATATTTATTGAGAGCTGACAAACTGTAAATCATCAGCTTTTCCCCCTGATTTCCTGCCTTCTGCAAATGACCTGCCTGCTCCCTCTTTTCCCACCCAAACCAATGAGGATCAAGCTCAAGGTGGGTCTTAGTTTCTCTGGTAAAGTTGCTTTATTGGGAGCTGACTATTTATTGATGAATCAGGTGGTTCCAACTCTACAACATCTGTGGTACCGTCTGCAGTCCTGGCTCCTGCAAGAACCGCCCAGGAAATGTCTGTTCCCTCCCCAATCCCCCTGGAAATGCCTGTTCCCTCTCCAATGACTGAGGAAAATCCCCAAGGTGATTGTAGATTTCACTCAGAAAAGTCCTTTGCGGTGTTCTTACCAATGTTTTATTGTACAGATCCCAGTGCATCTGCGCACCACACCAATGACTTGTTGATGGCCCCAAATCTCCCGGATGGAAATGCTTTGCCCAAAGCCCTACTGACCAGTGAGGATGTCAGATTGTTTGACTACTCTGTGGGAGGTCAGTGCCTCATTGATTTATCATACTGTTTCCAATGGATGCTCATGGGAATTAATTTCGTAGAGCCAATGGACCCTCCACCTGTGTTGACGATCTGAAGAAATTTGTGTCCACATGGGCCACCGAGCATGGTTATCGGCTGGCAGTCTCAAAATCCAAGGCGGGGAAGAACATTTACCTTGCCTGCTCACTGGCTGGAGAAGACACTACCACCATGGACTCCTGTCGGGCTCGTGAATCACGTAATAAGCGAGTTGGATGCGCCTTCAAGATTTCGGGCCACTGTTCATGTGCCAAGAACCGTGAAAACGACTATTGGGATCTCCGCAGCAAGACTGTCCCTCACAACCACAATGTCATCCAGCACAAGTACGAGGCCATCCACAAGACACTTGGGGCAGAGGGCCAAGCAGAGGTGGCTCGACTGGCCTCTCTTGGTTTGCAACCACAGGCAATTGCCCGGCAGCTGAGTACGACTGAGGGACGCTTTGTCACAAACAGGATAATTTACAACACAAAAGCAGCGCAGAAGATACAGCGGAGGGCCGGCGACACCCCCATCAACCATCTTCTATGATGCCTCAAAGGCTCCAACTGGGTTCACGATGAAGTTTACGATGATGACGGAAAGCTCCTCTACCTATGGTTTGCGCACCCTGGATCAATGTTACTTGCTTGCAAGTTCCATCATGTGGTTAATATTGACTGCACCTACAAGACCAACCTCTGCAAGTACCCCTTACTGCATGTTGTTGGCCAGACCTGCACGAACAGCTCGTTCTCAATTGGATTTTGTCTCATGAGGAATGAGAAAAATGCGGCATACTCTTGGGCTCTGAATAAGTTGAAGTTAGTGTGGTGATTGTCTTTTTTAGTATGAGATTGATAATCTGATGGTAATTTTACATACACCTATCAATTCTTGCAGGTCGGTATGGGAACCAGAGAGCTCTCCAAAGGTCTTTGTGACGGACAAAGAGGTGGCTCTCCGAAATGCAATTGCGGAGCACTTCCCAAATGCAACCTCCAACCTATGCGCCTGGCACATTGATCGGAACATTGTCACCAACTGCAAACAGGCTTTTGCATCCGAGGCAGACAAATGGACAAATTTCATGAAGCTATGGCACGAGGTTACATACGCACCGGACGAACCCTCATTCGACACAGCTTGGGGAAAGCTTCAGGTGGACCTCAGGGAACGAGCAAATGTTCTGGAATACCTTCAGAACCATGTTCTGCCCTGTCGCAAACAATTCATGGCTGCATGGGCTGGGAAAACCCCGCACTTGGGGAATCTGACGTCATCTAGAGGTGAATCAGCTCATAGCTGGCTCAAAACATACGTGACATCTGGCAAGATCGACTTTGCTACGCTCTTCCTGACCATTTCATCAGCTGTGGACCGGCAACTGGACGAAGCACAGGTCACCATTGGCCATGAAAGGATCAAAGGGCTATCCGGACTCCCAAACGTTTTCAAGCCGCTTCACACCAAGATCTCCACCCATGCGCTCAAATTGGCCATTGGAGAGTACAATAAGTACTTGAAAATGAAGAAGGCCAAACATGACGATCCGGTCAGGCAGTGTACGGGGAACTTTAACGCGGGAATGGGGGTCCCATGTGCACACTTGATTGAAAAGTTGCTTGAAGAGAAGGGTGATGTGGAACCAGAGGACTTTCATCCCCAGTGGCAATTGTGTTACAACCCAGACGGACCAGTCAGTGTATAAATCTTCCCCCTCCTCCATAACCCATTGGCTAATCCTGTTTGACCTTGCTTAAATTACAGAACCTTGATGAGGAGCCGTATAACTTTGACGATGATTTTGAGGCGCTAAAGCAGGAGATCTTGGAATCTCACCCCTCCTCAGCTTTGCCGGCACTGATGAAGAATTTACGTCGAGTTGTTGCAAACACACATGTGGTCCCACTGATTGAGCCAGACCCCATCAGGCAAAAATCCAAACCAAATCAACCTTGGAAGAAGAAGAATGGAAGCGGCCGTGTGCAAACCCGAGATCCTACTCAGGCAGAAATCGTGGAGTCTCAGATTGAAAAGGCACAGACAGCCAAAGGGAAACAGCGCGCAAGGACCAGTCAGAATCGCGCGGGCCGGAGAAGGACGGACAAGTTGCAACAAGATAGCTCTTCATCAATGGAAGACCCTGATGAGCTGCCCACCTTGGCCAGACTGACCGCCCCAAAACCCCGAGGCCGACGAAGAAAGGCTCCTGATCCCGCAACATCTTCTGAAGAAGACAATGAGAGCCCACCGTGTGTGGCCAAGCAACGAGGCCGACCTCCAAAGTCTCAGCTACCATCTACGTATGCAGCCAACAAAGACTACCAACCAGGCCGCACGTCACATAAGCGGAAAGCAAGTCCCCCCACTTCCGACCGGCCCAAGTCCCAACGCCGTATGGAAGAAAAGCCCTCAGTATCATCTGCAATGAGTCAGATGTCTTTGGCAAAAGGGAGCTCCGCAGAAGGCAGTCATTCTGGGTCATCTAGTGGAGTACCAGACTCATCCATTGATCAATCTGATGGCAGTGATGGAGATCCCTTTGGGTCTGAAGGAGATGCATGTGAATTTGCAGAGGACAATCCGATTGATATTCCTCTTGCCGGGACTTCAATGTCAACTTCCCTGGTAAGCCCCTTTAATCAAACCAACAAGATTCTCCTAATAGTGATTGGCCTAATTGTTCTGTTGTATTTTTGCAAATCAGGATGCTATTCCTATGTCCCATACGGAAGGTGATTATCAGGCCACCGACTTTGGAGGTAAATTCAAGGGTTAGGATGAGCCCATTCAATGAGTCAACATTATAACTGATTGGCTTTTCTGGTTGAATTCAGGATGAAAGTATGGTTGTAAAAAGTGGTCCCACCTTAGGGACACTGGCTCAAGCCTCTAAAGAGGTTATGTCTGATAAATCAGTAAGTGAACATAATGTGAATTCATTATGATTACTGATGAGAGCAAAGCAATTTACTCACTCTCTTGTGCTTATGCTGAATTTGCCCTCATCTCCCCCAGGTTGAGGAGTTACCTCCTTGGGTCATTAAGTATGTCCAATCAAGTTATAACCCAAAAGGCAATGGCAACTGTGGGTATTCTTGTGTGGCACATGCATTGGCTGCTGAAAAACCCGAGGGCCCGTATGCTAGAGACAATGGGTGGTATCAAGTGCGATTGGACATGTTACACGAGCTGGACATCAACAGGGCACTTTGGAAGAGGAAGCTAGGTGGACAAGATATGTTTGAGAAGACCTACGAAAGCATTTGCGTGGAGAATCCCAAGGGACCAGTGCCCACTTCCAAGTGGATGGGCAGGCTTGATGGTGGTCCTATTCTGGCTAATGCATACAATAGGCCAGTGGTGTTCCTCACAAACGACCGAGCAGCTGGCTGCATGACGTTTCTCCCTTCAACTGTTGCACCCGACCCCAAACCAGCAAGCCCAATCTACCTTGCACTAATTAACGGGAATCACTGGATACATGTTATAGTCAAGCGTGGCCTAGTACCTTTCCCTCCACCGTCCATACCTAGATCATTTCCAAAGAGCCAAGCTGCTGGTTGGTTGAGCATCATTGAACCAGCCACACTTCTTTACTCCAAAACTTGCAAGCCAATGTAACACCCCTCCTCTGATTTGTAATTACTATATTAAATTTGTTTCCATAAATCAAAGTAGAGTAATGGCTGTCAACATTGCTCCTGAATATTGTCAGCCTCCTTGATGCCAACGACAAGTCTTTCTAGCTACAAGTGGTTCAAGGATACAAGGAAAGAGTGATATTACTCTGGGTAAGGTTTTAAGGTTATAATTCCCAAATAAAACAGGGGAATTGTGACGTAAACTTTAGAGGAAAAATAGGAAAAATAAGGTAATAATTATATTAAATAAATTTAATATAATAGGGGCCTGATAAATCAGGGGTGGTTTAAATCTCTCTCAGGTGCTTGCAAATAAATTGCAGAGGATTTAAGTACCTGGAACACTGGGGCCTGTTGACACAGGGGTGGCTTAATACCAGGAAAGGTAAGTGGGGAATATCTCCAAGAAAAGGGTTATTACTTACTAGTAATAAACCTTGAGGGATCTTGGGCATATTCAGGGTGAAACTGGACAGTTTTGGGCGCTTTGATGGGTGGATGGTGGAGCTGGATGGTCACTGTAGAGTTGTTGGGGAAGACAGGGCTAATAACTACTAATACGCTTACCATACTGTTTTAAAATTTTATTAGTTTATTTATTTATTTATGTTGACTTACAGTCTGTAGTACATTAGTACTGGTTGTTATAGATTAATACTCGTGGCTTATTTGTATTTTATAATAAGCCGCAGTATTATTTGTACTGTTTGTTCAGTCAATATAATTTTATTTATATGTCTAAATAATAATACAATCTGGTATAATCATTTATTTAGTCCCCATTAATCTTCATTACATGTGTAACTTATGTAATGAAGTTAATTGGGCGTGTTTTTGTTACTTTGGGTGTACCTTGGATGACTTTGCAGTCCGCGTGCCAAGCTGAGAGCCTGTAAGGGGCCTGATGCTTGCGCGGGGGCTTATATTCCAACTTTGGCGCGGGCTTTCAGTCACACGGGTTGAACTTCAAGGTATGCGGACTGCAGTGCACGGGGTTTGAGTAAAACACATTGTATTTATACTATCTCCCCTAATTTACACAACACCTCATTTCCGTGACTGGAAAATGGGGGTAAGCATATGTATATGAGTATGTAAGCATAAAGTTAGGTAATCATACTTTTAACTGATCATTAATACAATTTTCAGTTATTAGTATCATATCATATGTATAATAATAAGTTTTAGTTGCACACCAAGACTGACACCTATAATGTAGGAAATAGATAAACCAAAAGGCAAATAATGTATCATTTGGATGGAAGTGATCAATAGAACATGCAACATGTAGAGCTGGAGACACAGGATAGGATTTAAATACCATACAAGTCAGAAGTGATAGTTGGACAAAGCTATTTCTATATCTTGAGAAAAATGTGGAGTAGGTGGTGAGTAGCAAAGTAGTGGTGAAATTCTTTGTAGGTTCTTTCCCAATCCACTTGGGGGAGTCCGTTCTCACCAATCTTGTCAAAGCCCATAGCACACAAGAAGTCCAGAAAATATATACGAAGATTGTCTAAAGTTTGGTGGGGCATTGGGAGAGTAATACCACCATCCACCTTTTGTTTAAGGACTTTGGCCCCAAATTCTAGCAAGGCTGAAGCGTTGGCATTGCTGGCAGTCTGTCTGTTGAATGTGAAGACTGATGTTGGACCAAAAACGAGCAGACCAGCTAGCATCTGGATCTGAGAGGGTGTATTCCTTGTGGAGCACTCATCCGTCCTTGTATGCTTTGGACGTGGCCGGGTAAAGTCGGATAAGCTGCAGATATACGCCAGAGCTGACATTGCCCCCACCAGGTGCTGTGACACAAGCATGAGGCCGCCAAGGTTTGGTGAATTGGCATCGAATGTCCCCAGGTTCTCGTAGGTTCGTTGGAAGCCCCAGTGAGCAGAGTGGACCTTTGTTGTATCTAGTGGAAGGGGTTCCCATTGGGCGCCCTGCTGTTCGAGATGACGAAAAGCCCAGCATTGATGTAAAGCAGATTTGAGTCGGAGGTATGCCGTGTCAGGAGGAGAGATGAATGATGCCATGTTTGAGGCCAGTGTGTGTACCTGAGTTTGGTTGGTTATCGTCTTGCTTTTGTTGGCCCGGACAACTTCAATCTGATCCATGTTGATCATGTCATGAGTGATCAGAGACATTGAAGTAGCAGGGTGGAGGATTTTTTCTTAACCGCACCACAAAAATTGGTCAGTGTCATTTTTAATTAAATAGATAGTAACTAGGAGAATTACCTGATTTGCAAGCAGCCAGAGTTATTGTAACTTCCCGCCACACTCTTTCCTTGAAATTGTGGTCCATTGGGCCATGACGAGAGAGCATATGGGGGAGGTGATTGAGGACATAGGCAATGTTCTTTATCATCTTCTCAGCTGATGTGATGGACCATGCAATGCCACGCGCCAAATCGTTGTTCAATTTTTCTACCACTGATCTTGGAAGCAGTGGGCCTGGTAAAAATAGTTCCACAGCTGCAACAGACAGACAGACATGAGTTCGAGAAGTGTATAATGTTTAGAGGAGAGGGGGATGACTCACATGCATCCCGTGTGGACCTTGCAGGGCGAGGAGGGCCTGTTGACCTCTTGTTGGGGTTTGAACTGGAGCTGGGCATTGAACTGGAACTGTCCACTGCACTAGTGGTTGGGGTGCGCAAGAACTTCATGCCTTTCAAGTGTTCGGCCGTTATGACAGTTGGGTGAGGAGTGAATAGGTGGCTTGGGAAGTTTGGGCCAGTTTCCCTTGGGTCGATATGCACAATCTGTTGATGAGAGGTAGAGGAGCCCTGTTGAGGGACTGGGCTTGCACCACATGAGGGAGGATCGTCTGGACTTGGGGTGTGATGCCGGGATTTTTTGGATGTAGGATCATTGGATGTAGGATCAACAAATATTGCAGTTGGATAGCGGTAGCGAGCCCGGCGTGGGTGACTTTCAACAATAGTGGAATGTGGGTGTGGGGCTGCACGATGGTTGTACGGCAAAGAGACTTGTGAGGCTGGAGGGCTGATTCCCAATTCTTCAGGGTCGGTCTCCCCCTCGGCATCCGGGTCGTTTATATTGTCATCACGGTTTTGAGATAAGTTATGCAAGGCTCGTTTGGCATTTTGGGATTCAATGGCGGTAGTTATAGCATCAAGGTAAGCCTCATTAGAGGTGGTGAGAAAGGTGCTTTTGCCTTTGCTGTTGCGCCTGGGTGACCTTAATGGGTGGATGGGGCCATATGCCGGGTTCATAACGTTGGGCAAGCCGTTGTCAAATGGAGGGGGTTCGTTGTCCCATTGAGCTGGTATGTTGTTAATTCGAGTGGGTTCTGGTGTGCGATGAAGTGTTGGTGCCGCATTGTTTGCTGAGATAAAATCTGACAGTTGTGGAGCGGTTGTTTGAGGTGGTGGGAGGTCTTTGGGAAGATCAGGAAACCAAGGAATGAATTGGTTGAGGTTAGGAGGTGGTTGGTTGACCTTAGGAGTGGAATGTAGGATGGTTTGGCTAGCTGGGGGGTCAAAAGTGTTTGTTGGAGCTGGGCGAGTTGAGGACTCATGACCCTCATCGTCTGACTGCTCGTATTCGGCTTTGATTTTGTTGGCAAGAACTTCCAGATACTTGTATTCCTCGGGACTGCATGCGGGATGCTGAGCAAGCTCAGTGCATTTTTGCCAGAAGTCCAAACCTGATTTGCAGTGTTTTGGGGTGGAAAGTGGTAAGCAGGAGGTTTATTGTCATACATCTTATGAGGAAACAGAACTTACGTGATTGTTCATGACTACCAGACATTGTTGTTGCGTGGAAATACGTCTAAAGCTTGATGGAGGAGGAGAAAACGGTGTTGCTGTTGGTTGGATTGCAAAATAAAACACATGTCAGCTGCTGCTCCTGGAATTAAGTACCTTTTGCAGTGAGAATATGAGAAAGGGGAATATCAGCCCTTGCGGGGGGTTTGGGGGGGCACTTTGGGTGTGTAGGGGGCTTAGACGGGGGACTTGGGGCCTGATATGCATCTGTGGGCATTTCCCGGGGCCCTTTAGGCCAAGATGTGTCCCTTGCACATTTTTCCTGGGCCTTGGGTGCAATGGGGGGCTTGCAAGGGGGCCTAGTGGCACATTCACACCTTGAATGTGTCCATAGGGGCCACTGGTTCTAGTTGGCCCCTTTTGGCCAGGCCCAGGTGGCCCATCTGGCCCCTTTTGGCTGGCCCATCTGGCCCCTTTTGGCCAGGCCCAGGTGGCCCATCTGGCTCCTTTGGGCCTGGCCCAGGTGGCCCATCTGGCCCCTTTGGGCCAGGCCCAGGTGGCCCATCTGGCCCCTTCGGGCCAGGCCCAGGTGGCCCATCTGGCCCCTTCGGGCCAGGCCCAGCTGGCCCATCTGGCCCCTCTGGGCCAGGCCCAGCTGGCCCAGGAGCGGGCGGGGTTTTGGGTGAGGGGCAGGGGGTAGGGGGGGCGCGGAGGATTGGGGGAACGGGGGAAACGGGGGAGATGGGGGGACATCGACTTACTTGTCGATGTCCTGGCGGCTGGCTTGAGGTGGTCGGGCGGCTGGGTCGTTCCGGCAGCTTGCGTCGGCGGTCGGCGAGGCTGGGTTGGGTGGGTGGTGGGTCGGAACGGGTGGGTGGTCTGGAAGGTGGGTGGTGGGGTCGGTGAGGTGGTGGTTGGGGAGGGATTTCAGGAGGGGGGGGGGGGGCAATCGGCAGAGGATGGGGGGAGGGGGCAGGTGGGGGCATGCTGATGTCATGCGTACATTCTGGTGTACGCATGACATCAGCATGTATATAGGAAGGGCGTGCCCCTTCCTATATACATAGAATCGGCGTGCCGACTGCACGCCGATTCTATTACATAGAAAGGGCGTGTGGGTCGCACGCCCTTTGTATGTGTATAGGCAGGGGGCACGCCCTTGCCTATACACATAAAAAGGGCGTGCGACCCACACGCCCTTTTCTGAAGGGGCGGGCGAGCCGCACGCCTGTTTCTGAAGAGGGCGTGCGACTGCACGCCTGCAGTGTCGCACACCTGTAGATGGGCGTGCAGCACGCACGCCCATCTACAGGCGTGCCCACGCCCGAGGATGGGCGTGCAGCCCGCACGCCGATTAAAAAAAAGGCGTGCGGGGCACACGCCTTTCTTTTTATCGGCGTGCGTTCGGCGTGGGCGTGCGCCGATGGGCGTGCAAATATCAATGCCCATTGGTGCTGATTGGAAGAAGAAATTCTCAATATGCAATATTAATATAAAATTACCTGATCCAATCACAGAAAAAGATACAAAATTAAACAAAGAATTAAGTACCTTTAATAGTGAATATTTTAGCCAGGCCTCTATTAGTGAGACTTTGAGCAATGAGCAACAGATTTATATTCTTACAACATGCTACCGTAACAAAGAAGCATTCTGTACTAATGAAGAACCTATTGGTAATGTGAAAGGACATGATATTAAGCTTGAATTACCCTGTAAAGAACCCTACCCCCCAATTCTAAGGAGACCTCCATATCCTTCCAGTCCTAAATCAAGAATAGCTCTTGAGACTCACATTAAAGAATTGATTGAGCTAAAAGTCCTGAGAAAAATAGGTCATAATGAACAAGTAGAAATTACTACCCCAGTAATCATTGCGTGGCATAATGATAAATCAAGAATGGTGGGAGATTTCAGAGCTTTAAATAACTTTACTAAAGCTGATAACTACCCCATACCTAGAATAGATCACTCACTTCACAATTTATCTAAAGCTAAATATATTACTTTCATGGATGTACTGAAATGATTTCATCAAATACCTATTGCAGAAGAAAGTAGGAAATACATGATGTTAGAATTAACAAAGCATTTGTCAGACATTTAGCAGAAAATGATTGACTTGGGCAGGATTTGAACCAGCAACCTTAGCAGAAGCCAAGACACTATACTAGAAGTGCTGACTTTACCAACTAGGCTACCAAGTCCATACCTAATGTGTTGCTAAGAGAGCACTGTGGATTACAGCATTTCAACACACCTCCTTAATCCACAGTGGGAGAATAGGAGACCCATAAGCCAATCAATCCTAGCTAGTCTTGTACAATGAGAATGCATATGGCTTAAGTGGATATTGCATATTGCATCATAGCATTTTGCATATTCCATAGAATAGTAGGATAATATCCCAAAGCTGCATATTGCATATTCCATATTCCAAAGTAGGGATATCCCAAAGTTGCATATTGCATAAGTGCATATTGCATATCTCATGTAAATGCATAGTATGCGCATAGCACATTTTGACTGTTAATTGTGTTAGAAATTAACAAAGCATTTTTCAGACATTTAGCAGAAAATGATTGACTTGGGCAGGATTTGAACCAGCAACCTTAGCAGCAGCTAAGACACTATACTAGAAGTGCTGCCTTTACCAACTAGGCTACCAAGTCCATACCTAATGTGTTGCTAAGAGAGCACTGTGGATTACAGAATTTCAACATATGAGAATTATCTGTCACCTGGGAGTATATGAATACTTAAGAATGCCCTTTGGGATAAAAAATGCACCTTCTCATTTCCAAAGAATGATGGATTCCATTTTTTGTTGTTACATACATCAATGTTGGATGATGATTTACATTGATGACATAATAATTTATTCTGAAGATTGGGAGACACACATCAATAAAATAAATATTGTACTAGAAACCGCCATTAAAGCTGGTGTCAGCCTTCTGTACTCTACTCCACTTATTGTGGCGTGTACAGTAAGGACTAAAGAATAATTTTACACTTTAAAAAGTGTAATAAAGCAGTTTCCAATAAGAACAATTACTTTAAGTGTTATAAAACACTAAGTATCAAATAAAAACAGGTTATGACCCTGCTGCCAAAACTTCAGTTATGGGAATAAATCCTCTGAAGGGCTAACCAGACTTGAACACGGTTCTTCCAATCAATTAAAGGTATTTTAATTAATTGGGGGGGATTTGGTTGAGGAATTTTAACTGATTAAGATAGTATATAAATAAAGGCCAGTCCTCCATACTTACAGGAGAAGGTGAGCGCCTTTGTAGCTTATAATAAGTTATCTAGTGTGTGTTAAAATTGATGGGGGGAGGATATCTTCAATTTGGTGAAGAGACCTCCTCCTTAAATAATAAAATATTTGTATTAATTCCTCTGCAATTTAATTGTCAGTGGGGATTGGGGCAATATTGACAGGTGATTCTGATCAGCCTGTTCGTGGTAAGAAGGGAAGCATGGTGTCATTGTTAATTAAAATGATACCATGTTTATCAATTAACTTAATTTAATGTTTATTTTTCTTAATCAAACTAAGTAATTCTTAATCACATGTACATGTAATTTCCTTTGGGGTTGGAGCTTAGAAAAGCGCTTGCTCTGGAGAGTTAAACATGTGGGATTTACTTTATAAGTCATTACTGCATAATTAATATACTTTACATGAAGATTTACCCTTATTCATGTGTAATTTTATACTATAAATTACTATGGGTGAATCTTGGATCTTCCAGGATTTTCAAGAAGAAAACTATGCCAATAAATGGTTCTTTATCCATTTATTGCATGTATGAAAATTAATTTTCCAAAGATTTTCATAAATTAAATTATAACTTAATTTTAGTAAAAAATAGATATAATTTAAATAAATGATTTTTATTCAATGTGGTCATGAGTGTGGCTTGAACTCAGGTCCTTATGTCAATGACAGTTATTACTGAGCCAGTCTCTTACTGTTAGGCTATTGTACCATTTGATAAAATGATAAGGTCTAAATTCCGTGTTGTTCAGACTATAAAAATAATAAATAAAGAATAATAATAATTATTCAAGCTTGCAGTTTTCAAGTATTACATGTTACATTATTACATGTTACATAATACATGTAATATCTTGGTGGCTGACAGCTGGATTAAAGATGTCAATTAAGAAATGCAACTTTGGTTTTACAGAATTAAAAGCTCTAGGACATATAGTATCAGGATTATCTTTAGCCATTGACCAAAATAAAGTAGCAGCTGTTATGATGAAATCCATGCCTCAAAATATTACGGAAATGCAATCCTTTTTAGGTTTCTGCAGTTATTACAGACAACATATACAGCAATTTGCTAACATTTCTAAAAGCCTTTATGAAATTTGTTCTAAAGACACTATTTTTGAAATGACCTTTGCTAGGGTCAAAGATTATGAATCTTTAAAGACAGCGCTCACTACAGCCCCAGTTCAAGCTCAACCAGACTATTATATATTGACGCTTGCCTAGATGGATTAGGAGCTGCTTTACATCAGGAATTCCAAGTAGAGGATAAACCCATTGAGAAACCTATACTATTTATATGCAGACAGATTAAGTTGACAGAGAAAAAGTATGGTGCTAGTCAAATGGAGTGCCTAGCTCTAGTATGGGCATTAGATAAATTACATTACTATTTAGAAGGGTGTAATGTAATTGTAGTTACTGACTGTACCGCTGTAAAAACTTTAATGAACATGAAAACCCCTAATAGGCATATGTTGCAGTGGCAAATAGCTATTCAACAATACAGAGGTCACATGACAATTGTACATAAAGCTGGAGCCAAACATAAAAATGCTGATGGATTAAGTAGATGGGCCTTAACCAATACCCTGGATAATCCTGCGTATGACCCTGAAGATGAGGATATTTTTCCAATATTAGGAATTCACACTTGTGATTTAGACCAATCATACTTTAATTTGATAGAACAAAGCTATCAAAAAGATGTTGAATTAATTAAATTAATAGATATACCAAGAAATGAAAATAGTGCACCTGAACCAATTGCTAGTCTATCACCTGAGCTATCTAAACCATATGCTGATGGCAAATTTATGCTTCTAGATGGTTTAATTTATTATAGACATAACAATTCCAGTGTAATAGTTATCTGTGAGAAACATCAGATCAATAACATAATGGAAGAATGTCACGATGTAATAGGGTCAGGGCACTTTTCAGAAGAAAGAACTATACAAAGAATTGAAAATACTGCTTGGTGGCCCCATTGGAGGAATCAGGTAGCTGAGTATATAAAAACTTGTGATATCTGCCAGAAAGCAAATAAACAAACTGGTAAAAGGTTTGGCTTGCTTCAAACTATCAAGGAACCTACTACAAGGTGGGAGATAATTAATATGGACTTTGTCACGGGATTACCACCAGGAGGACATTTTTCATATAATTCTGTATTATTAGTAGTAGATAGATTTTCTAAGAGAGCAAGATTTATACCTAACCACAAAGATGACACGGCAATGGAAGTTTCTTTGTTATTTTGGAACAGAATCATGTCTGATTTAGGGATACCTAAAGTCATCATTAGTGACAGAGACCCTAAGTTTACCTCTGAATTTTGGTGGAATTTACATGACATGCTAGGTACTAAATTGGCTTTTTCCACAGCAATATATCATCCACAAACAGATGGACTGGCAGAAAGAATGATCCAAACATTGGAAGATATGTTAAGAAGATTTTGCGCCTTTGGCCTTGAATTTAAAAATCAAGATGGATATATACATGATTGGGTTAGTTTACTCCCAGCTTTTAATATTGGAGATAAAGTGTTACTTTCTACAGTAAATTTTAATAACTTAGGAGGAAATAAGAAACTTAAGCCATCTTTTGTAGGGCCTTTTACTATTAAGCAACTTCATGGAAAAAATGCGGTAGAAGTAATCCTTAGTGATGAATTATCCAGAAAACACCCAGTTTTCCCTGTCAGTTTGATCAAACCTCCATTATTACATAAGCTACAAGGCTCTATTTCCCTTTTTTCTAAGGGACTTTAGTTTATTTGAAGTCTTTGGGGCAATAATTATTGGCCTAACTGTAGGTTTAGGACATATTTATTGTCTCTAAGGCTGACACTTCTAGATTTTAACTTACTTGATCAATAGCTGCTTCCTTACACAGGTGTAGACAAAGTGTGCCAGCTATTATTTGATGACTAAACCACCAATACTTCTTTGGGTTGTGCATGCCAGTTTTCACCCTCATGAGGTTTTTCATTATGTATTGTGAATTCAAAAATGGTTGGACAACTTGATCCAGGCTTGAAGTTATGTGCTTAGGATGCACAGCAGGAGTTTAACTCTTGGTTCCCACCACACACAGCAACTGATCATTGGGCTGCACTTGATTTCATGCACAGGGCAGACACCAGAAAAAAGGTAAAAAGCAGATTTTGTAATGCCATAATTTCTGAACAGCAAACTCAAAGATATGTTCAACCATTCTTCAAACCACAACATATAGTTTTATTTTTTTTGGCTCTTGGTGTGACCAATCGATAAATGTTGATAAAGAGCTGTTGAGCTTGGGCAGAAGAAAACCAAAAAAGTTTAAGGTTTAAGACTCGTAAAACCTTCAGTACTTGACTGGCTGAGCTGACCTTAGTAGGACTTTGATATCCAATGCTTTCCCTCCGGCCTAACAGCTTCTTGGACCTCTGATATAGTCTCTTTGTCCCTCCCGACTCGATCTTCAACCCGGAACACCACCACCGCCAGTAAGCTCCAGTTTAAATCCACTTTTGAAAACTGAAATATCTCCCAAGTCTCAAAGGTCGAGCGATGATTCTTCCTCAACTTTATTGCCCTGAACTTGTTTAGATCCATTACAACCTGCTTTTAAAGTTGAATTATCCATGGGTTTTTTTTCGTTTTTCTTTTGCAAATTCACTGTACATCAACTTCACCAAACGATTTGAATAGATGTTGTATTTCCATACATTACAATACAACAGAAAGAATCCTGTGTAAGTCAGACATTCTGATAAAATAAGTAGGAACTGTTTGTCTAAATAGATATCACGAGGATGACGGGATGTGAATGCAGGAATATATCAAAAATAATAAAAAATAATGTGCATGTTGTTTAGTGTATAGCCTACATAATGTAAGTT
The DNA here is from genome assembly GCA_007896445.1 of Puccinia hordei. Taxonomy (NCBI): domain Eukaryota; kingdom Fungi; phylum Basidiomycota; class Pucciniomycetes; order Pucciniales; family Pucciniaceae; genus Puccinia; species Puccinia hordei. The sequence goes on along the minus strand of RDRW01000176.1, from coordinate 253,284 downwards.
TGCCTGGAGCTTGGCGCAATGATCGGACGGTTATATAGCCAATTCTAACCCAGCAGACGTCAGATTTCTGCCATCTAGAGCCAAATTTATTTGGTTTACTTCATGCTCAATCGGCTCTGAGTCGACCCGAGCCAAGGTCGGACTTGAGAGTACGTTTAAGCCATCCATCACCTTGGTGTTAAGAACGGATATCAACCCTCTTCGCCCGATTGTCCAGCCTCATCTTAGAACTATTATCATCAATCAGTTGGCTCCTCAACACCTCTCTCTCTTGGAACTGAGAACAGTCTACTATAACTTGTCATCCGCCCCGCTGGGTCGACAAATTACACACATCTTTCTAGACTTTAGTTCTCCAAACCGGCCTCTTCAACATCTTTTTTCTTCTTTTTTTGACATCAATATATCAATTTTTTTTGGTTTATAAAAAGGAGCCTTGGTTACCATGTCGGCCTCGATTTTTTTGGACTACCTTGCCAAGTTGCCTCCCAATGTTAACGCATTTGATGCGGCAGCCGACAAGATAGAGGAGATGCTAAGGGTCAGTTTGTTTTTCGCATCTTTTTTTCTTTTTCTTCTCTATCTTTTTCTGATGTCTCTTGACTAACCGGTTGTGAAAAGTTACCGTTTGACACCAATCTATCTGCGTCTTTTTAAAAAGTCTCCTCGAAGTCCACTATGGTCACGCCGATTGAGGATTGTTGTCTTGGTGTTATATTGCATGTGAGTGTATTTATGATTACTTCACACAAACTTAACCCTCAAAACATAGCTGAATCTCTCAACGATCACTTTTCCCTTCCCCCCCCCTCCTCAGCATCTTTGTCCAATCTGTCTATCTCTTGTACCAGCGATCTCAAATTCACAAGAATGCCAAACTGAAGTACAACAGAGGTTGGTAATCTTGTCAAAAACTAACAAGCATGACTTTGAAGAGCTTACTCGACTTCCTTTTTTAGTCGGACTGGTTGTCATCAACATATCCGATTCTTCAGCACTGGCTTATTTCTTCTATGCACCATGTGAGCCCTAAGAAGCATGCATGTATTGGCACAGTCAATCAATCTAACGTTGCACTCGCAATAGTGACAATTTACGTCATCGCCATCAACGTTGCCATGGATCAAGGACACCTGATAGACGAATCCACCATGGTATGCGTCTTTGGTCACAAATTTATGGCAATAGTTCTAGGCTCCTGGTGAGTGACTGAACGATACGATCACTCGCTCTGATAGTTTTATTGACGCCCTTCAACGTTTCTATGTAGGGGTACGCACAGCCATTTATCACTCGTAACGTTCGTCTGATTGCAGGCTGATGGTCTTCTCTACTCAGCTCTCTTATGGGGCTCTGCGTCTCAGTGCGCCCAGATCTTTTGGAATTCGGACCTGGCCTCCAATATGGACAGAGAAAAATTGAGACTTGCCATCAAGTGGAGCATGTACACTTTTTTTTTCATTGGTGCAATCGTGCCGCTTCGTAGGTCCACTCTTGCCTTTACTCTCCTTTCGTCTTGGATACGTCTTAAGCTCTTATCAACTACATTCGCTTGGGTGAGCTCGTGTACTGAGAATTGATCTTATCGTTTATTATCAAGCTGTTATATCTTGGTTATACATCCAAGCCTACCAACGCTTAAGAGAGATTGAAATAATTATTCATGGCATAGCTTCGAGCCTACGAGCAAAGAGTGGGACTTACGATCCGACACAATCTAGCGTTTTAACAATATTAATGTTGATACGCCCAGCAAGAGGAGTTGAACGTCTCGAAGTGAGCATCCGGGCCTTTTGAATGCCCGATTATGTCATGGAATCCTTTAAAATAACCGTGTTTTTATCTGGTGCATCAGCGTCAATTGGAATTAGCTCTCGTAACCTCGACCACGATCTATTGTGCTATCATCCTTGTGCTTATTGCCGTAAGTTTTCATATTCCATATTCCTCGATTCTGACCATCTTCTACTGAATATTTTTACCTACTGAGACATCCCTTGGTTTCACTTCTCACAGGTATACATACCCCTTCTCACGATATCCCTACGAGCTCTATACAACCAATCTGTCTCTCAATCTAAGATTGACGCGGTCATGGGCTCATCTCTAGGATCCAAGCCATCTCGGATTAGTAAGAAAATTCAACGCGAGCGACAGAGGTTGGTATACCACGCGCTCTGTGTGTTTTTGAGTACGGCAGTGCACCTCCCACCGACACTTTGGAAGGTAACTCAATCTAATTATTGATTGGACCCGAATCCAAATTGACTTGAATGTCTTTCACTTGTCCTTTTAGGTTTTCCATACTCAGGGCGACTTCTTGCACGATCTTACGTTCAAGGAAGTAACTCAGCACGTGAATCCCCATTCTTTCACTGATTGATTCACGATAGGCATAACTGACATGTTTCTTCACTTTTCTGATTGCCGAAATGAAAAGGGTTTGGTGGCACCATTGGCGTTCTCTGGCAATCTGTAAGCTGCATGAAAATCAAAACAAAATTTAGCCAATCGCTCAGCTGACTCGTTAAATGAATCTATTGGGTTGGATCCAGCATACTTGTGCTCTTGAATTTCCATTCCTATCAAATCCTGCGCGATAGGAAGATGAGAGAGAAAAACCAACAGGCAACCCTCGGCTCGGGTCAAGAATCAGAACCTCCCTGCAGAAGAACAGGCATCAGAACGTTATTCATCAGCCAATCCGACGACGAAGAGATCTCGCTTCACAACGTGGCAGAATCCACGGAAGTAGGCAGTCAGATGGGTAGGTTCAAAAGTGACTATTTTTCACGTTTTCGTCTGTCATCGCAAATCATCTTCGACTGATCACCTGATTTTCTTCTCAAACAGCTGAAAAATCAGAAAAATATCGCGGCTCTTCTCCCCCATCGCCAGCTTACATGAGCACATCCCTCGCGGGAATTAAAATTAAACAATCCACGTATTCAACGACCACATGATCGTTTCAGTTTCACACACATCTAACGTCTCCTCTTTTTTAGGCCTAAAGCCCTATCAAGGCTGGTCAAAAGATACGACAACACCCAAGATATCAACTCGCTCATCTTCCCCTCTTTTGTAGTCGTTCATTTATTTATTTTATTGACAAAAGTTGGTATTTTCCATCAATTTTTTACATGTCTTCGAATTCGAATCTGTGCGGAACTGTTGTTATTTTCCTTTTCTTCTTCTTCTTTTTGTTGTTGTTGATTACATTTCATGTCTGCTCTGTAATAGTATTGGAATGTTTGGTCGATGATTACTTTGATTCATTCTTATTAGAGTGTGTCCCCGCCTGTAGAGGATCGGACGTAGTCCAAACTGCCTTTCGTGTTGCAAGAAAAAAGACAAACAAATGATCCCCCCCACCAAGTGTGACATGCATTAAACACTGTCAGTTTCCTGCTGTAGGTCTTCCAATGAAACATGCCACTGTTCTGGGGTCCCTCTAAATCAAATTGCATATCCATTCATTCATAGTCTGGAAGAGCTGGCTTGTTGAATGACTCGGCTGTGGCTCGGCCAGCTGGAGGAGGGTATCTGTTTTTTTGTTGGAAAACCTTGGACAAGTATGCATATACAGCATTACTTTGCTGAGGGTTTTTCCAGAGTGGCAATTTCTGCCAGCTTGACATGCCTGTGCCATCTCCCACAATTCTGGAGGCTCCCATGCTATTGGACAGGCCAATTCCACCCACAGCTGACCATTGGATGCCCCTCTCATCCATCCCTCCCCTCACCATCAGATTGTTTCCTCCTGGCCAATTTAATCTTCATACACCTTGGTTTTCTACAAGTATGAAACCTCCAGCAAAGTAGCTACAGTCCAAATATTGCTTCAAATCCAGTCTCAATCCTTTATCTACCACTCTCTGGGTGTAACCACATCTAGACAGTCCAACCCATGGATGGAACGTTTTCAAGAAACCCAACATGTTATCCAAGATCTAGATTAATATGGTATACATGGCTGAGCAACTTTGCAGCTATCTACTGGGGACTGAGAGTTTGTATTTTGGACCTTGTTTGTCTAGAACCCAATCTGTTCCTTGAAAAGATCCAAAAACAACTTGTTGATAATTATAGCGGTAGGTAGTAATCTTGTTGGATTGATAAATTTGCACAAAAAACCTGGTGCAACAAATTTCTATCTCCTTCAAAAAGCCACTAGATACGCTCAGCTTGACACTTGCAAGATTTCATCTGCCCAAGCTCGGATTGATGGGCTAAAATGGCTTACAATGTCTCTGCTGAGCTTCCAAGCATCCTTTCTTGATCCATCAGGATGTCATTTTGGTCTCACACTCTGATATCTTTTTTTCCCTAGAGGAATCTGCAATATTCAGTCCAGATTTGCTTGGATCTTTCTCCAGGTCAATAGCGGGGGACTGACACCATGTGTTATCAACAGGAATCAAATTCAACCTGCTTCAGTTTGGTTGCTGAAATCAGCTACCAAGCCATTCTGGCCATGAATGTAACAGCTCATACAGTCAAATCACACAGCTTTGGGCACTTCTCTAAGAGTATAAGTTGGTATGGTATAATAGATGATGATATGTTTTTGTATTTTTATAGTTTGTTTTCTTTGTTTTCTTTTGGCTTCCTTGGATGAATCAATAGCATACAGTGAGCTCAATCTTGGTAATGGATAATGCTAGGATGCAGTCATTCCCAAGGGTAGCTGGGCTCTGTCAAGAGGCAGGTGAATTTATTTGCCTCCTGACTGTCCCACACTCAGACCAATTCAGGTCTGCTTCTTCCAAGTCAAAATCTACCTCCATCAAAAGCAGGCTATGTTTTATTCTCCAGACATACCATGGGTCATCTCAATCCCCCCATATCAATTAACTAAAAATCATACCTGTCCTCCATTATTATCTGCAACCTTTGTGCCACTTTGAATCCGCATGAACATGTGTGTGTTTTGATCTTGCCTCTAGCCCCTCCGGTTGAAGAGGCTGTATAACCTCTTTGACCAGAGGGGATTCCCTCCGGTCAAAGAGGTTATACAACCTCTTTGACCAGAGGGGATTTCCTCCAGTCAAAGAGTTTATACAACCTCTTTGACCGGAGGGGATTCCCTCCAGTAAAAGAGGTTATACAACCTCTTTGACCGGAGGGGATTCCCTCCAGTCAAAGAGTTTATACAACCTCTTTGACCGGAGAGAATTCCTCTGGTCAAAGAGGCTGTATAACCTCTTTGACCGGAGGGGACTCCCTCCGGTAAAGCTGTACGGCGGCTGCAGGGTGACAGCACAGTCCCCAAAAATGGGGACTATGCCATCACCCGCCCAAATATGGGTGTGCGGTTGCACTCCCTATTTTGCGTGGGTGTTGCACGCCCGTAGATGGGTGTGCAAGCCACACGCCCTTCAAAAAAAAGGGTGTGCGGGCTGCACACCCTGTTTTTTATGGGTGTGTGTTGGGTGTGGGCGTGCGCCAAGGGGAGTGATTTTATCAATCCCCAAAATTTAGATGTGAATAAAATTCCTTTGAGGTTTGAACTTGAAAAGTGTTTGCCCTGGAGATTAAATCGGGTGAGAATAAATGTATAAGTCCTTATTACATGTTAAATATGGTTTACATAAAGATTTACATTAATTTATGTGTATTTTATACTATTAATTACCATGTGTCAAGCTTGGATTTTCCAGGATTTTCAAGAAGAAAACTACACCAATCAATGGTTCTTTATCCATTTATTGTGTGTTTGAAAATTGATTTTCCAATGATTTTTTTATTAAATTTTTTATTAAATTTGATACAAATAGGAGGGTACCATTGAATAATTGATCATGGGTGTGACTTGAACTCAAAGCCTTGTGTTCAAGGAATTTATTTCAGAGATTTTTCCTAGCTGTTAAACTACAAGACACTTTCTTGAAATAATCATGTCCAAATTCTTTTTTGATCAGAATAATGATAATAAAAAATGAAGAATCATTATTATTATCCAGGCTTGCAGTTTCAAGTATTACATTGTAACATCTTGGTGGTTGACAGTTGTCTTAATAAGATTTCAGCAACTACAGGAAAGTTTCCAAGCTGCACAGTCCTCTGTATTTTCCCAACCAAGAAATTCGGCCCTTGCAGCTTGGTATTGTGCTTCTAGTTCTACTGCAGAACCAAGGTGCTCCACCTTTGGGGAATTTCAACCTGTTTGGTAAATCACCTTTCTTCTCTCTCTGTGTTTTTGGTCAACATATATGGAATGGGGAAATTTCAATCAATACACGAGTCATTAAGCAATTGATATGAAAGTTGAAGGAAAATTGAAAGAATTACTTTGTTGTTTTTTGCCATGTTTTTGTAAAAATCTTGCTTTGAATCTTACCCTTTCAAGCTCAGTAGAGGTCCCTAGCTTTAGAGACTTGGGCAGAGAAAATTGCCTAGTCTCCAGTTAAAGAGGGCTACCAAGGGCACAAGGGTGGGATGCAGGGGCTCTATATCTGTAAAGATGGCTTACCAAGCCACTTTATAGAGAAAATGGTGGATGCTATAGCACCTGAAAACAGGACAGGTTTCTGTAAACTTTCAGTAGGGGAGTACCAAATGCCAAGCCCTTGGTTGAGCTTTTGCTCAGTTTTTGGTTTTTTCCACCCAGTCCCTTATCACCAGAGTCTTGCAAGAATCTTTGAAGTCAAACTTCCAGAAACTTCAATTGGCACAGATTTTTTTTGAGTTGTCTCTCAAGTTTCTGCCTGCCAGAAAAAACTTTCTGCTGAGAAGGCACCTGGGGCTTCAGGGTCTCAAAAAACAGGCTGGATGACAAACCCTAGATAACACAATCCCCTTGTTTCAGGGGCTGGAAATGGTGTGCCATTGGTGCCTTGAAAATCAAGCCTCTGAAAGAGGGGCTTGCAACTAAAGTCTAAATTTTTTTGCCGGTCGTTTCAAATTTTTGGTGGGTAAATTCTGCCCCTGTTCCCCCCACCCCCCCCCCCCCCCCCCCATTCCTCTTCTGTCACATTCCTTGGCCGGTGGGAACACTGAAAAGGCCTCGATCCCCAATGCTGCACTAAAACATTAAGCTCCCTTGGGCATCTAAGCCTGCAGCAGACCATATGGAAGATTGGGTTCCCAGCCTGTTTGACCTCTCAAGTTTGGAGAACTGATACATATTTCATGTATCAGAAGCTGTATCACTGTACTGCATGCCACCTCTAATATTTATTCCCTGTACCAATTGAAATAGTAGTTCCTTCATCCAATGAGAATTGTGGTAAAGGGTGTATCTTTCATCATACCATGCTATTTTGCTGAAAATAACACTCCATCTTTCATATCTCGGGAAAAGCATGTAGTTTCCAAATGTCTGGAATTACAAATATAGCACAGGCTAGGCAAGATGCTAGCCTGTTGGGAAACTTTTTTCTTTTCTTCATTGGAAACTAGGTTATTGTTTAATGAATAATTACATTAAGAAAAGGGGAGAAACACCAGAAACCCCAAATCTCTCAGGCATTTGGACTTTGTTGGCAAGCCCCTCTTCCAGAGGCTTGCATTGCAAGGTGCCCCCGGCACACCGGGATACCCCCGTCCCTCTGGAACGTGGGAATTGTGTTGAGCTCCCTCAATCCCCGGACCGACACCAGGAATGAATATGTAAAGTCTGTGGCACTTGTAATGACTAAAGTTGTAATCGAATTATGTAAGGCTCTTAGGTACTTAAATCAACAGACTAGCTAGCGACGACACTGGATGCTCTTATCACAATTGATACTAAAGATTGGATTATTATAATGATTGGATTTATTTTAACGATTAGGCAGAGATCTGCATTTGATAATAATGAAAGAAACAAAAATATTGAGATGAAGAAAAGAGAAAACAAAATGGGAAATGCAGGTGTAATTTATAGATGATACAGGCTTTGTGTAATACAAGTAATTCCTAGGGGATTTCTTCTAGTGTTCGTTCCTTTACTTCCTTGTTGCGTTTCTCCTTGTATCTATTTAACAAAATGGGATTAAGCTTATCACAATCCCTGTATCCTTGGTTCTCGGTTCTTAATCCGTGGGAATTCCTTCCCTGTCTTTACTAATGCGTATTACCTATTTCGTAATTTACTTGTTTCTTATAAATATAATTTACCTTATACCTGTTAGCAATAACGGAATTTTGACCTTGTTAAGTTTATGAAATGAAATAAGAGACTGATGTAAAAACCTGGGTATTTGGTTTAACAAAATCCAACGATGATAAGCGGGGGTTGAATTTTTCCAAGAAATCAAATACTCATCTGAACCCTTTCGTAAAGCGCGATAATCTAATACTTCACAAAAATACTCCCATTTTATCTTGTTCATAGATATAGTGTGATTTTCATGATGTAAATCATTATCAGGGCGTAGTTCATTAGCTCCTGGATCCGAATATGGCGTTAGAAGAGCTACATTGAATACTGGGTGAAGCTTGGGGTAATGTCGAGCTAAATCTAAACGGACTGAATTATCTCCAACCATCTCTATTACCTTGAAGGGTTCCAGATGTCGGTAATCCAATTTTGAATTAGTACGTCTCGTTTGAATGTGCTTTCTAGAGAGCAATACCAGATCTCCTGGCTGATAGACCGGAGTCTCTCTTCTACGTTTATTGTAATAGAAAGCCTGCTTTTCTTTTGCCTTTTGTAAAGAGATGGTTGCCTTGTTCTGTAAATCTTGAAGGTGCTTTATTAGCTGGTCTGCTTGATTAACCCCGGACGGGGAGGTAAGGGTATTAAATCGTGGGTGAAAACCCTGCATAAAAAAGAATGGAGATACCCCGGTTGATGTTGAATGTAAGTTATTAAGAGAAAATTCTGCCACATCTAATTGATCCGACCAATCTGTTTGATGGTAATTTACAAAATGTCAAAGATAGTCTTCTAACACCTGGTTCATTCTTTCGGTCTGTCCATCAGTTTGGGGGTGGTATGCTGTAGAAGTAGCCGATTTGATATTAAGTAGTTTAAGAAAAGCTTGCCAAAAGGAGCTGGTGAATGTAGCTCCCCTATCAGAGATAATTCTCTCGGGTAGCCCATGTAATCGAAAAATTTCTCGACGAAATAGTAATGCCAATTCCCTAGAAGTCATTGACTCCTTACAAGGAATAAAATGTGTGAACTTACTAAGAAGGTCGATAACCACTAATATGGAATCGTAACCAGAAGAAATTGGTAGTTTCGTTATGAAATCCATACCAATGACATTCCATGGTTGGTTTGGTATTGGAAGGGGTTTTAGTAGGCCCTCAGGAGATTGTCTTGATGCTTTTACCCGTTGACAAGAATCGCAAGAAGAGACAAAGGATATTACATCCTTTCTGATAGTTGGCCAGTCAAATGTGCGTAGTATTAATGACAGTGTTCTGGCGATACCTGGATGACCTACCGTTGGTAAATCATGATAATTCTGGATGATTTCGCCGCGCATATCCTCTGGAACAAATAATCTGCGCCTGAACCAATAGTAATTCTCTTGGAAGACCAATATTTCCTTGTCCTCTTCAGAGAATTGGGGGTATCGATCCTGAAGATCTTTTAAAGTATCTTGTGATGCTGGTTGAAAATAAAGATCATGACTCACCGAGGTTTGTTCTATGGCTGATACTGGTATTGAGGGGATGCTAAATTTAGAAACTAGAGAGTTTGGTGCTACTGGGGTGGAATTGTCGTCGTAATCGGGGCGGCGACTAGGTCCGTCGGCTGGATTGGAAGATCCAGGTATATGAAGAATTCGAAAGTTAAAAGAATCCAGATAGGCTGCCCATCTGGCTTGTTTTGGCGATAAGAATTTTGCTGTTATAAAGAACTTCAGATTTGCATGATCAGAGAAAACAAGAACTGGTTTTTCTGTTCCTGCAAGCCACGCTCTCCATTCCTCAAATGCAGAGTGTACTGCTAGCAATTCTAAATCAAATATAGGCCATACACGCTCTTGGTCAGTTAGTTTTCTTGAAAAGAAACTAACTGGTCGTAATCGTCCTGTTGCGTCGGGTTGACTAAGAACTCCGGCAATGGCAAATCCCGAGCTATCAACATGGACAACCCGATCGGCTTTAAAAGAAAAATGAGATAGTAAAGGAGCGGAGGAGAATTTTGATTTTAACATTTCAAACGCCTTCCTGGGTCCTTCCAACTGCATGGAATTTGGCTTGAATGCATCGTCCTTGGTTAGCTGTGTTAATTCTCCTGAGATAGCAGAAAATCGCGGAATAAACCGGCGATAGAAATTACAAAACCCTAAGAATCGTCGAAGGAGCTTCAAAGAAGTGGGTGCTGGCCATTGTATAATGGTTTCCAGCTTCTTTGGATCCATTCGTAATCCCTGTGAAGTAATGATGAATCCCAGAAATTGAACTGTGGACTGAAAAAACTGGCATTTATTTAAGGAATATTCCCTAAGCTTTGATAGAACCTGCTTCAGGTGTCGGAGGTGGTCGTCTTTTGTCTTGGAAAATATAAGAATGTCATCAATGTAGACAAAACAGCAAACATCAATATATTCCCGGAGCACAAATTGAATAAATCGTTGAAAAGTCGCCGGTGCGTTTGCTAAACCGAATGGCATTACCATATATTCAAACAAGCCCCATGGAGTTCGAAAGGCGGTAAGATATTCCTGACCTGGAGTGACTCGAAGGAGGTTGAATGCTGATTTGAGATCTATTTTAGAAAGGTAAGTGCAACCTGCCAAATTGTTGAGAAGAAGGGAAAGGACCGGTATGGGGTAACTATCTCGGATAGTGATAGCGTTCAAACCTCGATAGTCCACGCACGGGCGGTCTGCCTTCCCTTCTGTCTTTACAAAAAAGATGGGTGCTGCTGCAGGGGATGAAGATAATCTGATAAACCCCTTACTTAGGTTATCGTCAATGTATTCTCTTAGTTGAGTTCTCTCAGTTTCACTTAAATTGTACAATCCTCCAAAAGGAGCTGTACATCCTTCCTTGAGCTGAATCTTCAAATCAAATTGCGGGCGAACCGGGGGAAGAGATTGTAAACTAGCTACAGTGAAGACATCAGAAAAGGAGTGAAGAGATGGAGGAAGTGAACTAATCTCTGTTTGGCTTAACATGATTGTATTAGTGATAGCCGAAACATTACAGGGTGATGAAGGTGTGGAAAGAATACGATTACGAAATGGATTTGAAAAGAGAAGTTGGCCTTTGGTGCCTCCAACCCAAGCATGGTTTGCCATGAGCCACGGCATACCTAGGATCACATCAACACTAGAGAGAGAGATAACATTAAGAGAAGTATGAGAAGAATGAAAGTTGTTCAGATGGTCGGCGCAAGTAAGTCTGCCAGTCCAACACTGGGTAACTCGTCCGGACGATGCGGGGGATCCATCGAAACTGTTGCATGAAAAGGGCAGAGGTAAACGTGTCAGTGGTAACTTCTTTGCTCTTACAAAATTGGTGTTGATAAATGAGTCGGCTGCTCCTGAGTCGATGAGAGCCATGGCGATGATAGGTGTTTGATGAATGAAAAGAGAGATTGGAACTACCAATCGAAATGGATCTGTGTGGGAAGGATGGGGAATGGTGAGGGAGAAAATAGGAATTTGGTGCAAACCATCGGGTAGATCTCCCATAACCGGATAACCAAAATCATCCCCACCATACATAAGCATGTCCGCGTAAGAGTCAAATCCCGCCAAGCCGAGGCCTTCTGCGGTTGGATTGATGTTGATGTTAGCGATCTGGGCTGTTGATTGCGTCAGATGAGGGAGTGAAGCAAGTCGAGCGTAAGCCTCGACCTTGGATTTGACTGAGGCAGGCTCATTGGGACAGGAACGATCCTTGATATGTGCGGCGTCGTAAGGCTTAATACAACGTTGACAAACCTTATGGCGTAAACACATAATACGCCAATTTGAGAAGGTGAAGGTTTGGTTGTTGGTTATTGCATCGAGTTCCATGCGATCGAGTGGTTGGGTTGATTGTTGAGGTGTTGGGATGTTGGCTTGTTGTTGAGGGATGGTTGAGATTGGTTGTTGTCCCTGGTTGTTGCGAAGATGAGATAAATCGTCCAATAGAGTAGCCGCTGCTACCGCCAAATCTTGCTTCTGTCGAAGTTCTGATGCTTGAGACCAAGAATCTTTCATCATCGCTAATTCCAGAACTCTAGGATTCAACGCCCTCTTGTATACATCGCATCTACTTTCCTCCGTAAGGTCTACAGCATAAACTAATGAACTAAATAAGGAATTGAAAACGTCGATAGGCTTGTTTGCCTGTCTGCAACTATACAACGCTCTCTTCGCATCTTCAACACTAGTTCTGTCTGCAAAGGTTTGTTCTAGCTTGATTAAAAATTCTCAAACTGAAACTAAACAAGGGAGAACATATGGATCTTCTGCCGAAGCGGAGTGAGCATTAAGGTTCTGGGAGCGGGCATTTTCCTTCAGGATGGAAATCCACCAGTTATAAGACGGTGTGATATCCAAAATATTACCATTGGCATGTCGAAAATGTCGGACTACCCAGTTAATCTTACTCTTCTCCGATTGGAATCTGTCGTTTACTTCGACCAGTCGGTCCTTGACGAAATAAAGAAATTTGGTGATTTCTTTGGGGTTTCCAGAAAAGGATGCGTGAGTCATAACGCCGACGTCGAAAGAAGTAGGAGTGGGAGCTTGGAGGTTGGTGAAAGTTTGATGAAAGAATAAAAGTTGTTGGGTCACATCTTGAAGCGTTAATTTAATGGTGTTGAGATCGATCTTGAGTGTTGACATTTCTGAGGTGAGGAGATCAATCTTCTGATTTCCGGAATGGTTGTTGAGTTGTAGGTTGGATAATGCATTAGAAATTTCCTGAACTCGTTCTTCTTGGTGGTTATCCATTTTGGAAGAAGATATAATAAAACTAGATAATAAAATTGATGCTTTTTTGCGAACGAGTTATAAATTTAAAGATCTCAATATTATTGTAATGACTAAAGTTGTAATCGAATTATGTAAGGCTCTTAGGTACTTAAATCAACAGACTAGCTAGCGACGACACTGGATGCTCTTATCACAATTGATACTAAAGATTGGATTATTATAATGATTGGATTTATTTTAACGATTAGGCAGAGATCTGCATTTGATAATAATGAAAGAAACAAAAATATTGAGATGAAGAAAAGAGAAAACAAAATGGGAAATGCAGGTGTAATTTATAGATGATACAGGCTTTGTGTAATACAAGTAATTCCTAGGGGATTTCTTCTAGTGTTCGTTCCTTTACTTCCTTGTTGCGTTTCTCCTCGTATCTATTTAACAAAATGGGATTAAGCTTATCACAATCCCTGTATCCTTGGTTCTCGGTTCTTAATCCGTGGGAATTCCTTCCCTGTCTTTACTAATGCGTATTACCTATTTCGTAATTTACTCGTTTCTTATAGCACTGAAAGCATTCATCTACTCCAACCATTTGTCTGTGAGGCCTCAATACGCACTTGGTAGTTCTCCAATGTCCCTGAGCTATCAAATGGGCAAATATGTATCACCGCCAATCGGTGTATCTGAACATCCTGTCCCGCTCGGCCGATGAGAGTCTACATAAACCCTACTGCTGACACACATCTCCCGGCCTCAGCCCTGAGAAAATTCTGTCCATGGTTCTCATTCAACATATGGACATGCACACCTGATCAGAATAGCTCAGGATTCACAATGTTTGTATTTCCAGATCAACTGATGAAGAGCTGGGTACCGATGATGTGGACGTTTACAGTGGTACTGTTACTCTTATTTGCACACTTGAAGTGTTAGTATTTAAGTTTTGGTTGATTCATGAACAGATGGTGTTCATACTGATCGAACTTGCAATCGATTTCTTCTCCGGTCACAGTTAGTGGGCAAGAGCAGATTCATTTGGCAAAGTCTCCTGATAGTAGTAGCCAACCCCTTCCGAATTGGATCGTTCACCATGCTGGTCCGATGTAAGTAAATAAAGAAGCTCAAATCAGCTTCGTTGTCGGAAAATGACACGACAAGCAACTGAAATGTTTTTGTTTGATATCAGTGCGCCCTTCCATCAGGTTGGGACATACGAGCCACCCCCAAAAGGCTGCAAGATTATCCAGGTCAACCAACTTCAGCGACATGGGTCTCGTTATCCCACAGCTAAAGTCAATAGAAGAATTCGACGGACTCTTCAAAAGATTAGAAATGCGACCCACCTACACGAATCTTTGGATTTCATTACTAATTATCAGTTAAGTGTTCACTAATTGACTTAAAATAAGCAACATTGACTGAGGCATGTCCTCTTCTAATTGTTCACGATCAGGTATCACTTGAAACAGGACTCGTTGCTTCCTTTGGGCGCTCTAGAAAGCTTCAAAGCAGGGGTACAATTTGCATCACGCTATGAGCAATTGATTAAGCCAGAACAGTTGCCATTCGTGCGCGCTAGTTTATCTGAACGAGTGGTCGATAGTGCGACCAATTTCACTTCGGGACTCGCTTCCTGGCTCAATACAAAAATCAACCGTACTGGACTTCTCCTCATTCCTGAAGATCCACAAGTAACTTCCGTCTCAACTTTTCATCTGTGATTCGGGGTTTGCCTGACGTTGTTTCATTCTGTTTTCAACATATACAAATTAAAGAGCAACAATAGTAGGCCTCATCTGTTCTGATCATCTACTGATGTGCTCAAGTGAGAGAATAGCCTAATATTTACCCCGCTACATCTCAGCCTTAGATAACAACTCGTGTCCGAATCGAAAATCCAGTGATGAAAAACACCAATGGTTGAAAATCTTTGGGACAAAGATCACCAAAAGATTAAATTTACTGGCCACAGACGCTCACTTGAATAATCAAGATACGTTGGCCCTTATGCAGGTAAGCTGTTTCAACATTTCTATTTCTTTTTCCATGGTAGATAAAATCTCATGTTTTTAACATACATTGCATTAAATGTTTTGCAGCTTTGCATATTTGAATCACTAGCTGATAAGAAACTTGGCAGATTGTGTGGAATTTTCGATCATTTTGATTGGCCAGGCTATGGTAATTTCTTATTTTTGCAAAACAAAGAAAACAAAACAGGAATTTGACTATTTGGATTTCTACGTTTGGCAAATTTGAACAGCTTATTATTATGACTTGGACAAGTTGCGTATTTTAACCAGTTGAAAAGAAGTGGCCAACCAATCAATTGCGTTGAAAGGACTTACGCGCATCATGATCCCATACAGATACTATGGCCATGGTCTGGGAAATCGACTCGGTCAAGCTGAAGGGTTTGTGATTTGATTGCCCTCTGAGTCTTTTTTGGTCTGATTAGAATAATCGTGGTTAAATCTTCCCTCCACTTTCTGAATGATAAACTCTAGAATAGGTTACGTAGCTGAGCTCATTACTCGTCTGACTGGAGATAGAAAATGGGTAGAAGGTGATGAATCCAAAGTAGGTCTTGCTAACTAAAAAACAAAAGTAGCAATTTTTTATCAGCGTCGACTGGAAATCAATCATAATTTGTCGGAATCTCAAAATCTATGAGGAGGATGGAATACTAATGCCCATCCCTCTGTATCACATGCATCAAAAACTCTAGGTCAACCAAACCCTTGATCAATCTTGGGCTACTTTCCCTTTGAACCGTACCAGTTACGTTGATTTTTCACACGATAACCAGTAAGTTTTTCAACAGCGTGCATTCATGGAATAAAATGCAATCATTCAAATCCAAGGACTTGGGTGATTGATCATTACCACTTGAAAAAAGGATGATTGGTATCCTTGCTGCTCTGGGACTTCAATCTCATGAGCCACTCCCAGGAGGAGGGCCGCCCCCATCCAATAAAATCTGGGATGTCAGTAAATGGATGCCATTTTCCAGTCGATTAACCAGCGAGAAGATAACTTGTGAAAATCAAAGTACTGAATTTGTTAGGTTTGTACTGGTGAGTCACCTTTCCTTGATGGAACCGTTGAGGAACTTGATTAAGACAACCTATTTCTACATTTCTTCTTTGGAAATTTTCTCCAGAATGATATGATAATACCTATTCCGTCCTGCAAAGGTAGTGATCAAGATGCGTTGCTTGAGGAAAGTCATATTATGTGCCCACTCTCTCGGTTTATCGAATCTAGGATAGGCTTACTGGAAGATTCTAAGAATCTTCATGAACAAGTTGGGTATTCCTAATAATCACGTTTCTTGGTACTCATAACGATCTTGGGATCTTGAACTGATCTGAGCTTTTAGTGTATGTTTCAAGTGTTCGGGAAAGAGCCAAAAAAAGTAGCTTTCTGAACAGTTTAACTTTTGTTGATATGTTGATGGAGACTGCATTTTTTTTTCTTCTTCTTTCGGGATTGTAGTTTCTGTATAATTTATCAGCACTAGCCATGGGGTAACTGTAAACTTAATTTAGGGAGACCAGACTGTCACACAATTGAGCTTGGTAAAATCCATGCATGATGAGTTTCAAAAGGGGGTAGGCAACCCATTTGATAATCCCCATTAACTTCTCCTTTTTTATTCCTATAGTATTCTTTGTGTTTTCCCACTAGTTAAAAACAGATAGTAACCTCTTCAAAAAACCTTACTATTACAGCCCTCTTTCTCTTCTACTGGAAGGATTGAGCAGGTATTAGATTCACCCTCTATGATTCATTTCAAGAAGATGTATGAATTCCATTGTTTTTCAATGTTGTCAAGATTCTGGATGATAAATGTCAGCTTGGTGATATTAGGGGGAAGCAATTTGGAAATTTTTCTAGTGGAGATAACACTATGTTAACTATATTATGTAAGGGGAAATGTTTTGGAAATTTTTCTAGTGGAGATAACACTATGTTAACTATGTTACGTAGGGGGAAATGTTTTGTGGAATGTCTTTTTCTTCAGATGACTGGTTTATGTTTTCTGCTTGTTTTATAGTTTCCTGGGAGGAACCTTTGCAGCTGAAACCCATAGATACTCATTACTCCTTCCCCCTGTTTGTTTATGTATTTGTCAAATTAAAATCCAAGGTGAAAAATTATTGATTGTATCATTATTGTCTTTCTCTTCTTGATAGTTTAATTTTAATCACATAGAACCAACACAAGTAGCATTTCACCGGACAAGAGTCCTCTCCACAAACTAGATGTTCTGCGAGCTTCAAAGGAGCTTGTCTCAGGCGTGGATGCGGCTTTCTGAGGATGCTTTGGTACACAAACGTGCTCTTTAGTGAGCGCTTTGGCCTCAACAGAAACTGATTTCATTAGTTTTCTAATTTTCCAAGCATCCATTTCCTGTTCGGTTTGCCGGGCCAAGTCCGAGCAACTAATACCCCATGTAGGAATCCTGGAGTTCTGGACGGGATAGGCCTCTTGTCATGCATTTATTTATGTATTTAGATGTCTGTGAAAGACTGACTGTTCTGAGAGGTTTTGGATGCCGCGCGATAGATGCTGATCGACACAAGTATGCCGACGAGTGATGAGGGATCCGGGAGACGCGGTAATCATTAGGATATGTACAAATCGCACGTTTCGTATTTCATATTGGCCCGAGTTTGCTAATGTGGTCTATTGAGCTCAGCTACTCACCCGCCTACATGAACTGCATTGGAAAAGGGTTCAATCAAATGTTTTACTAGCATGTTTTTTTTTTCACATCTCAGCATGAACAGAGTGTGCGAACAGAGCCAATAGCAATCAGCCGCAAGCTCCGAATTCTTGTTGCCCCATAACCATACCTTGTCATGTTGTTGAACATGTCGTGTTTGTTATTGGAAATTATCGTAGAGATTTAAAAGGATTCATACAAATGTTGCTTTCAACGATTAAACTCGGCACAGAGGTGCCAAAGTCCACAGGTCGGCACCCAATCCAAGTGTCTTGCTCAACCTGACCGAAGGGTAACTTGATATGTAGGCCATGTACATGTACATATCCTTCACACGTACGACATGTACACACCAGTGGTGTCCTAATTCTTTTCTCCACTTACTCGGCAAATGTCGGCACATTCCATCAGTCTGGTGTTTACGACAAGATCAATGTCCGCTGCCATGCCGAATAGTGCTGATGGTGCCGTGGCGAATCCTCCCAAGATCAACCCATATGATTTATTCGCGGAAATGGCGGAGAACTTGCTTCAGGTTAAATATTGATACTTTGACCTTTTTGTCCAAGTTTTGCGTTACCGCTATCCATGTCACCATGCTGACAAGAGTTACGATAACCTGATTCTTCTATGTAGGCGCCAGTAAGTCCAGTTTGGTCGCGCAGGCTGAAGATTGCCATATTGGTGCTATATTTTGTGTAAGTCTCTTCATGACTTAGTTTTGTGAAGAAAAACCGCCGAGTTGAAGGAAATGTACGGTTTGATTCAGGATGTTCTTCCAAGCTACGTATCTCTTGTATCAAAGATTTAGGATCAACCCTCGGTTCAAGTTAAGGCGCAATACGCGTTGGTAGTTTCACTCATTATATGATATAAATTGTTTCGATGATAAACCCGTTACCTCCGATTCCACAGTGGGTCTAATTGTTGTTGATATCTCCAAATCTTCTGCGCTGGTCTATATTTTCTATTCATCACGTAAGTAGATGCCTCAGAGTACAGCCTGATCGGCCCATCCAACTGATCATCCGATTGATAAAATAGCCACAATATACACCACATTTTTCTCATTGTTTGCGGAAGGAAAATATCAACCCAGGGGTTCAACAACTCTTGTGATATTCTGTCACAAATTCTTCCCGCTTCTTCTTGGATCTTGGTCAGTCAAGTAATTATCAATCACAAACATTCAAAGGATAAACCACTAAAATTTATAAACCTCTCCCAGGGGTGCGTTGTATATATCCTAAACCTTATCTTTGGGGGTCAATTGAACTCATGCCTCCATCTCGTTGCAAAAGCATTCATGTCATTTTGTGCATCTCAGTGTGCTATGATCTTGTGGAACTCAAACTTGGCTTTCAACGTGAACAGAGATCGGTTACAAAGCATTATTAAATGGGTGTATAATACCTTCTTTGTGTGTGCAGCTTTGGTACCGTTGCGTAGGTATCTTTTCCTCATAAATACTAAGAAGCATGAATTGACATTTACTTCATTTCAAAGCCCTCATGACCTTGACTTACGTCGAAGCGTTCAGGAAATTGCGCAAAATAGAGTCAACTATTATGAAGTTATCTTCAATGCTACGAAGCCAGGCCGATGCTTATGATTCAAACATAAGACCAGTCATCCCATCCGGCGAGGAGGCTCCACTCGAGGCAGTGAAGAAACTCGGGCAGCTCCGAGTGAGTCGGCACGCACGACTACTTTCAAGATTGCTTTCTGGATGAGTCCCTCAGGCTGACTCGCCCACATGGTTTCAGTTCGAAGTAGTCAAGGCTCTTCGTCGCGGCGCGGTCATTTACTGCGTTGATACTGCTCTACTGGTAATTGTGAGTCCAAATTTCAACATGTTCACGTTTCCGGTTAGCAGCTTGATGTAGAGTTTCATTTCTCGCAGATTTACGCACCTCTGCTTTGGTTTTCTTTCAGGGGCTTGTATGAAAGATCGCCCCCGTCAGAAAATGTAGAAGCTGTCATGGGGCCAATAAAACAGGTCAAGAAGACTCCACTCAGGAGAAAACTCAATCGTGATCGACGACGATTGGTTTTGCATGCCCTCTGCGTTTATGCTAGCACTGCATTACATTTGCCACCTCTAATTCTTATGGTATGCATACTCCCTTTCTAAGGATTGATTTAGTGATCTATGCAAGTTGATATCAACTTGTGCTTCGCCCAACCGGGTTCAGCTTACGCATAACTTCCTGGCCAATCGCACGAAGCGTCAATTCGCTTTACATGTAAATTCATCAGTTTCTCATTCAGTTTGCTCAAAAGCAACAAGCTCACATGTTTGTCCTTTGCATTTCCAAGGGCTTGAATGATCCAATAGCGATCTTCGCAAACATGTAGGCTATAACTACTTTACAATCTACCAAGTGACATACAGCATCTAACTTCTCCATCTGTCCACTTTCCCGAAGTATCCTTCTGATTCTGAACATCAGCTCACATCACATCATTCGCGCTAAAAAGAAGGCCAACAAAGTCAACCCACAATCACCTCCTCCGAGTCCCTCTCCCAATTTGAATCCGGGCCAGCAAAAAGGCATCTTGAAGGATTTAAATGCCGGGAGCCCTGAGGGATCAAGCATTCCACTCCATAACATCCACATTGCTCTCAATAACTTAGAAGATAATGTCAAGTATCATGACAAAGATGCTGCATGGGGTCCTGGTGATCTTCATCGAAATCCACCGCGGGAAGGTTGCGATTCACCTGTAAATGATAGTATATGTTAGTAAACTTTCTTTAGCATCCTACTTTTTAATTTGTAATTTTTTTTCTTTGTTGTTACATGAGACACCATCTACGAAAAAAAGACATTTTTGCGACATTTTTTGGATTTTCTTAATAATTCGCATTGCCTACACCTGTGAAGATCATGTGTTTTGCTTTTTGCCAAACCTGATTTGGAGGCTTTAGTAAAAAAATGGTGTGAAAAATGATGAACCATACTGGGACTGCTCCATGGGTGCCCATCTGATCAGGAAATTTTCCAGAACTAAACTGGAACTCATCCAGAACAGAATGTTAAATTGGAGCACACTACATCAATCCTTCCAGGTCTGGAATTCCTGAATCCAGAATTGTAGAATATCCCAAACTGTTCCATTTCCCACATCATCCAGATTTACAAGTCACCCTGTAACCTCAACCTTCCATGACAATTCTTCTGGGTGAACGTCACTAAGGAAATGTCTCTGGCATTGGCTTGGGGTTTGGTTTTGGTTTGGTTGTTCAGTGTTGCTTTTTGCCATGGGTGTTTCAGGTTGAAGATAGCAGAAGTAATTTATCTAAGATGGCATGTGAACCCTCCTATATTTTTAGAAATAAGCTTCCCCTGGGGAGCATAAATCTGTTTTTTTGGGCTCAGTTCTGGATCTGGAAGGGCCTTGCAGCTTAATAGGAAGTCTTCTTGAATTCACACAATATTTGTTCAGAACTGAATTAGGGCTCATCTTTAACTTATATACTGATAGGCTTTGCTCCACTCAATAACCAGTAGAAACTTTTCAGCCCTTGGGACAATGAAGGTTATCCTAGCTCAACATTTTGGCCGCAATTTATTGTCCTAAGCCCTTCAAAAAACCAAAAGACATAATTGATATAATGCAAACAATTTGTAACATATTTAATAATTGGATAGCCCCATAGCAGTAAGTAGCTGTATGTTATAGTATGTGAAACAGATTTAACATATAGAATAACCAACTGAATCCATAAGAGATATTACTGCATATGTACATGTATAGCCAATACCAAATACAGTACTCTTTATAGCACATATATTTGTGAATGGTTTTTGAATAATACATGGGGACAGATCTGATTGAGAAAATTCCTGCCACATTTCTCATTAACATGCATCAAAATCCATGCATTGAAAACAGTATAAATCATAAGATCAATTGAGTAGCCACATGCACACTGCAAGTATAATTTTCTAGGTTGAACTCATCCCAGTTAAACTAAGGTGCAACCAACCAATTTCAAATAGGTTAATCTCAACCAGTTAAATTTAAACCCAAATGCAATAGAGAGGGTAATATTACACACATAATTTTACAGGCTCAAAAGAAACCAGCAAAGAACTGCAAGAATGGGTGCCCAGATCTGGAAAGAAAAGCACACACAATTACAATAATCAAAAAATCAGTTTCCCCCAGACCTTTGGATTGTCCATCAGCCTTCTCTCATTCAAACAATATTGAAATTTCTTCTGAATTTAACCTGCTTGGAGAAAATATGCTTAACAATTAAACTTTCTTACCTTTTCTCTATCCTGAAACTTAAATAAACCATGCTTTTGAAAGAAGAAAAAAATTCTTTCTTTTTGGTTAAAAAACCCTCATTCCCTTGAATTGCACCCTACAGACCTATATTCTAGGTTAGAGGTTGGGAATTGAAAACATAACCCCTTTGTTCCAAAGCTAGGGTTTTGAGTTTCATGCTCCTCCTTTCTTAGCTTTAAACTAGCCTGATCCCTTATTCCCTGAATTCATGAAAGCTGAAAAATAATCTGTACTGGCTGTTTATCTGGGAAAAGACATTCAATTACTAGTTTCTAATTCATTAAGTTTTTCCAGTCCTATCTCAATCCTCAATGCCTAGAAATATTCAAGTCGAAATTATATCCACAGATTTATTGCTGATATTTCTTTTTATCAATCTTGGAATAAGCCTAGCTCGATCAGAAGTAAGTACTGTTTGCTGACCTGAAAATCATCAGACTCAATGGAAAAATACCTCCTGGATGGTTGCCAAGAATAACCTTCTGTCAAGGACTAGAAATGAAAAACATGATTGAAAGAGATTCCTCACCTATCTCAGTAATGATCTGTACAATTTACCTTTTGAGCTATGAGGATTGATGTAGATGGAAAACAGGGCTATGTGAAACTGTGTAACAAGGTTTACAGGTGTTTGAATTTGAATCCACTCAGGTCCTTCTAAGTTTTGGAACTTACCATTGCTTATCAGTATTACAGTAAGGTTGTAAATGGATTGAATTGGTTGAAATGATTTTTTAAACTGAATATAAAAGGGCATTAATAAAAAACCCCAGTTTTTCCGCGTTTACACCTGGTTTTACGCAGTGGCAACATCCAAATTGCTGCGCAGTACACCCGGTTTTCCGCATTTATACCCGGTTCTTGTATTTATTTTTTTGCGAGCGGATTTTAATTGTTTTCCAAGATTTTAAATTTGTTTATGACACTTTCAGGGGTGTAGAATGTAATGGTAATTTTTATTTTGCAACAAAAGCATGTCTTCTATTTTTTTGGCCAATCCACCCGGTTTTTTCAAACAAAAATCCCCACAACTTAATTTCCAGGATTTCTCAACATTTTAAACTTTTTTAAAACACTATAAGGGGTGAAGAATTGAATGTGACTAACAGTTTTTTCTTAAAATCATTGGTTGGATTTGTATGGTTTTTGGACTCATTTTATTTCCAAACACCTTCACTTCTGTCTTTCAAGATATTCAGGGAGTTTTTAAATAGATTAATACACTTTAGAGGGTGAAGAATTTATTGGAAACAAATACTGATTATAAAATTAACTTGTTATCAGATTTAATGACAAAGAAATGGAAATATAATGATACACAGAGGTATGGTACCTTGTATGATGCTTTGGAGTGTTACATGTGAGATAATTATTACACATTACATATGGGTTCAGGAATGGAAGGGTGCACTTGTATCAAGTCATTTTTCTTATTGGAAGTATCCCTTAGTGTGGGTTTACATGTGGAAAGAGTAGGTTTTGCATTTAATAGTGATTGGTGTTACCTATAGGTAAATTTAGGCGTAGATTCACCATTTTTAATCATTTCCTAGTTGTTATCAGTAGTGTTTGTAATAATTTCTCTTTCTTATACTTATTATTTGTGTGTGCATTCTTAGTCTGTACTAATTTCTCTTTGTTGTTTATCACATTTATTACTTATTCATAAATTATTAACTTGCAATTATGTCTCTTGCTTTTTATTTTATTCATTTATTCTATTTATTTTATTTTATTTTGTTTTGTTTATTTTACTTATTTTACTTATTTTACTCATTTATCTTATTTGTTTTCAATAAAATATTGAATGAGGATGATTGGGGAGGTTGTGCGCATCAAATGCCGCCCTCCATATGCTATTTGCATAAAAATTAAAAATTAAAAATAAAAAAAAAACCAGGTGCACTGTGCAGCCGCAATTGCGCAGAAAACCGGGTGTAAACGCAGACAAACTGGCTTTTTTTATCAATGCCCATATAAAAACCTCCTTCTCTGCTATAAAAAGCTGACCTAAGTCCCTTCAATGGGGGACCAAATGGATATGTACAAAAAATTGTAGCTTTGTAAGGAAGTTTCCTGAGGCTATCACAATGTTTTGCCCTACTAGCACATCTAACCCTTAGTTTTGTGCAACCATTCAAAGAATAAAGGTAAAACCATTTGCAGGAGTTGGAAGAAATTTCCCCTGAGATGGGTTTTTGTATTGATAGATTTATTCTCCCATCAGATTTTAGAGTTTAATATGATGGTTAAAACAGTATCTTAGCCATAAAATTAGTATTGGTTTTTTTCCAGACTACAATTCCTTTTTCATGCTTTACTTTCAAATAGAAAGATGTTATTAATTTACCAGAATTGAGAATTTAGTGTTAAAGCAGTTTTTTCTCTTTTACTTTCTTTCACCAGGGCAAATACATGATCACTTGATGTAAAGCAATATAAAAAATTTCAAAGGTGCCTTGGAACTCTGTAATTTCACTTTTCATCAAGTGAACAGTGATTTTCCCTTTTGAATGCTCCTTTAAATGTACCTATCCTATTACTTCATCATATTTGATCTTCATCCACTTCTTCTCTTATTTTTCAGATATGCTATCTACTAGATGAAAAGTGGAATTTGACCATGAAAAACTGATTTTATCCCTTTTTGATACTTTCCCCCTAGATGAAAAGATAGTAAGTTATCTGAATCTTATTCAAGTAAAGCAACACAACTCGAAGAAAATGTTAATCACATGCTATCCTGTTATGTCATGTCATTAATTTATACCTTAGATAATATAGCATAACATATAAGTTATGTGAGCCCCACTGGTGACAAGATAACCCCTGAATAATATTCAGCTTGTACCTGAAAATAAATGATGTTAGGAGGGTTTAAATTTGAAGTTGATTACTGCTAGCTACCTTAAAGGTTCACACTTGCTAATTCATGAAATCTTTTACAAGCTCTTAAGCCAAACTAGCTTGGACTCCTAAGTGAAAAAATTAAGTGCCTTGGTGATTTCAAATAACACCACTGATTTCAAACTAAAAATATGACATGTGATCCCCATATCATCACAAGCTTGAATGGCTCCAACAGCTTAATACATTCATCAGCTTATGCAAGATTTCAAAATCTCAACACAGAACTAGTTTAATTTATAATGAATTTACAGCTCATCATCTTTATAGATCGGTTGCTAACTCATAAGCTGGCAATTTTTTCAAGTTCTCTTATTTGCTCAAGGATTTTTTTGATCAAAGCTTTCATCATATATAAAGCCTGTAAGATCTGATATCTTAGCCAATTTAAGGAATTAAAGTTAACCCCTTTCAAGATAACTGTAGGAAATAATTTATTGAGGAATTACTCGGCCAAATTTAGAATTACAGCCAACGTCCCAAAATGAAAACAAATCAGATGGAAATTAGAAAAAAAGGCCGAGGAAGTAGATTCGAAAGGGGAATGTGGCGCAAGAGTTTGATTCCTAAAAGACTGCATTCGTAACCCAAGATGAAAAATCAACACTAGCTCCTTCGCATTGAGATTCATGGAGATGGAAGGGAGAGACGAAGAAATCGACATTTAAGGGGATGATCGTGATGGGATGAAGATTCTTACTACACCGTGAAAGGGTTCAGTGACATTTGTACGAGGTTCTTCTGCTACGGATGCTTGCGTCACGCCAGTCGTTATCGTTGCGTTGGGTTGATCTTGTGGGTTCGAATGGATGGGCAAGGACTTGAGAGGCTTGGTTGGAGGTTTCGTTGGTGGTTGACTGAGCTTATTACAAAAATCTTCATTGGCCAGAAGCGAAGTGATCATATCCACTGGGGAACAATTAGCTTCGAAGCACTGTTCCACTTTGACTTGCCATGGACCGCTGTGACATAAGCACCAGCTATCGGCCTAATGAAAATAAGGAAATCAGAAAAGGCATGTCAATGCTAAAGTAAAAGATCAGATATAGTCTTATGGGAGCGTAGACCAACCGGATGACAAGCAGCTGTGTCCGACAATAGCTTTGCCATACATTTTTCGCCACAGGATGGTAAGGCGTTCCGCTGGACGTTGGACTGCGATCTTTTGTTCGGGCTGCTGATGTAGTTATGGTCGCCGGGCGGGGAACAGTAAGAAGACATTAGGCTCAAGGCCATAAGAGCCAAAAGTTGTAAATGCAATGGTACCATATCGCGATGTAGGGGTAGGGTATACGGGCGTTTCAAAGGGATTTCGAAAGATTTCGAGCAATTCCCAATAGATGGTATGGTTCAGATTTGAAGAGTGATAAAAATAGCTCCCGATATCAGGCTAGATTCTCTACTTATCGTCTACTTGCTTAAGAAAGAAGGTGCAGTTTTCCAAGCTAAAGAAGGCCCTTTCAGGTCGGTCTGTTTGGAAAGACAGCCCAATCTGATACTAAAGAACACTTTATGCGCTCATCGAGGTTTTGAGGATGAATATTCTTCCAACAAAATGAGCATATACAGATGAGCCAAGCTGCTTGATCAACTCTCGGCTCGACCTTCCGGGATTCTGGCCCCTCTATGATCGATACATAACAGAGCCAGAGGTGTTCAGGGAAGGGATTATTGAAAGTTTGCGAAACGCTCTCCGATGTAAGCGACTGATTGATTCATCTATCCTGATCTACTCAGTTTCCGAACTCTATGTGTGCCGAAGAGTCTCAAGCGGTACGTGGAGCGCAAGGTTTTTATGGAACTTACTTTTGTAATGTTCATTCTCAGCAAGAAGGATCAAGCACTCAATGATCCCGATATTTACGAATCCTTGACGACAAATGGGACCAAGTAAGTATTTGCTTGGCATGGAGAGGATAACATTTGTGTTATATAACTGTTTTCATGATAACAAGTGAGAGTTTGGGATATTCGTACATGCAAATACTATCAGGTGGCCAGCCAGCCTTGTTGTTTTTAATTCTTAAAGGCCATTACTTAGCTATGTCGGAGTCAAATCAAACCATCAAGTACATACGATAACTCCCGAAGCCAGCTTGGATCCATATCACTGGTCATCAGACGATAGGCACTCGCTTACTGAACACTCTGACTCGTCACTCACGCGCAAAAAGAAATATGCTTATCTTTCTTTCAGAGGTTGGGCAATCTATCTATTCGCAACAATTCGACACTAATATCACAGCTTGAAGCTGCTACATATCCGAGCTGTCAGGCACTCAGTGTCATCGCCCAGTCATACAATTTACAAGGCTCAAGTAAAAAAGAAATCGATCCCATTGTTTTTGAGGATTGAATTGTGCTGTATTCATTGATTTCGAGAAGTTGAAACCAGTACAAGAATAAACTTTGCGAGTTCTGCTTTCTCTTGGCTCCGGTTCAGGGCGATAGCTGCTGTGGGTTGGGAAAGGGGGTGTTAAGAAAATCTCACCGGACAAAGTGATCAGGTTTCTGTCCCACCAAAATACTTGACATGCAATGTAGTGGTTTTTTGGCGGATATTATATAGTTGTTACTAGCATATTGTAGTAGTGATCCTTATACTATGTTTTTTACTCCAAAAGGTTTTTCGCTGGGATGGCGTGTAACTTTCTTCTTTCCTCAGTCTATTTGTTCATTTCTCACCGACATCCCAGGTAAGCTGATATGGTGTTTTCCTCTCTTATACCCTTTTATTATGTATATCTTGTTACATTTTTTCTTTTCTTTGCGAGACTGAAATTTACTCTCTTTGTTCATTTTTCACCGACATCCCAGACCAGCGTATGAAGTATACGGAGGCATTGCGGTTGCTGAATGGTGTACAATAATCGGATAATTGTAAATATGATCATTTGGAGTTTGAACTGAGGGGTACTTCTGATGCACGTCCACTTTATCTAGCTGAAGTGTCAGTTGTTTTATATCATGACATAATGTGAAGAGTTTAAGCCAAAAGAAATTAAGAATGCTTTTAATTCTCACCAAGTCTCAGGTCTGCTCCGAGAGATTTGAAAGCTGTGAGAGGCCGGGATGTTAAGGGAAATGAAGTGATCACGTGCGATAGTACCTAAGGGGCATCCTGCTGGTGCAAAGTTATTATATTAATCACCTCATGTATTGTACGTCTGGAAAACCCAAGTCAGGCCTCTTCCTCCGTCGACATGATGTTTCTCAGTACACCACTAGCAATTACACTCCTTTTCAGTTTACTCGGTAGTATCGAAGCCTGGGCAACCCGTTCTCCCCCAACTACTTCTTCCCTCCCCAAGCCCTTGCGATCCAAGTCGTTCCCCGGCGTGCCTGATGGGGGTTCCCCAGGAGCGGCTCCTTTCAATTACTTTCCTCAGACATCAAATAACCTTCAGAACCCCACATTCCCTCAAGCCGGTCTCGCTCGACTCGGCCAGATTGGTTTTCCAGCTGCCAATGCCCAGCATTATGGATCCCAACTCGGTGGGGCGGGGCCCGGCACGAATCCGCAGTATGGCGCTGGAACCAGCCCGTACGGTTCGACACCATCTGGCATGAATCCACAGTATGGCTCCCAAACCGGACAACCCGGCCAGCCTTCGACCGCCGGTGGCTCCGGATCCACATTTCCCTTGCGCTTTTCTTCGCAATCTTCACAACAATTCTACGTGGATGGAAGCAAACTACCTTTTGTCGAATTCGACGCGGGTCCCAGGTAGAGTTTTTTTCTCCTTCTCGCAATTCTCCAAACGTCCCTTTACCCCAGCTGACAGCCAAGCCCGCTTTCCAAACTAGTTATGCAGGTTTGATGCCCTTATCTTCAGATCCAAATGAAAAACGAAAGTTCTTCTTTTGGTTTTGGCCTGCAGCCCAGCCAGTCGGTGCTAATGACCTGACGTTTTGGGTGAGCGCGCATCACCACTTGCATCCTTTAGTTTTTGTAAAT
Organism: Puccinia hordei; assembly: GCA_007896445.1. Taxonomy (NCBI): domain Eukaryota; kingdom Fungi; phylum Basidiomycota; class Pucciniomycetes; order Pucciniales; family Pucciniaceae; genus Puccinia; species Puccinia hordei. The sequence continues at coordinate 224,570 of RDRW01000176.1, read as the reverse complement.
CTGATGAATGGTTTCTCTCCAGACCAACGGCGGTCCTGGCTGTAGCTCTCTAGAATCGACGTTACAGGAGACTGGGCCTGTAAGAGTCCAGGTTCCTATCTGTCGTGGAAAGCTGTATTGAAGTTTTTTTTTCATTGGATTTCGTGTAATTGTCTTGTTGTTTCTTTCCTTGTGCAGATTTCGTGGAGATATGGGCAGGCTCGTCCAACAATAAACCCTTAGTGAGTACACTTGTATGACTTCTTCACAAGGAGCGTGTTGTATTCTAAGACCAAATTCCCAACCATACTCTTTCAAAACCCACTAAGCTCCTGGACCAACGCTACTTCAATGCTTTATGTGGAACATCCTATAGGCACGGGATATTCCGTCGGTACACCATATGTCACTAATCAGACCGATGTGGCACGCGACTTGTTCAACTTTTTCACCCAATGGCTTCAGGTCAGTCAGCATTGGCCCAAGCATGTATCTGCCTCACTCTAAGATGAAGATGTGCATCTCTAGGTGTTTCCAGAGATGAACGGAAAGAACTTTTGGCGTTAGTGTGATGTTATCCTCATTCTGCTCGCCTGCTACGCTGTGTTAATCGGTCTTGGCGTGCTGACCCCTTTCAAAACACAGTTAGCGGAGAATCTTACGCTGGATTTTACATCCCCTATCTGGCTGATTACATCTACAGCTATCAATCGCGCTTGAACTTGAAACTAATGGGGATGTACCTAGTGAACCCAAGCTTGTCATGGTATGTAAGGTCTGATTATATGGCTATGATCACTGCGCTTGGCTGACGTCCTTAATGTGGTCTTACAGGACAGTGCTGCATGAACAAATTCCGATCGTCCCATTCGTCAAGCGATACGAACACGTATTTGCCTTTAATGCAACGTTCATGGCCACTATCAATCGTCTGCACCAAGAATGTGGATATGCGGACTACCTTGCTAAGGTTGGTCAGTCTCCCTAAAGTGCATTTTTTCGTGCATTGTTCACCATCCCACTATGTTTGTTTACCCAGTATGAAGTGTATCCGCCACCCCGAGCTCCGTTTGAGGAACCCAAGGTCGGGTCATGTGAGTAAAGGTTGACCCGCCAAAATTATCGACAACTGTTTGCGCTTATCACTACTAATCTTCTCGTAAATTATCGCACGCCGTGTATCGATAAGTCACGCGCGAACAACCATCAAACACGAGTTGTGATACATTCAACCTGGTATGTGAGAAAGACAGCACTGCAATTTTAACCTCTAACTACCACAGTGAAGGCGTGGCTAAAAGGCACTTTGTTTCGCAGGTTTACGAGGCAGCTAAGCTGGCTAACCCAGGCAAGTAAAATCTAATTAGTCAACCGTCTCCTCAGCATGATTGACTTATTCTATCATATTTCACGTTTTTCAGCATTCAATGTATAGTAAGTATTTATTGCGCCTTGGCATGTATATTTTACTGACCGCCCACTTGTCTCTCAACAGTCAGGTTCTCGATACCCCACCTGCGTTCTGGGACGTTCTTGACGCTCCTCAGCGCTGGCCTGGTATGCAAGGTGACGCAGTTTACTTCAACAGGGATGATGTCAAACAGGCGTTGCATGTGCCGAACACTGGAAAGTGGGTCGAGTGTTCACCCGGAGTAAGTTCAATACTTCCGTCAGACCATCTATCAATTCACCTGATGACGATATTTCTCCTTGTTTTCCAGGTGTTCCCCAGAGGAGATCAATCCCTCCCTCCGGCTGTCAGCGTATTGTCCAGCGTCATTGACAGAAACAAACGATCTGTTATTGGTTAGCCGCGTGATTGGCTAACGAGTAGCATCATAAGCTACAGCTGTTGACTCCCTTTGCCTGTATCTTCGCGTCTCTTCTTCAGCTTCCGGACAAACCGACATGGTGATGCTCAACCAAGGAGCTAAACTGGTCCTCCAGTTAAGCGTCCTTTTATGACATTAACTCCCTTGGGAGACTTAGTATTGACATTTTCATGACACAGAAACCTGACATGGGGCGGTGACCAAGGATTCCGCAAACCCATTTCAAACGACTTCATCATTGGGGGGCAAGGCTCGACCGGATGCTTCGTAAGTCTTCTGTGGCTCCTGCAAGTGACAATGACAGAGACAACTCTTGCTGATTTGGTCTTGCAGGCTACTGAACGTGGTCTGACTTTTGTCGAGATTGAAAAATCCGGCCATATGGTGCCGCAATACCAACCCCGAGGAGCCTTCCAACTCCTACAATTTCTTCTAGGGCAAACTTCTTCCCCTTCAGCAAACTGGCCATCCGCCTAAACCTAGGAAAACTATCTACTTCATCTGGTAGATACACCACATGATGTATTCCCACTTCGGCAAACTAGCCGTTTGATTTACATGGGTGCAGTTCAATTCCAACGTCTAGTCATGGATTGTGGAGCCCCGTGTTTTCCTCTTCTTTCCTCCTGGAATCCCATGCTCTCCATTACTTCTCTTTTTTTTCTAATCATTTTGTTGAAAAGTACACTCGTTTTTACTCGTCAATCCCCCCTTGAATTCAATGCATACTTCGTGATCTAAGGAAAATTCAACATTCATTTAAAAACTGCTAGACGTAGCAAATCTAGTCAAATGTGCTGCCGGAGAGTGAGCATCACACAAGATGGACCTTTTGTGGCACCTCAGTTTTGTGATAGAATCTATTTTAAATTCATACTGACACACAGTTGATTGCTTTGTTTTATACCTTTTCCCTTTCTCAATCCATCAATTGTTGGATAAAGAATCTGATAGGATTCTTATCACTCTTGTCTCTTAATATCATTGATATTTGTTCTACTTCTTCTAAGTTTGGTGTTTTGACCAGGTGTTATTAGGTCAGCTTGGGGTTAGAGTCCTAATATCAACCCCACTACAAAGGTTTGTCATGCAATCAAGCAATTGGTTTATTGATAATCCAACACTCAATTTGTCTTTTTCTCAGAGTTCTAATATCACCTTCACTACAAAACCTCACCAGGAAACATTTGAGGGCCACTGGGGGCAGGTAATGTTTCTGAAACACCTTGGAACTGCAGAGATACTGTGGCAAGGCTTCCCTGGAAACAAATTTCCTACTTTGTTGTGATCAGTGAGTCTGAGTGAATGGGGATTGGAGTACAAATAGATCATCAAAAAGGGTTTCTTTCACATCAGCTTCCCCCAAGTAAACTTGTTCTCTTCCTGGTGGTTATTATTTATCAAGGAATGTCTCCCTTGCTGGCCTGATCACTGGGTGTCAAAAGCTCATGCCTTCTAAAGGGAGAGGCTTAGGTAGCCCAATGCAAAATTAATTCTGATGAGGCCATCCACAAAAAAATGAGGCAACTTGTGTTTTTTAATTTTCCAGTTCAATGCTGTCAATCACAGGTAGAAAAATCTAGTCTGTTCCTGAAAACACCAATTATTGGAGGTTTCAACCTCATCAAAATATTAGCATGATTTTATTCTTGTGAATTTTTGAATTGATTCATAATTTCTCATCATAAGCTGCACTTGAGGGGCCTGTAGGTCTGAGTGTGGTAAGTTCCATTTTTCATTCTTCTCCTCCATTTCCTGTTTAACTGAATGTCTTCAAAGTATGAGCTGACAAAATTGTACCCTGCAAACAAAACTTGCTCAATGCCTCCAGTTGACATGCGGCCACTCTAAGGAAGCAGGTAGTGTTACGGTTAAGATTTCACCATGACATCCACATTATTTGACTCAAAAAATATTAAACTGACCAGTTCAATAAGACTTTGAGGTTAAATCCTTGATTCTCCTCAGTCCATCAACCACTTGCTCTCCAATCAAATTCCCTTGAGTCACTCACTTCTGATATCAAAATTCCATTCCTCCGTCAGCAATGGGTTACTACAGTCAGACTAGAATCCACTCAATGGAAATTTACTGGAGTTGAACAGTGGATTGAGGTTGTAGATGGGGTAATCTGATCCAAGAGTTTACAACCAGTCAATGATAAGTTTTGAGACATTCAGGCCTAGAGTACCAGGCATTGATTTTTTAATAAGAGGGGAACTGGCTATTTGAATTAGTAATGTGTGGATTGATATTTAAATGAGGAGGAATGAGTATATAAAGTGTGTTTTTATTATCTCCTCTTCTGAAGATCTGGGGATCAATAGGGTTCAGTGAGTACAACTTTATATACCAGGCTTGTACAATTAACTAGATATAAGCATATTTAAGGTATGTTAATAATAAAATGAGTGAAATGAGTGTGAAATTTGTAAATAACAAAATAAAAGAAATGTAAAGTTTAAGAAGATTGTACATGGTGTAGTAAATTTATAAGTTGTCCAATCTAAGGGTGAATGAGATTTACTTTCCAGCTGACATTTTCACACGACCACATTTTCTCACTCACTTGTCTACATCTCAAACTCACCCTTCTCCTTTCCTATTCTATTCCCTTTTCTTTGTCCACATTGATCAATACTTCAAATCAAAGTTCTAATCTTGACTTTCCAAGGAATCAAACACATTCACAATCGACTTTCCAAGAAATCAAACACATTCACAATCATTAATGAACTGTCCTCCTTTAATGCTCCTCTGCTCATTTCATTATCACTTGCTTTTATCTTTCTTAGGAAACAATTTTTGTCTATTCTTCATATCTTGACTATTTATTCCTCTATGATTATTATTTATCTTCAGAGCTGATATTGTGCAGCAGATTAAATTTAAGCAGTTGATCTAGTTTTTCTTGCATAAATAAGCAAAATGTCAGAATAATTGTCTGGGTCAAGGGTATCCCATTCCAACTGTGATCCACTCAACCAAAATATATTTGGCTGGGGAAAATACAAAAACTCCAGAATATTTTGCTGAGTTCAATTCAACTAGAATGCACTCAACCAATTTAACCTTGGATTATATTAACCAAAAAAATTAAAATATAAGGTACTCCCCTTGGAGTCCTTTTTTATTGGTCAAGACCAACCCATTTTAAAAATCTTGAGTGCATCACATTTGAACTGGGATAAAATACAATCTACCAGTAATTCTGGCAGTACAAGAACCTTGGATTTAACTTTAATCTGTGTAGATTAAGCCATTCAAAATAATATCAGTGTGTAACAGTCCAGCTGGGACAGCCTCTGTCAACAAACTGTACTCTATTCCACAAATAGTGGCGTGTACAGTAAGGAATAAAAAGTCTTACACTTAAAAAAGTGTAATAAAGATAACAATAAACAAAATTACTTTGGTGTTTTGTTAAAAACACTCAGTATTAAAAAAAAACAGGTTACTACCCTGCTGCCAGACTTCTGTTATGGGAATAAATATCCTCAGAAGGGCTAACCAGACTTTAACACGTTTCTTCCAATTAAATTAAGAGTATTAATTTAATTGGGGGGGTTTTGAAGAACTCTAACTATTAAAGATAGTTATAAGTATAAAAAAGGCCAGTCCTCCTGACTTACAGGAGAAGGTGTACGCCTTGGTAGCTTATCATAAGTTATCTAGTAATGGTTAAAGTTGATGGGAGGAGGATGTCTTCAATTTGGTGAAGAAACCACCTCCTTAAATAATAAATATTTTGTATTAATCCCTCTGTAATTTATATGACAGTGGGGATTGGGGCAATGTTGACAGGTGAATCTGATCAGCCTGTTCGTAGTAAGAAGTGAAACATGGTGTCATTTTTAATTAAAATGATGCCATATTTATTTCACATTAATTAAATTAATTTAATGTTTATTTTTCTTAATTAAACTAAATAATTATTAATCACATGTATATGTAACTTCCTTTGGGGTTAGTGCTTGGAAAAGCGCTTGCTCTGGAGAGTTAAACATGTGGGAATTTATTTATAAGTCATTATTGCAACGGTGGGCCGCTACGCTACACTATTTGACCGCTAAGTGTTAGCGTAGCGGGTTTTTTTTTTCCCAGAAAATTTGTAGCGTTAGCTGAAATTTCACTCCGCTACACTAACAGTTAGTGTAGCAACAAATTTTTCCATCCATTTTTTTGTAGCGTTAGCAGGGAAAATTCACCGCTACGTTAACAAGTAGCGTAATGTTTCTGGCGCTAACAGATTTTGAAGTTCTCAGTAGCGTAGCGGCATCATTGCTACGCTACGCTAAATGTTAGCTGTTAGCTGATATTTTCCCGCTAAATATTAGCTGTTAGCTGATATGTTTCCTGCTAGATGTTAGCTGTTAGCTGAAGTTTCTCCCATTACACTATGCTCAAATAGCGGGGTTTTTTTGCTTGCTAACTGTTAGTTTCACAAGTTAACATGGCTGCTGTATAAAAGCTGTGTTTATGGCTTCAGCAGGTAAATTCCTGCTGCATTAGAGCTCTTAGACGAGAAATCTGTCTTCTTTCTTGTGTTTGAATTCAAACCAGGACCACATTTTTAGATCCAGAAAAGTGAAAAATCAGAAAAGAATTTTTTTGGTGGATTACATATTGGTTTATTTTACCAATAGTTGGTGTGAGGTAGTTGGGCAAATAAAAGGATAGCACAAGATGGCTTGTTGTGCGGCTTTGATGCTATTAAATCAGTATCTCAATGACTCTGATGATTAAAATCAGGATTCCAGAACAATATTGTCCCGAGATCCATCACTTCACATCAAAGGCATTTCAATAAAAATAGATTAGACATCAACATAAGGACATGATCCTAAATTTTGAGGCCAAATGAAGTTTATTTTATAGTTAACAGGGGGGGATGGCCAACTGGACAGCTCAGAAAGCCACAGTGGATTGTGTTTTTTATGAGCCAAAAGCCACATGGAAAAACAATTTGTTTTTGAAAAAAAAAAAGACAAAGAAAAAAAAAAGAAAAGAAAAAACTTAGATTAAAGATAGATGAATCAGAAATAAGCTGTTTTGATTGCTTTACTTGCTCAAGTACAGGAGTTAAAGCAGCAGTTTTATTAGTTTACTTGTGCAAGTACAGATTTTTGATTGCTTTACTTGTGCAAGTACAGGATCCTAATTGAGCATAGTGGACCAGATTTGACCCAAGACAGGAGAACTTATCACTCCCGCTATACTATAAGTAACTGCAACATACCTCATCAGTGTCACCCTCATTGGTGAGTAGGATTTGTGATGAGGTTGACACCAATTAGGTATTTTGCACTCACTTTTAATATAGCAGGAGTGATAAATTCCCCTGTCTTGGGTAAAAGCTTGTCCACTCTGCTCAATTAGGTTCCTGTACTTGCACAATTAAAGCAATCAAAAATCTGTACTTGCACAAGTAAACTAATCAAACTGCTGCTTTAACTCCTGTACTTGAGCAAGTACAGCAATCAAAACAGCTTATTTCTGATTCATCTATTTTTAATCTAAGTTTTTTCTTTTTTCTTTTTTCTTTTTTTCTTTTCTTTCTTTTTTTTTTTTTTTTCTTTGTCTTTTTCTTTTTTTTTTTTTTTCAAAAACAAATTGTTTTTCCATGTGGCTTTTGGCTCATAAAAAACACAATCCACTGTGGCTTTCTGAGCTGTCCAGTTGGCCATCCCCCCCTGTTAACTATAAAATAAACTTCATTTGGCCTCAAAATTTAGGATCATGTCCTTATGTTGATGTCTAATCTATTTTTATTGAAATTCCTTTGATGTGAAGTGATGGATCTCGGGACAATATTGTTCTGGAATCCTGATTTTAATCATCAGAGTCATTGAGATACTGATTTAAAAGCATCAAATCCTCAATAAAAGACATGATTGCTATACTCCTGCAAGTATAGCACTAAACTAACAGTTAGTGTAGTGTTAAGCTAACAGTTAGTTCACCGCAACAGGGCACTATGCTAACAGTTAGCATAGCTGAGCAGGGCGCTACGCTAACATGTAGCGTAGCTGAAAAGAGCGCTACGCTAACAGTTAGCGTAGCTGACAAGAGCGCTACGCTAACAGTTAGCGTAGCGTTTGTTCCAGCTAACACCGCTACAAATCAGCTAACAGGTAATTCCTGTAGCGTTAACTTTTTTTTTTTGAAGTCGCTAACGCTATTTTTTTTTTGACAAAATTTTTGTAGCGTTAGCTGAAAAAAAAAACCGCTAACAGTAACTTTGTGTTAGCGTAGCGACAAAAGCTAACATTACGCTACGCTACAGCTATTGTTAGCGTAGCAGGCCCACCGTTGATTATTGCATAATTAATATACTTTACATAAAGATTTACCTTTATTTATGTGTAATTGTATACTAGAAATTACCATGTGTTAATCTTGGATCTTCCAGGATTTTCAAGAAGAAAACTATGCCAATAAATGGTTCTTTATCCATTTATTGCATGTTTGAAAAGTAATTTTCCAAAGATTTTCATTAATTAAATTATAACTTAATTTTGGTAAAAAATAGATGTAATTTTCAAAGAAATGTTTTTACTCAATATGGTCATGAGTGTGGCTTGAACTCAGGTCCTTAGGTTTATAACAGTTATTACTAAGCCAGTCTTAACTGTTAGACTATTATACAATTTGATAAAATGTCAAAGTCTACTTTCCCTCTTGTTAAGACTGTTAATGTAAATAAAAGATAATAATAAAAATAAAGAATAATTATAATTATTCAAGCTTGCAGTTTCAAGTATTACATGTGACATACTACATGTAATATCTTGGTGGCTGACAGCCTCAAACAAAGCCAATAATTGAAGAAGTGTATCTGGTAAGTGATATTTTTTGTGGTTAATGTTTCTAAATTGTACTCTGTTTTAGAATTCTAAACCATACACAGAGGACGGCTTATTTGCATGATTATCCATTTCTTTCCTTTGGTATTCTCAGTCTATATGTCAGACATTGAGACAATTGGTCCACATATCTCCAAAATAATACAAGTCACATAACCCAATGGTTAAGGACTTGTGTTTATAAAAAAGGGAATAAAATTGAACTAAGTAAATTATCTTAAATTTACAAGTTCAATTCCCATAAGACTCATAATTTCTGTATTCATTTTATATAGTATTTATCATTTTTAATAAATTAAATAATAATAAGAAATTCTAGATTTAAGGAGAGATTAATATCTCTCCATGAATTTACCCTTAATATTAAAATTTAGTTATGTCTCCTACAAAGGGGACTATTATCTTGAATTACCCCATGTAATACAAACTCTTTGAGTTATTACATTGGGGTAACATACTGTGTAATATTTAAAGGGGCTGAGATTCTTTCTAAAATGAATTTCCCCCAGATTATTACCATACAAACCCGTACAACTTACTACAAATCAGTGAGTGGGGTTTTTTATAATCCAATCAAGTCTTTCTCTACTTTTCCCCCCTTTCTGGACCTTTTCCTAGTCACTGAATATTTATTCTAGTGACTAGAAGTCCTCTCCCTTTTTAAAGGAGCAGTTGAAGCAAAAAGCACTGTAACATTATCTACAAGTGTTCCCTTGTTTACCCTTGGGTGACAGCTCATACACTTTCTAGTGTATCAGAGCTTCATTTCCACTGGCCTCACCGGCTATAGTGAGACCATACATATAGATAATGATACTTTATAAGTATTATTACATATCTATTTATTCAACCCCGCGTCACATAAGAGACGGGGGCTGACATTTGGGGGTCTGGCCGGGGAATCTTGTCCCAAGACCAACCAACAACTGATATCTGAATTTTTTTTTTCCGTCTCAGATTGACAAAACTCGTTTCCTCAAGAAAAACAAAAAATTACTCAAAAATAAAAGTGAGTCGAACAGTTTTTTTTTTTTTTACAAAAAAATATAAAAACATAAAAAACAGTTTTTTTTTTAATTGATTGAAAATTTTTTTAGTGTCTGATACAAATCAGAAAAATACATACGCAAACGTGGTTAAAGCAGGATCGCCCGTACCGTTGATCAGTTCTAAATCAGCAGATTTAAACCCGCAAACAACCGTTTTAGCAGAACCCGCTACAGTATCAGAACCATCAGAGACTAAACGATTGAAGAAAAAACAAACAAAGAAAGTTCTCAGCCCAGAGTTTATCCCCACCAATTGGGATTCCAACAACAACGAAGTACCGTCGCCGTTCTTGAAACCAAAACCGTTACCTCCAGCGAAAGCCTCGAAGCCAGCGTCATCAGTTAACAAACTTACTTTTAAGAAGAAAACGTCATCGACAATTAAAAAGGACAACTACTTCGTTCCTCAAGGCAGAACTGTAGAATCGATCCCTTCAGATTCGTCGGTACAACCCAGCTCGGAATTCACTTACACTAAAGAACCTTATTGAGCCGACAGCAGCGAGCTGGATATCATTACAGGTTAGCTTCCTTGCAGCTCCGTTGATATCAACTTATCGGTAACTAACAATTGAAACTATGTCTTGTACCAGGAGCAACCGCCCAGCTCTTATTGAAGCCCAAGATCTTACCGGGGCCCCTAGGGGACGGTATTCTCTCAAATCACGTTCCGTCCCTTCGACCACTCCTCCAAGCGATGAAATCCCATGTGGATTACTTAGCGATTGCGGAGCAGACAAACGACTTGGACTTGAGAGTCACCTGCCTGAAGCTGGCATTGAACACCCAAATACTCCTAGCGAGGAAGATAGATTGGGAAGAGTTCAACCAACTGTTCGGAGCAAGGGATTACTTAGCAGAAGGGGAAACATTCTGCCAGACAAAGGAATGCCGTCAATTCCTTCGGAACCACAGAAGAGACATACCTCTCACTCCGGCACCAGAAGTCCCCCTTCAGCAACATCTATCGTCTTCCCACAACGATCCGTCATTGGAACGGGATGCTCCATTCCTGAGGAAGCTGGATCCAGAAGCGAGAGAAGCGGCTTTCCGCTACCCTCCTCAGGAATACAAATCGATGAGTCAATCACCAATTGTAGATCCTCCCAGCTCGGCTCCACAAAGTCATCAGCCAAGTCGTCCACCCAAATCGAACAAAAAAGACAACAGGGCGACCCCTTACCGCAAACAAAAGGGACCAGACACGTCAAGAAACAAGCGACGTGTCCGACACCAAATGTCAATCCACCAAGAGATGATCCGTTTGAACCGGACATCTCAAGCGCAATTCCAGGCCTTAGAAGCCATGAGGAACCAAGGCGCAAAGTCCGTGAACCATCATCAACACCGAGGGGGCGCGACAATGTGAGGAATCCGTTGACGGCAGAAGGTTTAGTACCCATACTACAAAATCTTTTTGTCAGCATCGAAAAAGTAATTGATAATAACTTCAATTTGCTTTCTAAACAGATCCATACCAAAGTGTCGGTACAACTAAGAAATACAATCAGCCACAACTTTGACTACCACAAGCAAAATTTCAAATCACTCTTGTTTTCTTCTGAGAATACCATATCGATGTTGTCTAAAATTAGCAAAGTTGTATCTGACAAAAATTATATTTTGTCTAACTTTAAGAAACTACAAGAAATCATATCTCCATTGCCAGAAATCAAAACTTCTCTGACCTCTTTGAACAACCGAGAGGATCTATCAAAAAAAGCATTTGATAATCTCTTTAGCTTAGTTTATGATAAACTTGAGATTAATCGTGAGACAATTGATAATTTTTTCTCAAAATTATCTCACAATAATATCAATATTGCTGCAAAAACAGCTATGAGCTCTCACAAGTCAGAAGCAGATCCCAATCTGCAAATGGACAAAGGAAAAAACAAAGAGATAAATTGTCATTCTGATAAAATAAACATGGAAGTCTTGCAGACTTCTACACACAAAAAAATAAGTGAAAACCAAACATGTTCTTGTCATGAGAAAATCTCAGAATTGAAATTAGAACATGAATTATTGAATGAAGTTAATAATAAAATTGATTATCTCATGGGGTTGAGTTCTCAACCTATACAAGATCTTAATGAGAAAATATTTGCTTTAGAGAAGAAAAATGAAGAGAGATTTAGTACTCTCATAGAATGTATAAATAAATCCAATAATAACAGCGTAAACAATACAACAAGAGTAATGGAACCATCACCCACAAAAGATGATGAGGTGACCAGTCCAAATAACAATAATACATTTTTTAATAAAAATCTACCCAAGTCTGAATTAGACCCAGGAAGATTAAGTGAGTTCTTTGAAGTCCCTACAAAATCACAAAGAGAAAATACTGCAATAAGTAATATATCACCAGAATCTAGTAAAGTTATATTACAAGGACTATCAAAATTAGAAGCCTGGCCAACATTTTCTGGAGAAGGGGAATATAATCATGTTGACTTTATCAAATGGATAGATACTATCCAAGAAGACACCAGAATAGAAGACATTGTTATTACTTCCAAACTCAAAAATATGTTTACTGGTATTGCCCATGAATGGTTCTCAAGTGTAAGAGCCATGGTTGGAGATCAACCTTGGTCTTTTTGGAAAGATGCCATCACAAAGAAATATGGTACAGCGGCATGGAGAAGGAAACTCCTAATGAGCTACCAAAAAGATAAGTTCATCCCTGGATCTACACCAGCTGCAAATTGGGTTACCAGACAATACAAAAGAATTATGGCTTGTGAACCCCAAACAAACCATGAGAGTTTAATGTTCAAATTAGTCACCCAAATGGATGGTGAGGTCAGCTTTGCAGCCCAAAATTCAATGAAGGACAATCAAACACTCACTTCTTTAATTAATGTCTTGGAAGATATAACTGAATACACTAGCATAGGACAAAGAAGAAAGTATGTGGGAGGTAAAACATACCCAAGCAACAATATACCTGATAAAAGGGAATCAACTCAAAAACCAGTTCTGGAAGTTAAATGCTATTCTTGTGACAAAATGGGCCACACTTCTAGAAACTGCCCAAAGAACTCTAAAAAAGTAACTACCATAGAGGATCAGACTGATTCTGAGGGAGAATCTGAAAGTAATAGAGATCAGCAAGATAACTCTGCAGCTATAATTTGTGTAATGCCTAAGGAAGTCAACTACTTTGTGACCGCTGTGAGTGGAAGCAATAGAATTGTACAAATGAAATGTAGGGATAAAGATTGCAAAGTAATTTTAGACTCAGGAGCTTTTAAGTCAGTTGTCAGTCAACATTACTTGTCCAAATTCTGTGCAAACTGGAAAACTTTTGTCAGATCAAAGTGCAAAGACAAATTCCATAGCTGTTCAGATAAGCTGACTACTATGGGCATAGTCATGGTGAATCTAAAATTTGGAGAATATATTTTTCCAACAGAATTTATTGTTCTTGAAAATGTGGTGGTTGACTACTTTATAATGGGTAATGATTACCTAAGTCATTTTAAAATCTCTATCATGAATGATCAGGGAAGTTACTTCAAAATAGGAAAGGATAATACTAATTACCCCTTTTTATTAGATGGAGCAAAGATAGTAGCTCATAATGCACTGCAAGAAAATTTTGTTCAAGAAGTGGAAGAACAGGCAAAAATTAATTTGTCTCTATCTGATTCACAAAGAAGTGATTTATTTGTGTTGTTATTGGATTGCAAGGCTGCATTTGCTACAATAGAGGAACCATTTGGAGCTATCAAAGGCCATGAAGTAAAACTTAGCCTTAATATTGATAGACCTTATCCACCTGTTCTTTGGAAAGCACCTTATCCAGCAAGCCCCAGGAGCAAAGAAGCTTTAGAAGAGCACATACAATCACTCCTTAAATTGAAAGTTATCAGGAAAGTAGGGGCAAATGAGATAGTTGATATTACAACTCCAGTAATTATAGCCTGGCACAATAACAAGTCTAGATTAGTGGGAGATTTCAGAGCTCTAAACACATACACCAATCCAGACAGGTATCCAATGCCTAAGATAATGGAATCCTTAGAAAAGTTGCATAAATCCAAGTACATTACATGCATGGATGTCCTTAAAGGGTTTCATCAAAACCTCATCCATAAAGACAGTAGGCAATTTTCGCGCATTGTTTGCCATCTTGGCATATTTGAATACCTACGTATGCCCTTTGGTATTAAAAATGCACCATCCCATTTTCAAAGGATGATGGATACAGAATTTTCTAATGAGCTGAATCAACTTTGGCTCATTATCTACATAGATGATATTATCATTTTTTCAGATAATTGGGATGACCATGTTATAAGACTAAGAACCATACTTCATAAAGTCATAAATATGAATATGAAAATTTCACTATCAAAATGCCAATTTGGCTTTTCTGAATTAAAAGCTTTGGGTCATATAGTTAGTGGACTTTCTCTTGGAATAGATAAGCACAGAGTAGCTGCAGTTCTTCTTAAGCCAATGCCTCAAAATGTGTAAGAAATGCAAATTTTTCTTGGGTTTGCAGGGTATTACAGACTTCACATAAAGGACTTTGGTACTATGGCCTCATGCCTGTATAAACTTTGTAGTCCCACAGTAGTCTTTGAAATGACTGCAGAAAGAATACAAGCATATGAGTCTATCAAGTTTGCTTTGACAAATGCACCCTTACTTTTCCACCCTGATCCAAAATTGAGGTTTAAGCTATACGTGGATGCTTGTATGGAAGGAATAGGAGCAGCTTTACACCAAGTACAAATTGTCAATGATAAACCACTAGAAGGTGCAATCTGCTTTATATCAAGACAACTTAAGGACTCTGAAAAAAAGTATGGCGCTTCCCAGCTAGAATTTTTATGTCTAGTATGGGCTTTAGATAAATTGTATTATTATCTAGATGGATGTGAATTTGATGTTATCACTGATTGCATGGCCCTTAGGTCTCTGCTCAATATTAAAACACCTAACAGGCACATGCTTAGGTGGCAAATAGCAATCCAAGAGTGGAGAGACTCAATGACAATAATACACAGAGACGGGATTGTTCATAAAAATGCAGATGGGCTGTCAAGGTGGGAATTACCAAATAACCCTGACAACCCAGCTTATGATGAGGATACCTCAGAAAGTACAATTTCATCAATTTTACCATTCCCAATGACCATGTCAGAATGTTTGGCCAATTGGGCATTGCCAAATGACAAGTCCAACCCAGCATTTGAAGAAGAATATATGGAAGACACAAATCCCATTCTAGCCATATCAATGTCTGGATTGTCTTCTACCTTTTGGGAATTGATAGAAAAAAGATATGAAACTAACAAAAACACTGTAATAATTCTTAAATTATTAAAGTCCAAACATTCTGATCAAGGACTTATAGAAGGCCTTGAAGGGATCTGGAAAAAGAATTTTAAAGAAAACAGATTTGTTCTTCTAGATGGAATAATTTATCACAGAAGAGAACATAATAGTTCTGTAGTGTTAATACTAGATGAACACATTAAGATTGTTCTTAATGAATGCCATGATTCTGTCACAGCTGGTCACTTCTCTACTGATAGGACTATTGCAAGAGTCCAAGGTCTGGCTTGGTGGCCAGATTGGAGAAAACAAGTAGCACAGTATTGTGATTCATGTGACAGGTGTCAAAAAGCAAACAGGTCTACTGGCAAGAAATTTGGACTACTGCAAAAAATAGAAGAACCCAAAGGAAGATGGGAAGTAATAAATATGGATTTTGTTACTGCTCTACCATCTGCGGGAACAGATAACTTCAATGCTGTTTTAGTAGTATGTGATAGGTTCTCTAAAAGAGCTAGATTCTTACCATGCTACAAAGAAAGTAGTGCATGGGACATAGCCCTGATATTTTGGAACAACATAGTAAGTGACGTAGGTTGTCCTAAAACTATTATAACAGATAGAGACCCTAAATTCACGTCTGAATTTTGGCAAAACTTATTTGAAATCATGGGAACTAAACTAGCTTTCTCAAAAGCTTATCATCCCCAAACAGATGGTTTAGCAGAAAGAATGATCCAAACCCTAGAAGACATGATCACAAGGTACTGTGCTTATGGGATAGACTTTAAAACTTCTGATGGGTATACACATGATTGGGTATCTTTAATTCCTGCTCTGGAATTTGCTTACAATTCCAGTGTCCACTCAGTAACAGGTATTACACCATTTGAGTTGGAAAGAGGATGGATACCAAGTATGCCAAAGGATTTTTTATTATCTAAAACAATAACTTTACATCCAAGTTCTGAATGCTTCCAAAAAATGATTTTTCAAGCAGAAGAAAAAGCTAGAGCTTGCATTGAAGAAGCAACAGAGTATAACAAGCAGAGATGGGACAAAACTCATAAGGATCATGATTTAAAAGTGGGAGACATGGTCTTGATTTCCACTGTAAATTTTAATAATTTGGGTGGTCCTAGAAAATTGAAAGATGCTTATGTGGGACCTTTTGTTGTTAAACAATTCCATGGAAAGAATGCAGTGGAAGTGATCCTGACAGAAGAATTCAATCAGAAGCATCCAACTTTCCCAATAAGTTTGTGTAAGAAATATATTAATCCTGGTGGTGAAGTAAATGCTGAAGTAACTACTAGGATACAACCTCCCATGGAGAAAACAAGTGAGGATAAGATCCCTCTCAAGATTTTAAAAGAAAAAATAACCAGAAAAGAAGGAAAAGATTGCAAATTATATCTAGTAAGATTTAAAAATTTCCAATCTGAGCATGATCTATGGTTACAACCTGAACAAATAACCAATAGCTCAGTACTCTTGAGACAATTTAGAGCGTCCAAAAGATCAAAAAATTCCTCTGTTTGAGCAATTTTTTTGGTGGTGGCGAATGTCAGACATTGACACAATTGGTCCACATGTCTCCAAAATAATACAAGTCACATAACCCAATGGTTAAGGACTTGTGTTTATAAAAAAGGGAATAAAATTGAACTAAGTAAATTATCTTAAATTTACAAGTTCAATTCCCATAAGACTCATAATTTCTGTATTCATTTTATATAGTATTTATCATTTTTAATAAATTAAATAATAATAAGAAATTCTAGATTTAAGGAGAGATTAATATCTCTCCATGAATTTACCCTTAATATTAAAATTTAGTTATGTCTCCTACAAAGGGGACTATTATCTTGAATTACCCCATGTAATACAAACTCTTTGAGTTATTACATTGGGGTAACATACTGTGTAATATTTAAAGGGGCTGAGATTCTTTCTAAAAGGAATTTCCCCCAGATTATTACCATACAAACCCGTACACCTTACTACAAATCAGTGAGTGGGGTTTTTTATAATCCAATCAAGTCTTTCTCTACTTTTCCCCCCTTTCTGGACCTTTTCCTAGTCACTGAATATTTATTCTAGTGACTAGAAGTCCTCTCCCTTTTTAAAGGAGCAGTTGAAGCAAAAAGCACTGTAGTATTATCTACAAGTGTTCCCTTGTTTACCCTTGGGTGCCAGCTCATACACTTTCTAGTGTATCAGAGCTTCATACAAACCTCATGCACTTCTGATACATACATAGTATTCAGACCTCCTCTGGTGGAGAATTCTGTTCTGATTTTCTGAGTCCCTAAAAATAATGTAATCTTTATCTTCTCGAGATTTTCATCCTTCCTTCTTAGGCCTTGGGTCATATTTTTTTCAAGGTAAATTCCTTGAAGGGAATAAGATGAGTGTGAATTGTGTTTTAGAAAATGTATAATTTTTAATCTTTCAATGAAGTTCTTTTGAATTAATTGGAGATCTATAGATAATTTTAGAAAAATTATTCTGCAACATAAAGTAGTAAAATGACAGATTCAAGAGGAATTGCATCATACCTGTTGTGTGATCAATCTGCTCTATTTCACAGCTTTAAACTTAGAGTATTTAGAAGGCTGACTTCTTTTCATATAACATCAACCTGAGAATCTGTTTCATCCATTCCAGATATGACCAAAGTGATTGCAATAAAATCAAATTCACAATTTTGGTTGTACTGGAACTCTTATCTTTTTTATATTTGACTAGATTCCAACACATTTTTTTCGCCCTCCACAATCTTGGCTTTTTTCACTTTCATTGGAAATTTGATTGCGCCTTACAAAATTTGCTTTTGGCCGTTTCGCTGTGCCATTCTTCAAACTAAAATCAGTTTTTCTTCATTGGGAAGGATGATCGTGTGAGGAAACCGGAAACTGACATACCCACATATCGAAGAAAAGCAACAGATTTACAGTATTACTAAAAATCCCGGGGGTTTTTGTTCCTAAAATCCGAAGCGGGACCCCCGAAGCTCGAGTCTTGACAGTGGTGGGGCCGACTAGCTGTAGACTGTTCTGGAAACTTTCAACCGGCAGCCTACATATAAAATATTTACATCTGCCCGAGAACACCGCCCTGTGCAATAAATATTTCAGTATCAGAGTCCGCCTTCAACGTCGGCAAGGTTTAGTTGGAAATTCAGAAAACTTGCAAACAGTACCCAAAGATCAATTCGTTTAGCTGTGCGATTTTTGATAACATGCCCCTCAACTATTCCAAGTGGGATGCCTTGGAGGTATGTTTTCTCTGCTCACGTTTTACAGTCTAGTCACATCATGTCCACTGACTTCGATGGCTCCCCCAGTTATCCGATGACTCGGACATCGAATGCCATCCAAAGTATGTGGAGATTACGTTTGGTTTGACCGGCTAGCAAATGATGGCTGATATCACTATCACTATTTTTCTCGCGAACAGTGTTGACAAACGTAGTTTCATTCGCCTCAAGCAACGCCAGATCCATCAGCAACGGGATGAAAGGAAGTTGAAGATCGATGGCCTGAAAAAGGAGGGACCCATGAACGCGGCTCTTCTGGAAAAGATGCAGGAACTTTTGGCGAATACTAAGAAAGACGGAGCGGACCACCTCCGACAGATCGCCTCCAAGCTATCAGCCGAAGGACATGCTAAGCCACCTTCATCGGAAGAGCAACCCTCGATCGATCAAATGATCTTCAACCTGATATCGCAAATTCTTACTAAGATTAAAGACACCAGCTCGGCCGATCAAGACGCAGCCGCCGAGAAAGAACTCAACTTTCATCTCAATCGTCTCCTAAATCGCGAAAAACAGCGCCAGGTTGAATTAGAAAAGGAAGAATTCGAAGCTCACAAACATATCACTAGCGAAGATATCCATGATGGATTTGATGTTTCGGTTCGCAGTTTCTTTTCGTTCTTATCTCCCCAGAATTAGGCTCATCTGTATGTTGAGTGGCTCAGAGCTTTAACATTACTTCGCACTTTTGTTTAGCATGTTGACAAAAACCCTTCAGTTGCCATCGATGAACCCATCGCTGCACCCCAATCCAAATCGACCAGGAAGGTCAAGAAAACTAACATTGAAGTGTTAAACCCCAAGGCTGGCGAGGCTACCACAGGACAAGTTCGTTGGGATCCCATCATAACCAGTGTGAATCGCTCTATGCTGACAAATCTGTTTGAAACTTAGGCCAGCAACAATGAAGGAGAGTCGGATGATGATGATGATGATGATGATGACGAACTTCCGCGGCTGTCACTGTCGGCACAGAAATTTGCAAAAATCAAATCATCAGACTACTCTTCTTCCCTCTCGGCCATCCAAGCCGACCCTTCACTCTACCTCAACGAGTCAACAACCGATGCGTTGCTCGTCGAAGCGTTCGAGTCGGAGATGAAGGGCAAAAAAACTTATGCTAAGAACTGCGTCCACCAAGGCTTACTGTTACAGTACTGTCGAAAACTGGGCAGGGATGGTGTCAGTCTGTTTTTTCGCAAGTAAGTTCATACCACGTCTACCAATTATTTTCGATGATCGATTTCAGTACTTCCCGGCGCTTCATGGTAGCTACAGTCAGACTTTCCTAACTGTGTTTATTCAACTAGAATCGGCTCTGGTGAACCCAAGGCCATGGAAGTCTTCATAGATGATGTGAACTCAACGTACGACCGGATATCGAAGCGATGTGCGGTGATAATATCAGAACGATCACAGGAGCCATCGCAGAAGGAACAAATCCAACTAGTGCCGACGAACCCGACGACGTCGATCACTTTCGAAGTCCCCGAAGGACCGCCGCCGGAGAACTTAGAGCTGAAGACGGAAGACCCAGCGGAGGCAGAACAGTTGGATATTGAAGAGGTGCGCAAGTTCCTTTGGGATCGTTGGAACACCTTCAACCAGTTCCCCAAAAAGCTCCAAAAAGCTCTCAAATCAAAACAGCTGGACCAGGTTAATCAGGTCATAGGCGACATGGAAATCCCTGAGGCTGAGAAAATTGTCCAGGACCTCGACCGTGTTGGTATCTTGTGCTTCAGTGAAGGCGGCATTATCGATAAGACTGGAGCAGCAGATACTGACACTGCGTCGGATCCCGCTGCTGCCAATTCTGAACCAATTGGCTCTAATGCCCAAGCAACCCTTCAGAATGATGCTCCTACCTCAGCCCAAGTCGTCATTCCTGATGATGTAGCCTAGCTCTTGTTATCGAATGGCTCAACCTTACCTCACAAAGATGTACTTAATTTAGAACCTTGGGCTCTGTAGACCCTCACGATTGTTCTCTGGGGGTCGTTGTAGTCAAAATAACCTTTTATGTTACTTTTTTAGTGTTACTTCTTTCTAGTATTTTTCTATCCAGTTTTTTGTTTCCGTGAGTGAATTTTTGTTTCCGGAGGTGGATTGGTGAATATCAAACAAATGTCAAGTGGAACAGCGGCTGTTTTTATACTGAAAAATCGTCTGGGTAAACAAGAGCGAGATGGCGCAGCTGGTAGAGCGCTGGGCTCATACCCGAGGAGCGGGAAGTCACCCAGAGGTCGTCGGATCGAAACTGACTCTCGCTACAGTGAACGCCCGTTTGCAACGTGGCTTTGCCCTCAAGGGGGCACATCAAAAGCCCACCAGGACCTTTTTGGTGCCCGGGAAGTTGGACTTGTCATGGTTATGTTATGTTTATCAATTGAAACTTGTGTTTTTATATCTTCTACATATTGTGTTTCCAAGAAAGCCTGGACAAATCCCAAATTTTCCGAATTTTAATCACCAAAAATCACATATTGCATATGGCCAGTACAAGTAGACTGTACGGCCCTGTACCAAGTCTCCACCAGATTAGTGGTACAATACTGTCATGTGGCTAGCACATACAGACAGTAATTCAGTCACCCACCAACTTGGGGGCCCAGGATTAGAAAGACATCTTTCCTCCTCAGTAATTGTACCGGAGCTTCCATGCTCTGTCAATCGTCTCGTGTATCTCAAATTCGGGTACAGCCTTTGGCAATCGGGACAAACACGCCGAGTCGTCCGTCTGAGGGTCCTTTTTGTATAGCATCTGTAAAGGTACTATTGGTTAGATTGATGGACACGAGATAGCTTAGAACATTTGTTACAAACCTGTCTGATCACTTTGTACCGGTCCAATTTTCCATCTGCATTACCGTCTCCAGCCTTGGATTTTTTGAGGTAACCTTTCATCTGAGCGGCTCGGTTCTTGCTTGGCTTTCCAGGTTTTGATTTACCACCTCCTGTCTGGCGTGATGAAACTTTGAATCGTGTTTGATCAATATTTGGGGTCTGTTTGAGCTCATTCGGATGGTTCAGTAAG
Source organism: Puccinia hordei (assembly GCA_007896445.1). NCBI lineage: Eukaryota > Fungi > Basidiomycota > Pucciniomycetes > Pucciniales > Pucciniaceae > Puccinia > Puccinia hordei. Next base: position 203,190 of record RDRW01000176.1, on the reverse strand, counting down.
GCCTTGAACAAAGGTTTACTAGCGCTCAATTTTATTTGGAGCTGGTTGCTGGTGAATTGAATTGGGCGTGACATCATCAGTAGGGCATCTGCGTCCTTGAAACGAAAATGTTAGATGGCCTATCTCGTTTTTTTTGCTCTTGAGTGGGTTTTTTGATGTTGTACCTTTGTCAACATGATCAGTCCGGAGATTGTTTCCAATCTTCTTTTTTCATTGGAAGGAAATATGATTCAATCATTGTAACGAGAGTTGATCGCATCTTTGATCCTAACTCTGTCTGCTTGAGCTTGACCCAAACAACTCGGTATGGCTGGCTCATTACCAATCAATACTGAAAAGATGCTTGGCCAACACATTCATTGCCTCCAGGTGCATCTGGTGTTTTTGGAAGAGGGTAAAAGCTTCCTCAAGCAACAGTGGATACTTGATGAGTTCGATGGACAGCGGCAAACCAGGTCATCCAATCACAAGAGCAACGAGCTGTGGATATTGTGGATTCTCGACTGGGATGAGTTTTTACTAGACCGGTTCAAGACTGAGTTCGATCAGAGTTATCAATCCTTGGAAACCTTCGGAATATATTGTCTCATCAACTTCTTCCTCATCTTCCTCTTCATTATCCCCAAATCCGGCGGGATCTTCCGCTACAACCTTGCCAAGAAACTCAAACCTATCGCCCACAATCAACGATAATCTGTTCTTCTTTCCTCTCTCAAAATCTCTCTTGTGGCTGATTTACCTTCCTCTTTTACCCCTTATCATCCCTTGTTGTTGTATGCTCAATCGCAATTCCAGCAATATTGCTAACATCGATCTCGCTAAAATTGATCTTGCTAACATCAGTCTTGCTAACATCGATCTCGCTAGCATCAATCTCTTGTAACTTATCAATGTAGCCCCTGACTTTGCCATTCTCATATTGGCTCGCATTTGGATTCAAAATTAAATGCTTTGTCACTGAATGCGAAGTAAGAAGAAGGATAAAGACAATAAAATAAAAAACGATGAAAAGAAAAGAGGGACAGGGAAAGCTGCAACTAGGAGCGATTTGAGGACAACACATGTATGAACAGATCAGGCGCATGAAACCCAAGTAATACATTTTTAATCTATCTCCCAGAGGAGATGAGTATTTTCTGTATTCTTCCAATATTCACATGCAAGTTTCCAAAATGCACAGCCACTTTTTGGCCATATATCCATAACTGTTTTATTTTTTTCAAAAAAATGGTCCAAGATTTCTTGGAAATACAATACATATCCTCTCACCAACACAAGCTTGTATAGGAGCTATAACTGTTATTGCTAGAACTAAAAACCAGAAACTGAAATACAAGGACTTAGAACAAATGAATCAGAGAGGAAACAGAATGAAAAGAGAAACTAACCCAAGAGACACTAAGATGTGCTAATAGATAACTGACAAAAATTGTGTGATAACAGTGATTTTGTATAATGAACTGAGAGTAATAATATGAGAGTGGTTAGTTGATAAGAAATAATTCAGAGAAAAATAGAGAGTGATAACTAACCCTGATGATATGCAAATACTTTTTATTATAAGATTGGTAGAGGAACGTGATAGAAACTGAGACAACTCAGAGATGAAAAGAAATAAGATCAGCTTATAAGGTAAACAATATGAAAGGAAAAGAGAAGTCAAAATGCATTGAGTGCATTTCTCACCAAGTTGAAAGCAAGAGAAGGCAATCCAATGTTGGCGCTTTGACTTGATTGGACCTCTTGAGTTTCTTGAATTGATTGAATAAGTTTTGAGATGAGCAGGATGTGAGAGCTGGCTGGTTATCATTCACCGGTTCAAAGCCGTATAAATATTAAAGTTAGGGTTAAAGGTATTTTACTTGAGTGTCTTCAGTATGTCACCAACAGTAGAGTCAAGTCAAGTTTCAACAGCTTGTGCATTTTTTCAAACTAGAAATAGTTACACATTCTTGCAATCCAGTCTTCCCGTGGGGGAATTTTCTATTCACATTTTCATTTGCATAGTTGCCATCATAGGACTGTCTTGAATTTGGAGAAGAAGAACTTCAGGAGCTGCAGCAGGTCTTTGGGATTCCCTCTGAATGATGATAAATTTGTGAATTGATTTAATCATGGGGTCAAAGTTAAATATGAAACACAATATATATGCATGTGTATTTCATATTTTCCAAAAAAAAACCCAAATGATTGATTATTGCCCCAAAGAAACTTCTTCTCCTGATGCATGAATTTTTTCATAAAATAAGATTTAACCCCTCAAAAAATTTCCACCATCACATTAACTCAAGAAACCATCCCCAAGTTCACTCAGAGCCAAAAAAAAAAACACTGTGGATTTGAATAAGATCCAAGCAACACCAGGTTCAACTTGGAAAACACCAGGTTGAGGACAAGGTACCCAAGGGACTTCTGGCTCCCAAAGTAGTGTGTTTTTGAAATGTGGTGGAGTTTGTCAAGGCCTTCTGACTTCCTGTTAGCAAGGCCGGGCACATAACTTCTCATGGACTCATGATTCAAACTAATCATCTTGCTACTTCAAGACCACACTCTAACTTGCACTAATTTTGGATTGTTATTGCTTTTTGTAGATTAAAGCCCTTGCAAGAGAATTTTGTGAAGTAATAGTATGGTGAGACCAGACTGGCCAAGGAATTTTGAAATAATCTCATGAGGAGATTTTCTGCCAAACCAATTCAATAAATCCAAGCTATAGAAATTCAATTGTGAATGAGGTAACTTGTCAGCTGGCTAGTTCAAACCAGTTACCCCTCAACTGGCCAAAATAGTTTTTAACACCCCATCTGCCTATTTTAATACTCTTACATCCATTTTACTTACATTAGGGGGTATCAAATATGACCAAATCCACGATTATCTAATCAACGGGTTTCACCAAATCCACAATTATGAAACCAGTGGATAAAAAATCCAAATAATGCCATTATTTGCACTAGACGTGTCAAGTATCAACAACAAAAACCCCAATATAATTACAAAAACCATGATCCCCCACATTTCAACCAATCACAACTCAGGATACAAACTTGCAATATACAACCCCAATACAATCAATAATCCTCCACGTTTCAACCCCAACCAAAAATAAATCGTTGCCAATAAAACTCCCAATACAATCAATAATCCTCCACGATTCAACCCCCACCAACAGTAAATCGTTGCCAATACAACTCCACCCAGTCACAAACCCAAACTTGTTCTTCAGTTTTCCTCAAAATTTGGTAAGTTTAGTCAATTATAAACTTGATTGCAGAAAAAACATTAATCGATCATTCCCTGATCCCAGAACGATGCCTATCAATAAAACGAATAAATTCATCACTGGAAAAGTAAAAGTGATACCAAAGACGTCAGCAAGCAGGAAGAAACCCATCAAGAAGCGAGCACAACATGTCTCTGACGATGATACAACCGGAAAAACTTCTTCTCACCTAAAGAAGGACGACTTCCTCATAATCATCGACTGGCTCAAAATCCAAAAGAATTACGATTTGTGCTTTGGAACTGGTAAGGCACCGGCGGATGGAAGGCCAGCCAAAGGGAAGATTAATGGATTCGAGCTTATGGCAATCAATCTGAGAAATCAATCCCTTTCACAAATCAAACTAACGGCCAGGCAGATGAAAGATCGTTTTAACAGCTACAAGGACAAGTACAAGAAAACACATACCCAATCCCTCTCCACTGGCTTTGGACTCACCGATGAAGACCGCTCGGCAGGAATTGTCACCATTGACGAGAAGCTTGAAAAAATGTGTCCACATTTCCATTCTATGCATCAGCTGATGGGTAAGAAACCGTTTGTGACGCCCTTGTACAAAGTCGATGCCCAAAACGGTGATGAGAGCTCTGACTCTTCTGGTCCCGAGGCCATCAACTTGGACAAAAATGTTGATAAAGATGACTCAGATAATGTATCTGTGGATTCCAATAACTCTAGGGCTCCAGTTGTAAGATCGATCAGTTGTTTCATTGTCTTTTTTGATAATTGCTAATATATTCAATATTGTTTATACGTGATGACTCAGTCAGCAATCTTGGAACCTTTAGAAACTGGTGAGAATAGGTCTGAAGGAGGCAGGGACGGTGAAGAGGTGTGTTTGAATTTCTTTTTATCACTTATGCCATTTCTTCTTCAAACGATTGACCTTGCCACTAAATAATTTAGGAAAGAGTTGGACCAGCCAGTGTTTGTGACAATCCGTCAGATGAAAATGAAGCGGCAATCCTGGTTTGTTATTGGATCAATTAATCACTGTTGTTCGATTGATTAGCTAAAGCCCCATTTCTTCCCATGTTTGACATTAGCAAGGACAGGAAGCAAGTATTCGTCCTAGTGGAATGGTTAAATCATCTAAGCGCTATCAAAGGGCTGTGGATTCCCTCACTGCCCAAGAAAGGGCCCTTGACACAAGTGATTCAGAGGATTACTGTCCATCTGATGCTCGAGAAGATACTCAGTCACCCTGCAAGAAGAAGAAAAACGAATCATGCACCACTTTGACACCTAACGACGCTGCATTGGATTCTCCTGCAAATTCAAGTAAACCGTTGCCAACTCAAACACCCAAGGACAAGCAAAGGGCATCCAACAGTGCCAATATCAATCCTAAGAGCCGATCAACCTCAGGGCCCAGCACACCCAATCCTTTTTCTCAATATGAAGAGTATGCGTTGAAGAGGGATGAAGGCCAGTTGGAGATGTAATCCTTGTTCCAATTTTATTAACTGACATGCTTCTTCAACTTATTCTTTATTAGGAAAGTCACAAGTGGCTCGAGACACCCTCAGTTTTGAGATGTTGAAGTTTGAACGACAGGTCAACAACGATAATAAGGGGGTCGAGTTGGAGGAAAGGAAATTCAACCACTCAATTGAACTTGAGGAGAAGAAGTGGGAACATGGAGTTAAATTAGAGGAAAAGAAGTGGGATCAAGGAATAAAATTAGACGAGAGGAAATTAGACTGGGAAAGGGAGGAGAAGGATAAGGACAGAAGGTTTGAGATGGCCAAGATGGAACGTTTGGCTTGTCAGGAGCACATCGGTAAGAAGTATGACCTGGTGACTCAGTGTGTAGCTCATGGGAAGAGTACAGAAGAGATTGAACGCTTGGCAAATTTATTCAAATAGTCCACCTTTTTTGGCTTTGTTCGCACCCAACAAATCATTTGAAACATTGCATGTTACACGTTACAAAGAAAATAAAAAAAAGCAAACTATCGATTATATTTCAAAGAGTTATCTAAAATAGCATCCATATCTCTAATAGTCCAGTTGCTTTTATTTGGATTATTAATATAGTGACCATCTCTAATAAGCTGAATGGCTTTTTGGGTTTTCTTGGGCAGTTGGCAAGATAACCCCATTTGTGTATGTGAAGAGTTGGGAGCAGTTTTTGAGGGAAGAGTCAGGTGAGAATAAGAAGTGGCTTTCCATGCACACTCAACTATACCATCAAATCCTGCAAAGTTGATGCCACAAGAATCGTCTGGAAACACAAATTCACCTCCAGTGACTTGAAGATTATTCTCAACTAGCTTCCCAGTGTGTTTCTCAATGGGAATCCATAGGACAAAGCTGAAGGGTGAAGAATCGGTGTCTTGGTGTGGCGTGTTTGCAAACTGGCCAAGGGTAAACGACAGGTGTGAGGTGAATCCTTTGCGGTGGGCTGAATATTGGGGAGCTAGTCCAGGGGCTTTGAGTCGAATGTGTTGTTTCTGGACCTCACGGAATAGGGGTTTGGATACAGATCGGAAGCACCGGCCAAGAAACTTATCTATTTGTGGAACATCCTTTTGAAGCGCTTCATAACCATGTCGATCTGTAGCAACTTTGGAAGAAATGCCTGTTATACCAATTTGGGATTGTGCCTCGTAACCTTTTCGCCATCCCAGACTGTACATTTCACCTGAGTATGCTGGTCCGTTGGATTTATTGGAATTTTGGAATTTGGCCTGCTGGATGAGATTTTGGTATTGTTCTTTGAGTTTTGCATCCATGGTTGAGAATGGTCGGAACTTTACCACAGCAATAACGTTCTTACGAGCTCCATCGGCCCAGCAGATAAAGGACTTGTTGAAGAATCGGATGTTGGCATTTGGATTGGGGTTGGAGATGTGGACTGGAATATGGGACTGGCCAGCAAGATGTACATTGGCCCTTTGACGGCGATGAGATCGAGTGGCGGCTTTGTACTTTTTCCGCTTCCTTTGATGTTTACTGAGATGTGATTGCGGAGCCAGACAAGAACCTTCTGCTTCATTGAACCCTTTGCTTCCACCTATATCTTGTTCTCGATAGTGATCACATCAGCGATAGATTTGACAAATTACGCAACACTTGGATTCCATCTGAGACATGTTAGGAGGCACGTTGGGATTGGGATTGGAGTGTTTGTTGCATGTAGGTGGGCGAGGTTGACGGCTGAGTTTGACTTTCTTCAAGGAGTTGGATGATTCTGAGTCCTTGTCACTACTTTCATTTTTGGTAGAGCCAGCGTCTGAGGAGGGGCTGTCTGAATCCAAATTGTACGTTGAAACAGAAAGTGACGGCGGGTCCTCGTGGTGAGAATCATCCCCTCCTTGCTCCTCACTAATGTGCTGTGACTGTTCTAGATCAAGAGGAATAGCACACCACCAATGGACGTTACAGTTTGTACTTGATCTTTGAACAGTCAGCGGCACATCAGCTTGGATTGGGGAGGGGCTGGGCAAGGGTACTTGTGGTTGGTTGGGTTCAGCGGCCAAAGATTCCTGGTGTTTGATCCAATTAATGGTTGTGAGGCGTGGTTTCTTGCTGAGGTTTGGCAAATCTTGTGACATTTTGGGGAGGTAAGGGCTAATAAAAATTGGATGAGTCCAAGTCAGTTCAAAAATGATTACTCATACAATTACCATGACAGCCCCTACTTACCTTGAGAGGTTGTAGGGGCTCAGGATGAGGGATTGTTTGATCGCAGCGCAAGGAAGCGTCCAGGCTCCGTCGGTTTCGAGCCTGGATGAAAAAAAACATGTCAGTTGTCTTCCTTGCTTGATCGGCGACCCGATAAAGCAAGGAAGACAGACCCCATCAAAACAACAAAAACACAGAGCCCCTACTTACCTTGAGAGGTTGTAGGGGCTCAGGAGGAGCGATTGTTTGATCGCAGTGCTGGATAGCGTCCAGGCTCCGTCGGTCTCAAGCCTGGATGAAAAAAAAATGTCAGTTGTCTTCCTTGCTTGATCGGCAACCCGATCAAGCAAGGAAGACAGACCCCATCCAAAAAACAAAAACACAGAGCCCCTACTTACCTTGAGAGGTTGTAGGGGCTCAGGAGGAGAGATCGTTTGATCGCAGCGCTAGAAAGCTTCCAGGCTCCGTCGGTTTCGAGCCTGGATGAAAAAAAAAACATTTCAGAAGTCTTCCTTGCTTGATTGGCGACCCAATCAAGCAAGGAAGACAGACCCCATCAAAACAACGAAAACACAGAGCCTCTACTTACCTTGAGAGGTTGTAGGGGCTCAGGAGGAGCAATCGTTTGATCGCAGCGCTGGATAGCGTCCAGGCTCCGTTGGTCTCGAGCCTGGATGAAAAAAAAAATGTCAGTTGTCTTCCTTGCTTGATCGGCGACCCGATAAAGCAAGGAAGACAGACCCCATCAAAACAACAAAAACACAGAGCCCCTACTTACCTTGAGAGGTTTTAGGGGCTCAGGAGGAGCGATCGTTTGATCGCAGCGCTGGATAGCGTCCAGGCTCCGTTGGTCTCGAGCCTGGATGAAAAAAAAAATGTCAGTTGTCTTCCTTGCTTGATCGGCGACCCGATCAAGCAAGGAAGACAGACCCCATCAAAACAAAGAAAACACAGAGCCCCTACTTACCTTGAGAGGTTGTAGGGGCTCAGGAGGAGCAATTGTTTGATCGCAGCGCTGGATAGCGTCCAGGCTCCGTCGGTTTCGAGCCTGGATGAAAAAGAAAAAAAAGTCAGAAGTCTTCCTTGCTTGATCAGCGACCCGATCAAGCAAGGAAGACAGACCCCATTAAAACAACGAAAACACAGAGCCCCTACTTACCTTGAGAGGTTGTAGGGGCTCAGGAGGAGCAAAACAAGCGAGTGATTGATCTAGGGGTTGAGGGATGTTACTGTGAAGAGGTGGGATCATGAAAGAAATTTTGCAGATTGAATGTATGTTAGCATTCAATTCATGGGACAATCAGGAGGAGGAAGAGGCATCAAACCGGAGCCAAGTTAGAGACTACCCACATTTGTTTCAAGCGGGCCGGGGCAGCCAAGCCAAGAGCAGGGCAGGAGTTTTTGAAACCAACCAGGTTGAGAGGCACACGAGGTCCGGAAATAGATAAGGGGTGCCACTCAGATGGGCTAGTGCAGTATGAGATGTATCAGGTGCCAAGGGTGGATCTTGGCACCTGATACATAAGCCTCGTTCTGGTTCAGGGGTTCATTGGCAAAAAAATTCATCATGTTTGTATTCTGCAATGTTGATGAGTTGAAAGTTGTCCATGGTGCCACAATCAAAGCCCTCACAATGGTTGGAACGTTTGATATCGTCCTGACAAGGGGTGATTTCAGCTAGCTCAGGTACCTTGGCCTGATGAACCAACTTGGTCCATAGGTTGGCCATCCGTTCGTCAACAGCAGTCAGAAATTTTTAGAGCCTTGGTTTACACCCAAACAAATCCAAAGCAAGCCTGGAATATGTATGGTTGGGTCCTAGAAGCAAAGGACCTGGTCAGTTTTAGTTTGGTTTGAGTATTGTAAAGATACTACTTTACCTGATAAGATTACCTGATGAGATGGTGGGGGTTCTTAAGGTACTTCAGAGAAAACTTCCCATCTGTAGAGATGTTTGCCCTTACGTGTGCAAGAAAAAAGCAAGCTCAAACGTATTTTGATCCAACACCATTTGCCAAAAAGGCACTGATGAGTGTAAAAAGGTTATTGATTTGAATGGCATTCAAGAAGAGAAGAGAACAAAGATCTGTAATGAAGCAGAGAAATCAAGAAAAATTGGCACTGCGAGGAAACCAAATCAAAAGCAAGAGTCAGAAAGCTGGAAGTGTATTGTTCTGCAAGTCAATGTTGAATTTGATTCACCTTAGTTGAAGAGTGCAAGCGTTATGGGGCGTAACAGTCCTCGTAATCCATCGTTACTAGATTCAACGTTTTCCAACAAGGCCGGGGCTGCTTCTGGTTCCTCCTCATTGTAAAGTTCATGCCACTGATCCTTGAGGTCAGCTAGAAGATTATGCAGAACAATGCAGGTGATGATCCACTTGACCGTTGCCTTCATCTCACGAGGGTTCCTGATTTGTGATCGAATTTCTCGCAAACTGGCAAATCGACCCTTTAGAATACCAATGGCATGTTCAATCCGTACTCTTGATTGGGCTAGATGGTAATTGAAATCCACATTCTCAGGTATAAGTAAGTCAGAACCTTTGTAGGCTGGAACAGTATGTTGATCACTTGAATAAGCAGAGTCGGCCAGGAGGAATTGGTGTTGGTCAAAGAATTGTTCTGGATTTTGAGCAAGCTTCATATTAGAGAAGACGTAACAATCATGACAGGATCCTGGGTAGCCTGCAAGGTACGATATGAACTTTTTGTTTATGTCACAAACAAGAGTGACCGAAATAGAGTAACTGTTTTGAAAGCAAACAACACATCAGCTCAGAATTGGTAAGATAGTGGAACCAATGCAAACGATCCAACCGTTTTTTTTCGATCCCAGTAGTGGTTACCGTCCACCGGAGGCTTTTGACTCAGTGGAATGGTTGTTCCATCAACAAAGCCAACACATCCAGGGAAGCCTTCATCTTGCATGACCTGAGATGATTCCATACGTTCTTCTTGAGTCGGCCATGATACCAAGTGCGAGCGCATTTGATAAAGAATCTTGATCACCCGACATGTGTAAAGGTTGATTGTTCCATAGCCAACTTGGAAGAGATTCTTGAGTCTGAAAACCGCAGCACCGTTTCCGTTTGATCCAAGACGGCACATAGCAATAGCAAGTTGGACTGATGGGTCTCGTTGAGGATTCTGAGAGGAGTTGTGAAAGATTGGATTTGACTCAATCAGTTGAAGAAGATTGAGGAAACATGGGAACGACATTTGAAAAAGCTGGAGGAAGCATGATTGAGGAAGTTCTTGAATGATTGAAAGGTCATATCGAGGATGGAATCGTGTAGTGGTGCCTCTGGCATTGAGGTATCGTTTCTGGAGTTTTGATCGACAATAACGGTAGAAATCTTCAAGACCTGAGTCTTTGTTATCTGAGTCGAAAATCAATACTATTGCAGCAGAGTTGGCCGCTTGAAATAGTTGCTTGTGTTGAGAGGGTGCTTGTCGCATGATTGGTTGAGGTGAGGTGTGATGTTTGCTTGGTTTGACAAGAGGAAATGGATTGAACGGTGCAGCGTGAGCTGATGAGAGATGTGATTTAATTGGGTTATTTTGGAAATGAAGGATTTGGATGGAAAACCAGGGTTTTTCATTTTCAAAATCCGTTTGGTTTTTAGCTACCCCTTTTTGAAAACCCGTTGATTAGAAATTGTGGATTTGGCAATTTCTAATCAACGGGTTTTAATGGTGGATTTGGTCATATTTGATACCCCCTATTTTTTCAGGTGTCACACTCATTTCACTTGTTTTGTTATTAGCTTAGTCAGCCTCACATATAAGTTGTGCTCCTCAGACTCTATTGCTCCCCAGACTTTCAGAAGAGAATATAATAATAACCTACTTTTATTTACCATTCCTCTTGAGCTTGAAGATACACCCACAAATCACTACTTCATAGCTTGCTTTACCCATTCAAATTTACATATCACTGTCTGGATCCTCACGCCTGAACCTCTCAAACTTATCACTGGCTGGGCGTAAACTCTTGGACCAGATTCAACCCCATCTACTACTCAGAGCCGCTGGTCAATTCCAGAAAATTTCCATTGAGTGGACTTTAATTACCCCGGAGTAACCCGCCGTTGACATAACTTGAACTGATACAGAAATCCACCATAGTACCAACAGGTTGCTGCTAACAAGGTTGGAGAATCAGGTTTTGAATTAGAAAGACAGGAGCAGAAGATTGAGGAAGAAAAGACTGAGATGAGAAGTTAGTCATTATTTAAGGACAAATAATCATATTGAAAAGAGTTCAAATATCACCAGGCAGACAATGGAATATTGAAGTTGTATTTAGATAAGATGGAAGAAGAGAATGAAACAGAAGGATAAGAAGCTATGAAAGACAAGTGTGTTCTTGATGATGATTTGAGGTTTATTGATAGAGTTTGATTGATGAGATTGAGGAGTTGATTAGTTTGATGTTTGAGTGTATTTGATTGTATTGAAGGATAATTGAGTTCAGATGATTTAGAAATTGAGTGAGGAGAGAAAAAGAAAGGTCAGAGAGTAAATAAAGAGAGAGAATCAAGGAACAAAAAAGAACATGAATGAACAATTAGAGAAGAGAAAGTAGAAGAATTTAAAAGGTGACGTGAGCATGTGAAAGTTGAAGTAAAAAGAAAGAGCATTTTACGGTCAAGAGTCCCCACATTAAGGACATATTCATACCATAGTACACACACGTATCCATCTTATAAAATTAGTAATGTTATTATACATCAACTGCTCTATATCTTTTCCTAACACAAATCTATAAAAGCCATAATAAAAAGGTTTCCACTTGGTTTTAATATTATTCATTGCTCAAAACAACCATATAAAATTTTTAGAACTATCTTTTATTGAATGAAGATTTGATCTAGTTTTCATTGAGACTGCTACTTAAAGCATTCTCTGCCATCAAGTCACACTAAAACCTCAATAAATGAATTTTCTGGCAGGATTCTGCTTATTATAATAGAATGGAAGGTCTTCCAAACCTCCCATAACTGTTTTATTTCTTAGCTGGAACACCATATTTTTGATTACAGCTTAAAGGACTGACAACCCATCCCAAAGGAGTTCTGAAAATGGCAGGCAAAGTCAACACTATGTGGAGCAGATCACCAAGTTCCTCTTCCAATCACAAAAGCAAATGGTGGCTCCAAAGGAGTCCATGAATGATTTCAACCATCAAAATTAAGACCCTGATGACCACATGGTGGAGGCAAGAATCAAGCTTTCAGATGTTTGGTGTAAGAGAACTGGTGGTGGAGTGACAGCACAGTGACCTGTATATTCAATTAAGGCAAGATTCTGAATTCAAAGAGCTCAAAATTTTCTTGGGCTTGAGACAATTAAGCTGAGAAAGTTACCAGCAGGGTGTTTTCTTGTGCCAAGATGATTAAAGATATTTTCCAATTTGGGTTTTTCAGTTTGGGAAGCAATTAAACTGACTGAAAGTCTTCTAGGCCCCAACCCAATTTTAATATACTTTTAATAATAAGAATGAATCCTCAAATGAATTTTATTATACAAATCCACCTATCTATCATGCACTTGCCTCTGAATGGTGTACAAATAAAAAGTGTTTTTTTTTGCCACACTTCTATGCTGTTTTACACCTGGTAAACACCTATAATCCCATGGAAAAAACTGACTGTTTCCATTTTTACACAGCTGTTTTTTTATTTGATTATTCTGTGTGTTAGTTTTGACTTTAGAGGCTACACACAGCTCATCTGAGATTATACATAAATTTTTTATTCCAATCCAACAGATAAAACCCAATACAATTAAATTCTGTAATCACATCAGCAGAATAACTGGAAATCATAATTACTATGTAATGAATCTTGGAAGCTGAGGAAGAGAATTTTGGGAACAAGAACTCAAGGAAGAAAGCTTGACGGCTGAGAACAAGATCAAAAAGAAGCCCTCTATGAAGCTAAGCCTGCTAGCTTATGAGAGGAAAAAAGCTACTCACTAAACAAGACTGGAAGATGGTATCAGGAATCATGCACAGAGAACAGATGATGAATTACTATGTATCTTCAGGGTTTTTTAACTACTACATCATTGAGGGGAAAAATGTGGTTCAGAAGGTGTCCATGAATATTCATCTGAAGAGAAGAAATGAGTGATAGGTGAAGGAAAAAGGAGAGAAATTAGAGAAGGAGCCATGAAATTCCAACACTATGCCAAAAGCTAACAAATTACAGAAAACAATCCAAAAATCATACTTGTTTTGTCCTCTTCAGTGCAACTTCAAATTTTAAAAATAATCATTTACACATTTTGATTTCTTCCTGCCTTTGGATGTCTTCAACCTGTAAGTGTTGAATAAAAACTCATCCAAGTAAAATACAAAGGAAAATATTTTGTTTTTGCATTTTTGGTCTCACTATGTGGTGCCAAGGCCTGATATCCCAAAGATAACTAAGTCCCTCCTGGGTGCCCAGTGGCCTCCAAAGGAGGGAGACATATAAAAATAGAGTTTTGTGGCATGACAGGTATGCAAAACGTATATGTCTTCTTTTGGTGATATATTTACTGAAAGAGCTCCAAAACTATTTGCAGTAGTCTCTGTGGATAGGCATACACAACAAGAAAAACTGTCAGCTTGCTACTAGTTCAGAGACAACCTGACTAGAACAATACCAATAATAATAAATTAATTAATAAAAAATGCATATGAAAGAGACATTATTACACAAGTAATAATGTAACATAAATGATAATAAACATAAGAAAAAGATAACAGTTTAGAATATAAAAATTATTACATAGTAAGGCCATCTCCACCGCGTGGAGCTATCCGGGTTGCTAAATCAACTGTGCCGGGGCTCCTCGCCGGAGTCATAGCAACCCAAGGCTGGGTTGCTACACACCGCAAGCTACGATATATCGCAGCTTGAGGTGGTGAAAGGCTTTGGGTGTGCCCGGTTGCGTGTGGTTTAAAGTGACCGGGGGGGCCAGATATCACACTTTTTTGCTGTGTGATACCTGGCCAGTGGGTTGCTATCGAGTTGCTATAGGAGTGCCAGATGTGGCACTCCTATAGCAACACAGGTATGGGTTTCTGGGGTATAGAAACCCCTGTGGAGTTTCTATATCGGGGTTGGGTTGCTATATTTAGCATAGCAACCCGGTTTAGCAACCCCGGTGGAGATGCCCTAATAATGTAATAAACAAATATAATAAATCAATTCATAATAAAATAAATAATAACTCATTAACCTTTGAGATAAGTGAGAACATTATTTCTCATTCTGAAAGAGCAAGTAAAATAACCTAGTGTACCTCAGCCAAAGTATCCGAGAAAACTTACTCCTTCTAATAAGTAAAATAAACTTAAAGAATACTCCTACTAAGCGCTAAAATACTTACTAGGTATAAACATGTGTAATATAAGAGTATTCTAGTAAGTAGAATTCCTTAAAGTACAGGATAATTACTTAAATAAACTATGTAATTATCCTTTAAACATATTAATAAAATACTAAATAACCTTTGACATAAATACCACACTGTTTGATAGTCTTTGTATTATTATTAACTTCTACAAATACATACTGTATAAGCTAATAATATCATAATACACAAAAGAAACAAAACAGAGGATAAAGAAAATATTAGAACACTTCAAACAAATCTAAAAGAACTAGTACAATTAAAATAAAATGACAAGCTCCTTTAAATCACGGGAAAATAACAAATGCTGACACTTTTCCCAGGATGTTTGCTTGTCAAATAATTGAATGGAGAGCTGTAAAAGCGCCCATCATGCAAGTATGACAAGAGCTCTCATAGTACAGAACTTTGTATATGAAATAACCAAATTAAACAGAAATAAGATTCTGTACTATAATTTGATTATTTATTATTTATTTGTTTATCAAGTGATCAATACATGTTTTACATCAAACGAAGAGCTCTTGAAGCGCCCTCAGATGATGTCTAAAGATTACTGACATTGTGTATTAATTACTGACAGCCTGTACATGTATTAATTTGATAAATTACATCATTTATTTCTACTAAGGATAACTCCTTCCTTGTAGTGTTCCCATAGCCAAAATAAAACTTTATGTTTCGCCATCTGGGATTCAGAAAGGCATTTAAGAGGCCCTTTCTTCCCCCTGTATTTTTATTCCCCAGCTTTATCATATTTACAACCAGCATTCCACCAGTCCAGCATACTTGTGTCCTGCCCAGTAAATCAGTCCTCAAGACTTAAAGCCTCTTTCTCTCAACTCCAACTCTGCCCAGCTTTCCACCACACCTTTCCAACTGCTTCCAGCTGCTCAGTTTACCATAAGAAAGTCCCCCCACCTCCTTCCCTCAAAGCAAACTACAGTAAGTCTTTCAATATTAGGAGTTGTGGCCCTTTCTTAGCCACTATTTCACTGGGACTAAACACCCCTTCTTGCAGGCCCCAGTTTTAAAGGTTCAGTTCTCTGCTTTTAGCACAAGCACCTTTGGAGGAAACTAAACACCCCAGCTTGCTGGCCCCTCCATAAAATCTTTGATCTTTTAAATATTAATATAAAAGATCAAAAACCCCTTTTTTCCCATATTTCTTTCCTTGCACCTTGTGTAGCTAGAAGGATATCAGTCCTTGGCATCACAGAGCGTGACAAAAACTCTAGAAAATGTAATCAGTTTACATGAAAGGAAGCTTGGGGTGATAAACATGCCTTTCTTATAGGTCACTTTGACCAAGCTTCAATGCACAGTGACTGTGCACCTTGCACAGTGACTGTGCACCTTGCACAGTGACTGTGCACCTTGCACAGTGACTGTGCACCTTGCACAGTGACTGTGCACCTTGCACAGTGACTGTGCACCTTGCACAGTGACTGTGCACCTTGCACAGTGACTGTGCACCTTTCACAGTGACTGCATGAAATTCTACCATTTAGTCATGTGTAGTTGCAATGGCAGTTACCCTGGAGTATTCTGCATTTCAACTGCTGGCAGTTTCTAGAGTTTTTCTTGAAGTGATAGGCAAGAAGCCTAAGGCATCTGTCTGTATTTTTTTCACAATTTTTGTGCATCCATAATCTGCAAGAAAGAAACCAGAAATGAAGCGTAATAACAGGTGAAAAAGGGTTTTGGCCTTTCATTTACTTGGAGCATTTTATCACACATTGTATTTAGGATCCCATCCCTAACTTCAGTTTTTGACAACAAAAACCTAGCATGTGCATACATATGTACATAGCTGAGGCCCAAAAAACCAAATGAAACAAAAAAATCAGTGTTGAACTTGGCAATATAAACTCAGATTAAACTTTTTTGCAGCCCCAAAGTTGGTGGTTAGTAGCAAGGTGAGTGTTACCAAGTTTGAGGAATGCAGTGATGATTTGTTTGCATCCAGCTTCTGTTCTTGAAGGACTTGTGTGTTTGCAGTTTTAAATTGACCAGAAAGAAATGGGCTTTGATAAACACACACCCACACCAGGGGCACACCAACCCAAAATGGCGGGTTTTTCCCGCACACCATTTTGGGTTGGCGTGTTTGGCCTGCCTATGGCCAATCCTTGGTGTGCCAGCCAAACACGCCAACAGTGCTGCACGCCCACCCCCATGGGAGTGGGATTTGCTGGCCGGGAGGGAAGAGATTGTATAACCTTGTTGGCCAGGAGGATTTCCTCCTGGCCAACAAGGATATACAACCCCATCTGCCAGGAGGATTTCCTCCCGGCCAACACATTGGCCAGGAGGAAATCCTCCCGGCTGATGAGGTTGTATAGCCTTGTCAGCCAGGAGGAAATCCTCCTGGCCAATGAGGCTACAAAACCTTGTTGGCCAGGAGAATTTCCTCCTGGCCAACAAGGCTATACAGCCTTGTCAGTAAAGGACAATGAAGGTATCTTTTATGATGACCAACAAGGTGTCAGAACTTGACCACCAAGACAAGTGAATCAGAAGAGAATCACACCTTTTATGATCACCAACGAGGTGTCAGAACTTGACCACCGAGACGAGTGAATCAGAAGAGAATCACACCTGATACAAATGATGAGTGAGATGAATGAACAACATAAGAGTGAGAGATATGAGTGAAATGATAAAAAGAAGTTCACACCTGAACATCTGCAACAAGATGAGTGAATGGAATTGAGTTGAGCAATGGAGACAAGTGAAGTATGAAACTTGAATGAAGAGAGAAATACAACTGAGTAAAACAAAGTTGAAATAGTTCCATCTAGATTAGGTTTCAACCTTGTCTATCATCATTTGCGCAATCAATGTTCCACTGTCATGCGCAGTGATTTGTGTAGTGAGCATGATTACCAGTGACATGTCAATACCCCCCGTGCTCATTACCTCTGAATCTGTAATTCAGAAATGATTTGATGATGTTTCTGTCGTCCAAGTGCCTTTGTGCACATGTCGGCTTTCATCTTGACAGTTGAAATGTACTCAAGCTTGAAGAATCTGGTGTCGTATATGTTGCGGATCCAGTGAAAGAGGACATCGATGTGCTTGGTGCGTTGTTGAAAGAGAGGATTGGTTGCTAATGCTATTGCACTCTGGTTATCTACGTAGAGCTGATAGCAAACCTGAAAGTTGTTATTCAATGATTTTAGGAGTTGATCAAACCACACCGACTCCTGAACCCCCTCGTATAGAGCCCTGTATTCAGCTTCAGTAGCTGACGTTGACACTGTAGCTTGTTTCTTAGACCTCCAAGAGATGATGTTGCCACCCAGAAGCGCAATGTAACCGGAGTAAGATTGTCTATTTTCAGAGCAGTTTGCAAAGTCTGCATCTGTGTAAACTGCAAAATCTGTCAATTCGCCAGTCCTGTCGAGCATGATACCATAGCTGGTTGACCCAGATAGATACCGTAGAAGATGAGTGACTGCGTTCCAGTGCAAAAATCCAGGGCGTTCTAGATGTTGGGAAAGCTGGGAGCATGTGAATGATATATCTGGCCGGGTGTACACGGACAGATAGTTCAGAAGTCCTATGATTTTGCAATAGTTTATGTTGAGTTTAAGAAAGGCATTGTGATCTTTGTCGGTTGCTCTGACCAGGCGTGTGTTGGCGACCATAGGTGTAGAAGCTTGGCAACACTCTAAGAGATTGTAGTCTTTGATAATCTTCTTCATGTATGTTTCTTGAGAAAGATAGAGTTTATGTGAACCATGACGAGTGAGTGTTATACCCAATAGATGTTTGGCCTCGCCAAGGTCTTCCATGGTGAATCGTGCTGAGATAAGTCTTTTGAAACAATCAAAATCATTGCTGATGATAATCATATCGTCAACATACACATGTACAACACACTCCCAGCCTTCCACTTGAGACATGAAAAGACATGGGTTGGCGGGAGAAGATTTGAAGTGGATAGTTGAGAAAAATGCTTTCAACACCAAATACCATACTCTTGGTGCTTGTTTTAGCCCATAGATGGCCTTCTTGAGAAGAAGAAAATGACCATTGGGAACTTTTAAGCCAGCAGGAGTCCGAAGATAGACTGTTTCCTTGAGGTCACCATTGAGGAACACGTTTTTGGCGTCCATGTGGTGAATGTCATGACCTTTTGACAGACCAATAGTTAGAGCCGCGCAAAGACTGGCCGCCCTTCCCGTAGGTGCATACGTGAATGGACAGTCCTCGGCTGCTTGCCTGCTTCCTTGTGCGCACAGGCGTGCCTTGAATTTCAGCAATTTTCCAAGGGTATCGGATTTCTTTCGAAAAACCCAAATAGTGCCTAAGAGTTTGGTTGCACGAGGAATTTTCACTACGTTCCAGACAACTAGCCGTTCCATTTCCCCAAGCTCAGCTTCAATGGCCTCTAACCATCTATTTGCGTCTGGTGATTCTACAGCTTCTCAATAGGTCTTTGGAATCTCTGATGCAAAGAAAGCCACAGCCACCGCAGCGCAGCGTTGATAGTTGAGAATTTGAGACTCATCTATGTCACCATTGATTTTGCGCGGTGCTTTGTCGGAGGTGATAAGATAATTGTAGCCTGGTCTGGAAGAACGTTGTACTAATGCATCAACTTTACTGGTGTTTGAGGCCAGAATAGTCGGTTCTTGAAAAGACTCTTCTGCCTGGATAGCTGTAAATTCCTCAAGATCAGTGTCCAACTGTTCAAAATCAGAGTGTTCCAGGTTGGATGAGGTCTCCTCAAACGTTTCAATGAAATCCGCAGGAAGGGGAGGGTTGATTAAACCCAATTTATCAGCTGAGGAGAAAAGGGAGACTCCTGCAAAGCTAGTCTCATCAAACTTGACGTCATGACTACGCTCAACCTTTCCTCCTGCTGTTAGAATGCGCCAGTTGTGCATTCCCAGCTGATAGCCCATCATGATTCCCCTTCGAGCTGTGTTGTTGAATTTTCCGGCCCAAATGTCATTAGGAACATTGATGTATGCTTGACAACCAAAAGGTTTAAGACAGCTAGTATCAAACGAGGTACCAAACCATAGTTTGTAAGGTGTTGACCAGTTCAAGGTACAAGTGGGAGTGATGTTCTCCAGAAACACAGCAGTGTTCACTGCTTCGGCCCAGTATTTGGTGGGAAGTAAGGATTGTTTCAACATTGCACGAGCTTTCTCAGAAGCCGTCCTGTTGCCCCTTTCAGCTACTGAGTTTTGCTGTGGTGTATATGGGGCGGTTACTTGGACTTGAATTCCTTTTTCGCTGAGAAAACCAAGAAACTCTTTTGAATTAAACTCGCCGCCTCCG
Organism: Puccinia hordei; assembly: GCA_007896445.1. Taxonomy (NCBI): domain Eukaryota; kingdom Fungi; phylum Basidiomycota; class Pucciniomycetes; order Pucciniales; family Pucciniaceae; genus Puccinia; species Puccinia hordei. The sequence continues at coordinate 183,569 of RDRW01000176.1, read as the reverse complement.
TCAAAGACAACGGTGTGTATGTTGGAAGAATGGTGATTTATTACTTCAGCATAGTATTTCAGAAAGAAGGAGAACACTTCTGATTTCTTTGATAATATGTATACATGACGATATCTAGTAAAATAGTTGGTGATTTTAAAATAATATTCACCGCCTCCATACAAAGGTGGATTGATTCACCCAATCAGATCCATGTAGATGTATTGGAATGGTCGTGAGGCAATTGGTAGCTGAGAAGGAAAGGGAAGTCAATGGGATTTTGTCATCAAGCAGTGATCACAGTTGAACTTCGGAACCGAGATACCGTGGATTTTGCTTAAAGCCTCGGCGCTTGGGTGTCCTGACCTGCTGTGAATACTGTGAATGTCAGCAAGAGAGATCTTCATGGCTGAAGACAATGGGTGAGACAACTGACCGGTGTTGTCAATAGTGATGCAAACTCAAGGAGTGCTGTTGACCAACGAAGCGTTGAAGATAGTCTTGCCGCCGCGAGTGATCGTGAATCTCTTTGTAGTGCAGTTTTCAATGACACATTGATGCTCAAGGATTCTGCCTAGACTGACAAGAGTCCCATTCAGTTTTGGAACATGAAGGGCTTTAAGATTTTTGACCTTGCCATTGACTGCTTGGATTGGAATAAACCCTTTGCCGATAACGTTGAGGTTGTTTCCATCTGCTATCTCAACTCAAGATGAACGAGATTGGTAGTTAATGAAATTTTTCCGGTTGGAGAACATGTGATGCGAAGCACCACTGTCAACGTAACTTAGCTTGTAGTCATCGTTGAATGTGGATCGCCGGGCCGTGCACCGTAAACCATCGGCAGTCGCTAAAGAGGAACAATCATCTTTGCTATCAGATGCTGGCGTAACTGCCTTTTTTGCCTCATTTTTCTTTTTCAGCATTCAAAATTCCTTGGCATTGTGACTTGCTCCAGGTGAGTGGAAACCGGGCTTGCAGCGTGTCCATTTGCGACTAGATGGCTTCTCAGCCAAGAGCGCTGTATCTTCTGACTTGACTGTGGCAGTCGTTGAGGAGGATGATGCTGATGTGTCTTGGTGTTTGTTTTCAAGAGCATCACAAATTATTTTGATGCTGAGAGGTCTTTTGGTCCATAGTAAATCCTTGGTGCTGTCAAACAATGATGGCAACTTGCTGACTAGGCCTTCGGCAAAAACTGATCCTCTGATATCTGCTCCGATGGGATCGCCGATGACAAATCCGACTGATGACAGATTGCCAAGATGATGGTCAAGATCTTCAAGAAACGTAGCAAGATCCTTCCAAAAAGAGAAGACATGATAATCTTGATAGACTTTTGACTTGTTTTTGACAGCCGTTGATTGGTAGTAGTCGGTCAGAAATTTCCAAATGACAGCAGGATCTTGTCGGTCCAGAGGTGGCTGGGCAGCCTTGAGACGGTTGAAGTTGTTGTCCCCCATGTGTTGGGTGAGAATACCAGCAGCTTTGAGTTGATTCATGTTGTAGATTCTTAGCTCGTCCTCATTAGTGGGGGCTGTAGTAGCAATAAGATATTCATAGAGGCCATGCTGCATGCAGTAGCCTACAATGGAACGTTCCCAGGAGCTAAAGGACGTGTTTGCTAGCGATGGCATACATGTGGTCTTGCTGTCTGTCATTTTGTGGTGATCAAATTGATGAGATATAATCAATTTGAGCGCAGGCTCATAACCTAAAGGACAATGAAGGTATCTTTTATGATGACCAACGAGGTGTCAGAACTTGACCACCAAGACGAGTGAATCAGAAGAGAATCACACCTTTTATGATGACTGACAAGGTGTCAGAACTTGACCACCGAGATGAGTGAATCAGAAGGGAATCACACCTGAACGTCCGCAATGAGATGAGTGAATGGAATTGAGTTGAGCAATGGAGACAAGTGAAGTATGAAACTTGAATGAAGAGAGAAATACAACTGAGTAAAACGAAGTTGAAATAGTTCCATCTAGATTAGGTTTCAACCTTGTCTATCATCATTTGCGCAATCAATGTTCCACTGTCATGCGCAGCGATTTGTGTAGTGAGCATGATTACCAGTGACATGTCAATAGTCAGCTGGGAGGAAATCCCCCTGGCCAAAAAGGCTATACAACCTTGTCAGCCGGGAGGATTTCCTCCTGGCCAATGAGGTTCTACAACCTTGTTAGCCAGGAGGATTTCCTCCTGGCTGAACCTTGTTGACTGGGAGGAAATCCTCCGGGCCAACGAGGCTACACAACCTGATTGGCCAGGAGGATTTCCTCCTGGCCAACAAGGTTATACAACCTCCTTGGCCAGGAGGATTTCCTCCCAGCCAGCAAGGTTGTATAACCTTGTCTGCCAGGAGGATTTCCTCCTGGACGACAAGGCTGTACAACATTGTTGACCAGGAGGAAATCCTCCTGGCCAATGAGGTTATACAACCTTTTTGGCCAGGAAGATTTCCTCCTGGCCAATGAGGTTGTATAACCTTGTTGGCCTGGAGGAAATCCTCCTTGCCAATAAGGTTGTGTAGCCTTGTTGGCCAGGAGGATTTCCTCCCGGCCAACAAGGTTCAGCCGGGAGGAAATCCTCCTGGCCAACAAGGTTGTATAACCTCATTGGCCAGGAGGAAATCCTCCCGGCTGAAAAGGTTGTATAGCCTTTTTGGCCAGGAGGATTTCCTCCCGGCTGAAGAGGCTGTGTAGCCTTGTTGGCCAGGAGGAAATCCTCCTGGCCAACAAGGTTGTGTAGCCTTGTCGGCCAGGAGGATTTCCTCCTGGCCAACATCAGCAGCGTGTCCAACTTGGAAACGCTGCTGATGTGTATCAGACACACATACACTATGTGTAGCCCCAATGAGGTTAATCTGCTTGGCCTTGGGAACAAGGCTCAACACCGCAGTTTTCCCTAAAAAAAACAAATGAGATCAATTTGAAAAATGATCAATCAAACAAGAAAATGAACATACCTACAGATGCTTATCCAAAGGTTTGCCCTGAATAGAGATCAAATTGAGCCTTGTCAACAAAGACCACTTTTTGTCCAAGATCCAGACCTTGTTGGTTGACAAAATTTGTGCATTGTTCAATCAGATTCGGCTTGTTCCATGAAGCTGGGATACACCAACCAATCTCCCATAGCCATGGCTGATGGCCTATGGGAGACTTACAGTCTCCCATAGGCCATAGGCCAGGGTGTGCGGGTGGGCCGCCAAGAGGCACACCAACGGTTTGGCAATTGGTGTGCCTTGAAACACGCCAATGGGCGTTGGAGTGCCCGCCAAACCTGCCAAACTTGGCTGGCGGGGGTGGAAAAACACACCAAAACCCCCCTCAAGTGCCCCTGGCATGGGCATGCGCCAGGGGCATGCGTTTATCAATGCCCAAAAGAAATTGAACACTTTTTTATTTGTTTTTTGGAGAATGATTCTTGCAAACAGCATTGACTTAATTTCTGATATACTTGTCACAGCTATGAAAAGAAAAGACAGATGTGTCACTTTTTTTTAGCTGTTTCATCAATGTACCTGGTTTTTCCGGGTAAGTTTTTTCCCTCCAACCCACATTCATATCTGGGTGTTTTTATGGGTTTTTCAGTGGCCCAATTGACTCATTTTCTGATAAAAAAATATTCTGTAATTCTACCAAATTTTTGGTCATGGAAAATAAACAAAAAAATAAGATGATTCTTTATTTATTTTTGCATACCCAGTTTATTGTGTGTACCTGGCTTTCCACATTAATACCCAGTTTTTCTTTGTGTACCCGGTTTTCCACATTGATACCCAGTTACTTTTTTCCAATTTTACTGTTTGACTTTTATCATTATTTTGTTGGGGTACTTTTTTTGGCCCAGACCTATGTTTAAAATACCCAGTGTTTTTCTGGGTATTCTAATGCCCCAAATTTTCCTTTGGAAAATCATTTACAATTAGAAGACTAATTTCAGTTCTCAAAGAGCTAATTCAAATTTATATCAGCAAGAAACATTATCATCCCTGAATGTTGTTGAAAATAGACCTACTTGATCTCTTGGACATGTAGAAACAAAACAGAAATTATACTTGTATTTCTATTTGATGGGGGCAGACCACTAAGAGAAAAATAATGTGAAAAATTCTTATTCCATCTCTTAGATTGGTTTCCTGATGTGTCCTCAGATTATAGTGTAATAGGCACATGGCAGATCAAATTTCTTTTTGCCTTATTCCCTAAGGGTTGGGTACAGGGATGGGAATATTCATTAAATTCAATAATTTGATGGCAGCCTTTATTGATGGATTTCTTTCCACCAATATCTGGCATTTCAGAATAAACAAGTTCAATTTTTTCCACAGTCATAGTATGAAACTCAGGTGAACTTTAGCTTATATGATCATGTGCCAGATTGGTTGTGCCATATTGAAATTCTGTGTTGGGTTAATCATTCAACTTTGGTATAATACATTTGGCATATAATTTATTTTCTACCTTGGAGAGAAAGATTGGTACTGCTATGTTCTGTCCAGGACCTTTTAGTGTGATGGTTTCAAAGATTTAATATTGTTTTTTACCATTTTCAGTAATCTTTAAACTTCCTTTTCAAGATAAAAATTCACACCATTTCTGGTTTTGAAACAGGGAATCTATCTTCTTCCCACATATCTCATGTGGATAGAACTCTAGATGTTTACTGACATATTTTATACAAAGTATTAGTTAAGTACTAGTGACTCACATGACTGATGATATATTTCAAGCTAAGTGAATAAAACTTGTTAATAAAGACTGATAGGTTTTCAATATTATTTATTTTCATTTCTTTGTGTTTTCTACCTTATTCTCCTTATTTTTTTTGCAGTGTGGAATAATCACAGGGCAAAGCTGAAGTATCAAGCATATCTGGTGATACATGAGATGTGAGATTATATGATGCAGGTGACCAAGTATCAGGCAGCAATGAGATAATATACAAGAATAAGGGGTATGTCAGAGATATTCCAAAACATATTTACATCAGATATAGTGTATATAAGGTTAAAAAAATGAGATATCATGTGTCTGAATTTGAAGAAATTTTTCCAGATTAGGTTTAGAAAAATTGCATACCATTTTTTCTGGAAATGAATACCATTGGGCACTGAGCTCCAATTCCTGCTCAATTTCTTGAAATTTCTCATCTCCAGGTAAATTTACGTTTTAAGGAACCACAAATTGAAAGGTAGATGATAAGAGATCATCCATCCACCAGTCAATGATTCCAGCTCAATCCACTTTCTGAGCTATCATCAGAACTTTCTGCTGATCCACCAATGGGTGGAGGGGGGGCTTGGGATTCTTTGTTCTAATCTGTATACTGCAGCCCTTTTCAGTTTACATGTCATATTCATGTCACAAACTATGTAGCATACCTGGTGCAGCAGCAAGTGTTTGGAAGAACTCTTTCCCTCATACTTACACACACTCAAATTACTTCTCATTGGATGCTGATGTTCCAGGTATGGTTTTCATTTTCTCCTCTTTTTCTATTTTATCTGTTCCTCTTGTGTCTGTCATCTAATCACTAAATTAATGATATCATTCCTCCACACAATCAAATCACCTCTCATTAGCTGCTGCTATTCCTGGTTTTCATGGTATTCTCTTTTTCTCTTTCCTCTGTTCTTCTGGTTTCTTTCATCTCATCACTGAAGCAATGATATCACCCTTGCACACACTCAAATCACTTCTGATTGGCTGCTTTTGTTCCAGCCCTTTTCAATCTTACAAGAAGGGGGGGGGGGGGGGGGGGTGAGATGTGATGTGTGCTTGGTTTGACATGGGGTGATTGATCTAAAGGAGAAAACAGAGCTGATTTGAGATGTGACTTCAATTAATAACTGTAAGAATGAAGGATTTGGTTGGAAAATCAGGGTTTTTTTTTCAAAACCTGGTTAATGCTTTTCAGCTCCCCTATTTTGACAATCTGTTGATTAGAAACTATGGATTTGGTATTTTCTAATCAATGGGGTTTATGGTGGTTTTGTTTATATTTTATACCCCCTATTCTTTTGTTTCTTTTGTTTTGTTTGTTTATGACTTTATCAATATGTAATATTGTGTATCAAGCGGGTCTGGGCACCCTCCCAAGTTAGGCAGTTTTTTGCCCAAGCCCGCTTGGCCAAGCCTAAAGTTAGCTTGGCACTGGCCCAAGCTTCCTTGGCACTGGCCCAACTCCCGCTTGGCACATACCCAAGTGAGGGTGGGTCTGGCACAAGCTTTGCTTGGCCAAAGCCAGGCAAGGGTGCCACGCCGGCCTTTCGTTTTTTGGATTTTTCTAGCTTCAAATCAGCAGAATACATGATTCCTGAGACAGACATCTAAAAGAATGGTCAAAAAAAATTAATCAATAAGAAAAAAAAATTGAATACATAAAAAAAATTGAAAAGAAACAAATATTACTAATGGGTGAGTGGTCTTGGCCTTCTGGCGGATGAATTTGCCGGCCCACAGCTTGGGTTTGGCCAAGCGGGACTTGGGCATGTGCCAAGATTAGGGGGCCGCGCAAGCTGGCCTATCAAGCCCCCTGGGCACATACCTAAGCCCTCTTGGCGCAGCGTCAAGCGGGACTTGGGTTTGTGCCCAGATGCGCTTGATACACCATATACCTTCCTGTTAAATTTTTCTATGGTGAGCTACTTTATAGTATTATTACTCATTAATAATTGTGTAATAAATGTCTCTTTAATATATAGCTATTTATATCTATATATCTATATATGTTATGTTACATTACTTTATTGTTCTAGTCAAGTTAGGTTTTCTCTGAGCTAGCAGCAGTTGTTCTCTAACCCTGTTGATATATTAAGATGAAGAAAAACTCCCCCAGGGAAAACTATATTTTGAGAGAAAGATGAAATATATATAGTGTATACAAATATAAATACACAAGTACATAGCCCCCAATTTTGGGGGGAGGGACTTGTAGAAAGACACGGATTGACCCCGAGATCCGTGATCCGTGTCATGCAACCTAACGGGCCGACGTCGACCCGTTAGGTTGCATCAATTGAACCTGTACACTCGGTACAGGTTTTGTTTGGCTCCAGGAGCCTATTCTTTTAGTTCTATAGTAGATAGTTTGGTTGGATGAGGAAGATAAAAACATAATCTACTATGTGTATAGAATATGTACATAATATATACTAGTAGTGTGGAAAAATATAAATATAAATATAAAACCATATTTTGACTCAACAGCAGCAAGCTGACATACCATGAGTGTTGTCTTCAAGCCCTCCAGAAGTTTCTTCTGTTTCAACTTGCAAGGCATAGTGATATTTGTAGAGGGTGGAAGATTTATTGAAGGGAGGAGGATCAAAGGGATGAGGAAAGAAATATGCAGCATAACTTCAAATATCCCAAAACTCCTGTACATAATGTTTTTGGAATTATGAAATATGCATGCATACATTTTTGCGTATTTGACTTTGAACATCATGAATGATTATATATATCATTGCACAAGACCTTATCTAAGCCGCTAGTGAAAGTTTGATATGCTGTTGCACTAGCTGCAAAAGTAACTTGGATTGGATTGAGGATTGGAAGTGAGACTGAAGACTTCAACTGATAAATCTATTGCAAATGTACCTGGGCCTAGATTTTATAGCCTTAAAAGACAAAGTAGGTTTTGTTTTGTTTCATTTGAATGCGGTTCTGCATCATTATATTTCAAAAAACTGTATGATAAATACCTTAATGAGTGGAAAGTTCTATTCAGAAAAATGGCTAATGCAACCTATTACCAAAAAAACAAAAAACAACAATTCATGAGCTGGTACCATATAACTCGTCTTTGTAATATACTTTTTTTAAGTGTATGATCTGTAGGCATGAGAGCAGTAGTTTAAAGAAAACCTCACTGTGAATTCTGATGGTATGGTCTGCCAAGAGGGGCCAAGCAATTCAAGAATATTATCTAAATGGAATACTTCCAAAGAACAAGCTCGAATACAAGCTCGAATATTGAGATGCCAATCATGTATGATAGTCGGGCAAGTGCAAGACTGGTCATCTGAGAAAGGCCAAGGTGGATATTCTATTGCCCACTTGTATTAAGGGCAAATCAATATGAGCCATAGACTGCAAAGACAAATGAAAACTTGTTTCGATAGTCCGCATGATATATGGACCTTGCACAGGGTATCGAGGTGCCTTCCTTTCTTAACGAATCAGGTCCCAGTCGACAAAATGTGTTAGATTATTTTCCCTCTTCAATCAAGTTCAAACGTTGAATAATTGATGTGTTCGTTCCAAGGTTTGTTGTAAAAACCAAGTTCTATCCATACAGATATTATTATGTTAGGTCAGAGCAGGGGTCATAAGGATCAGAAGACCTGTCGGACGTTAAGATTGATCCTGCCGCCTTTTTGGAACCATTGCGCCCAAGGAGGGAGGAGATCCGGAGATTTTTGAAGCCAAGAGGGCAAGCTATCCTCGATGATTCTTGGCACACCATGGAAGTATCTTCGACTAGGACCAGACATGATCAAGCCGTCGCCGCTCTCGAGCTTGATCGCCAACGGCTCTTCCTCTCGACTCGGCGAGATCAAAAAGATACATGCTTGACCTACCGAAAGCGATACTAATGGCGTGTCCGTCGAGACCTCCGAATGGTCAATGTGCGCCGTCAGTGCATCTCGGTACTAATCATCTCCCCCACGCCCCCAAGCCAAAAATTATATCGCTTGGAATCAGCCGATTGTAGTTTTGCCAAATTTGTCACTCTGAGATGCGATATCCTCACGTCGTACCTGATAAAAATTTATAACACCAGCCTCTGGTTTGTAATTCGTTTTCCAATCGCTAGTTGAACTATCCTTTTCAGTACAAGCCTCTCCCTCTTCCTCAAATTCTCTTTCGATGATGCCCCAAGGGATCACATGATTGACCAAATTTTTGCAAGTTGATTGGACCAGATTGCTAATTGGAGTTGGTTCCCTTTCGAAATGATAGGTCTTTGTCGGCCACTATCTTTCAAGAAGAATTACCACCACCATCACTTGTTGAGTACACGAGCACTTGACCCCTGAAGATAAGAAAGACAGAACGCAACATACGTGATATTGCCAGCCAATTGTACACCATCTCAGCTTGCCATTCATCCAGACGTCTCGGATATGTATCGGTTCAACCATCTTTGAACCGGTGGGATCTTCCTTCGGTCGATCGTTTCGAGAAACCAAGAAGTTCTGCGAATTAATCGGCTCAAAGTCGACCTTCTGTCTCCGACTTTTGTTCGCGATTTCTTCAGACTGCAAGGGTTTTTCGGTGGGGTCAGGGTTGGAAGTAGAGGGAGCGACTCTGGGGTTGAGGACGAACTGGGCGGTTGTTTCTGAATCTGTCTCTTTAGGTTGCTTTTGATTATGATCCAACCAGGCGCGATATAGTTCATAGATTCCAGGCTGATATGGCATTTGCCAATGGGTATCTATGTTGGTTACGTTTGGTTTCCGAAGCCCGTTTATGAGACAATCCTCGACCAGGTCGGCTTGTTGATGTTGGCAGAGGTAAGCGGGTAGATAAATCAAGCCTGGATACTGTTTGGGAAACGTGCAAATCCGCTGGGAAGCGCGAGGATGACAGAATTCGCAGGGGTTGATGGATTGATCACCTGTGGCGGGTAAGGTGCGGATCTGAGCCTGTATGGATTGGTTATGATTGAGCGTACTCCATTTTGTTTCGACAGGTGAAGCCAGGGTGGAGAGATGGGCAGATGGGGGTATCGAATGGTGGCCGAATCCGAGGGTATAATCTGGCTCCCAGAGCCTGCGTTTATAGTATTGTTCAATCGTTCGGAAGGGCGTAGGATTCGAGTTAGGTTCTTGATAGTCTGGCTGTCGTGACCGGCTGAGATGGTAGTTCTGCCTCATCTTTGCTAGCTTTTTGCGCGCACGTTTTGGCATGGTTTGCTCGCCAACTGGCGCAGAATGATTATATTCCTATGTCAGCATTGCCATGTAGCCCCACTTTTCGTAATTACCTGGATATCTGACCTGGACGACCGGCATCCTCCTCGTCTTTGGTAATTCCATTGTAATCCGACACACATTCTTTCGGATTATGCAAGCAAAAAAAAATGATAAGTCAAGTAAGGTTACATCAATGGGATGCTTGCGTAGTCCATACTCACCATTAGTGTTGGATTGATCGATCGATGCTGGTTTGCCTGGATCCATAGAGCTATGTGATACGGTTTTTCTAGTCGGCCGTTGGTTTTCTTACCGCTCTGTGTACATGTACCGTCACTCGCACTGTCCTGTCACAGCCTGTCACTGTCCTTCTGATCATGAGCACAGCTTAACCACACCGAGGCAAGCCTGACAGGCGCATACATGTTGTACACGCACGTGACAGGTTTCCTCCCCGCATACATTTGTCCATTTCACCCTTGACCATATTCCCGTTCAATACTACATTATTCGCCCAGTCCCATCCTACATATATCTCCCCAAGGTTATTATACAACTCCCACCCCATTCAAGTCACCATCATGAAGAACGTAAGCATCTAATGGTCTCATTGAAAATTCTTGATTGGCTCTGTTTGATCTGATCATGAACTTATTTTAGCTGTTTCGACATAGCAGTCAAAAACAATCCAATAACAGATATGCCCCGCCCGCTGGACCACCACCAAACCAATCGGTCCCCCATGGCCAAGCAGGAAACTACTATACTCAGCCACAACCCACATCTCCTGTTTACCCTAGCTCTCATAACTTGCCCAACCAGAACCAATACCTGCCCCCTCCCGGACCACCCCCATCAAGCCATGGTGCCCCCGTCTATGGTAATCAATTTCAACCGGGAGTAGAAGACCCTTTGGCGATGTTGAGTCGTTATGATACCGGTTTGCTATTTCAACTTACCCCGGAGGACATAAACTAAACCGTCGAACAGCAATTGATTCAGCATTTAATCTTTACTATCTCATGTAGTCATCTTGGTTGATGATTCGGGATCAATGGGTAATTTAATCCGACGTATCGTTTGAGATTTCCAGATGACTAACAAATGATATACCATTTTAATTTCATTAAATTGATAAAATTGATAATTCAGAGATGTTATGGGATGAAACTCGGGATGCATTGATCGGAGTCGTGGAGAAAGCAGTACAATACGACTCGGATGGGATCGATTTATTTTTCTTCAACGACCCACAGCACACTTTGAATTGTAACTCTCCAGACCAAGTTCGAAAAGTCTTTCGAAATGTTCTTCCTCGACGATCTACCCCAACTGCCACCTCCATTAAGAGGGTCCTCGACCCTTATCTGAACCTATTACACCATTCCAAGAATGGTGGACCCATGGTCAAGCCAATGAATCTGATCGTCTTGACAGGTGAGTTGCCACTCGTTTGGAGGCTATCTCCTAAAATCATTATCGTAATCTTTATTTTTCATATGGATCTATTCTACAGATGGAGAACCCGATCGCGGTCAAGATCCAGAGCAGGTCATCGTTGAAATCGGCCGATATCTAGATTCTAATAGGTTCCCATTGAATCAACTCGGAATTTCATTTGTCCAGATCGGGAATGATGCCGATGTAAGTCCGCTGAGGAGCGAACACCTATGACCTGCCCAGACTAGAACTAATCGATCATCACCCCAATCAACTAATACTTCTATCCGCGCAATCTTAACTCAAGGCCACCCGTCATTTGATAGCACTGGATGATGACTTGAAAGCCAAACACAAGATTAGGGATTTTGTTGACTGTACTCCTTATCAGGCAAGTGATCATACGGCAAGTGATCTCTTTTGCTCTAGCTTAGTGATTCCTACAGCCGATTGTTTTCATTGACATTTGGCCTACCCTTCGCCACTTCACTAATTCCTGAAATACTGATTGTTAATTCGATTGATTTGATTGGGCCTTACAGAACGTTATTACTTCTGACTTTATCCTGAAGGCTTTGATCGGTGGCATCAATCGCAAAATAGACCATCTTCGCTTATAAAAATGCCATTCTTAAAGCAAACACGAGTAGATACGATTCTACGATAACCTGCGCTAAAAGCGGGGTTTCTAGAAACCCAGAAGATATTCCAGTATATTTCTCTACTACTCCTATCTACGACTCATCTATCTCAACAACAAAGGCGGGATGCATGCAACAGCCTTCACTTGTGAATTCAACATCATCCATCAATGTTTATGTTAATATAATGTATCGAGACACTTGCATCGACGATTGGGTTTTTTGTTTTGTCTTTGATGCTCTCATCTAAGTTGTTACCACTGTTTCTTTGGACCTGAATCTACAAACTACGGATGCCTCAATTCTTGTTGAAGTAAGGATCTTATCCAATACTGTATCTTTAAGATGATGTCTGTTTTTTGTAGCCTGTCTGATTTCTTTCCTTCTCTTATTCTTGGTTGTTGCTACCCCTCTTTTCTCTTGCGATGTTACTAAAATCCTTTGGATGTTCTGTAAAACCTATTGATCGTACCACAGAACCCACTACTTAGTGGGTGGTTGGCCAGGCCCACGCCAGGCCCTGTAAGACCTTGCAGTCATGTTTATGAGTCCTGCAGGTTTCAGCCACATCACTGTCTATTTCCTTTCTGTTTTTATCTAGTCACTATGCATGTGATGCTTGTTATTCCAATCTCATGCTACTATTGAAGTTCTTATCCTCTTACCTGTACTTGAAGTTTTACAATCTCCAAGCCCACACAACCCTCACAAAAACTGTGTGAGAAAAGTTTGTTGTAACATATTCTCTACTTTCAATCTCCCCACCTGATGGCAAATTGCTGTGGCAAGTCTGGGAGATTCATGTGACATCTATGTTACAACACCCCCCTCATTCTGTAAACACTAAACTACCTTCAACCAGAGAAAATATAAGGGGGAAAAAGACATTAAGATGTAGGAGGAAATTATCATAAGTAAAGGACAAAAATGAAGAAAATTGACTTTCTCCTAACACGATACATCACAATTTAGGAAACAGATCTGGGCCTTTACTCTTGGGGAATATGTCAGTGATGTTCTCCTTAGTGCTTAACAAGTGGAAAGCTGTTTTTGGTTGGAAAAGAACCTTGTTAGTGACATAAAAGTGTCTGTCAGTATGTCTTGTATGTTTATTGGGCATGTTGTCAGTAGATAATTTGATAGTTGACTGATGATTGAAGTTAAATTTCCATTATACTCTGTTTTTAACAAATATTAAATTTTGACAGTTTGCCACCCCTAATGCCAGGTATTCAGCATAGTAAGTTGCGGAGGCAACCACTTCTTGACAGCAAGATACCCAGAGGACTTGGCATTTCACAAAGGAAACCAAAATACCACAAGCAAAGCACAAGAACTTTCCACCCCGCACATGTCACTGTGTCAACTTGACTAGCTCAGGGACAACCTGATGAGATCAATAACATAAATAAATAATAAAACAGAAATAGTTTAAATAAATAGGTATAAATGGCAGAGAGATCATTACACAATTAACAGGGGTTATCAAATATGACCAAATCCACCATTATGTAATTGACTGGTTTTCCAAAACCCACAATTGTTTTAAACATTCTGGTCCTTCTTCCCAAGTCCTTTTGGAACCCTTGTATGATTTTTTTTAGGATAATTGACTGGTTTTATAAAAAGGTAGATTTGGCCATATTTAATGCCCAAATTCAAACCAGCAAATCAGGTTTTTCCACAAAATTTCACTTTTGAGAATTCTGAACCATTTTAAATAGATATTCATGGTTTTTAAAAATGGTAGATTTTCAAATTGGCATCCGGCTTGAAGGATCATTTGTTTTCCGCCCAATGTGTCCAATTTGAAGCTAGTATGCCGGCGACTGCTCTGTTCCACTGGGAATTTTACATATGTGGGTTGTTCCACTCAAACGTGATGCGAGGAAAACCTTTGGACTTGCATTCACGATCACAGGTGTTCTTCACTGTTTACAAGATGTCCAAATTATTGAGGAGGGGAGCTGCCTGGTATTCCAAATTGAGAGCCGCTTGCTTTATCCTTTGTAATGCTTGATCAATCAAATACTTTTTCTCTGCCCTGTTTTTTGGTTTCTTCCGGTTGATGTAGCTTGCAAGGTGTTTATTGATGCGCTCCTGCCAATCTCCAACCCAGTTTTGACAATCTCTGAGTTCCGACGAGGTTGGTGCCGCTAGAAGTTTGAAATTTTGATTTGGACATCCCATCATACACTTTACAAACTTGACTATAGACCGCAATTTGGTAGACGAGGGGTGCGGTAGCTTCAAGGTTGTAGCCACAGCAAGGACTTTCTTTGCTTGTGTTTTTGCACGCTGTTTCTTCTGAGTTTTCTTTTGTGCCGTTTTGTTCCTTTGCGCAAGGAACTCTGGATTGAGATGATAGGCTTACAATTAAGGGCAGAACATCAGAATACATAAGAAATTCTGAAGATAAAAATACTTGCAAAAAATACTTACCTTCACCATCTGAAACATCAGATTGAGATAATAGTTTGGGATCACCATTGAGTTCATCTTCTGATTCCTCTTCATATTCAGTGAGCTCTGTCAAATCTTGGCTTCCTTTGAAATCCATATACTCACAGTTCTCGGAAGACATTGATGAAATTTAGGAATTTCTAGATTAAGCGGGGTTGATCAGATGAAATGCAAAACTTCAAGATAAATGGTACTCAAATCAAATGATCAATGGTACTCAAAAAATTCAAATAGGCAAGTACCTCTAGATTGGATGAAATTGGAATACAGATGGAAAATGGGTGGTTGATTGGATATGAAAAAAAAGATGGAGGCTGGAGTGAAGCAGTAAATTTGATTGGTGTGAATTCCAATAATTAATTGAAGAGGAAAAAGATGACTGTTAAGAGGTGTATGAGAAAGAAAAGCAAGAGTGAAGAAAAATTACAACAAAGGCAATCCCCCTGACCCTTTGTCAGTCTCGCCCCAATGGTAATTTGTAAATCATCCAGCGATCTGTTGCTGGCACTTGGCACTTTTGGCGTACTGCTTGGCCTTTTGATTTGTGTAATGTAAGTAATGCCAATCCCATTAAAATAATACAAAGGAGAATCTGAGTGGCAAATGCAATGATTTGGAAGATGTAAAATTTTGGCCTGTACAACAAAAATGAACCTTTTGACAATTACTCACGCAGTAGGTCCAACGTACTATCAGTATAGAAGCTGTTTGTCCAATCAGCACAGCTGTCCAATTGATACAAGCCCAAACCTCCTTGTATTTAAATCTAGTGGTTTTGGTTTTGGTTGCCAGAGTGGCAGGCAAATACGGGGAGGTGCATCCTTCCAACTCTTCTAAATCAGTTTGAAGTTTGGAAACCAGTCCCCAAAGCTCTTTGTTTTCCTTGTTTTGTTCCACATAAGCAACCTTTGACGTAGGCAGCTTGGATTGTAATGCAAGGTTTTCTGCATCAAGCTTGTTGTTTTCAGCAGTCAAGAGCTGGGCTTCAACTCTATGCTACAGTTTTTAAATCAAGTATTTGTAGATATTACCAGAAGAAAAAAAAAATCAGTGGATTAATACACCAGTGCATGTATGTACAAACACCCTTATCATTACCCGGTTCAGTTGCCTATTGGTTGTTTTGAAGGCTTCCCTAGCTGTATCAAGCTGAAAGACCTTTGTATCAACATCCTTCTGCACTACCATGAGCCTGCCTGTTTATGTATTATGCAGAATATTAGCATTAACAAACATGTTTGCTAGAAATATGTAGCTGGACTTACAAAGAATAGAATTCCGTTGTTTAACGGTATGACACAGCCTAGCCTTGAGATGTTCTATATTGGACCAGGATTCACAGATTTTTTCTTGCGCTTGAGCTTGCCAGGTACTCATAATTTCTGAGTTCCGCTGAAAGTGGTGGACTTGCCTTTGGAGCTTCAATACTATTCTTGTTTCATCATTCCTGTACTGTCTTTTGGTATTTAGCTTTGCTTCCCATTCACTCATCATGATTTTAACTGCTTAATCTTTATCCTGAATCTGGTTTTTTTTACTCTGCCATACTTTGGGCCAGCTTGATCTCAAATCTCTCTTGTAACTCTTGGTATTGGTCTAATAGATGCTTCTCGAGCTGCTTTTGGCTGATTGAGATAACATCCAAAGGGGTTGGATATCTGGGTGGTTTTGGCCGCAAAAAATTCTGGAATGAGTAGGTGACTGTGAGGGGACTATGTTCTTCCTGTACGGGGTCCATGCCAAGTTAAAATTTGATTGGGAGGTTGCAATGGATGCTTCCAAAGAGACGAAAGCTTTTTTGAGAAATTTGAACTTATTTACATATGACTGTAACATGACCGTAACATGAGTGAAGAATTTTGATCTATACAACCTAATTGCTGACCTTGCTACGCTGAACATACTCAGCTGTCTGATAGCTAGTGGTGTACTATTCTCTTTGTCTTATACGCTTTAAAGGCACTGCAAAGTTATTTGTAATGAACCTTTTTGTCAAACAAAATTGGCAAGCTGATATAAACAAGCCCTCACGTTTCCGTGCCTACACCCATTACCCTTCCTATCAGTCTTTAGTTCTGCAAAACACTTGTAACATGCCCAGAAAATGTACACATTATTGCGTCAATGGCAAGCCTTCACAATCAGCCCGCATTCTAAACAAACAGTCAGCACTCAAACTGCCCTTAGCCAACTCAGCTTTCTGCCAGTCAGTATATGATTTCATCAAGATACTCATTGATACTCAGCCACCTAACTTATCACTGGGACATGAGAAGATTATTGCCCAATCTTTAGGAAGAAGTCAATTGCAGGATCAAACAATTCTTTTCAACTTTGATTTTTCATCTCACGCCAAAACACAATATGGAGGAAAGAAGAAATCAATCCTAACAACATATAGGTTAATTTTTCTTGAAGACTTGAAACAATTCAATCTGTCCTAACAATAACTTTGAACACACCCAGGATTCATCGGACAGCTGGAACACGGTTTTTACTGAGCTCCTTTGCAAGCATTGGAAGTACGCCAAGTCTCAGAATGCCTTCTCAGCCTACGCAATCAACATGAACGATCTAGATCCCCAAAAGCTATACAGCGTTATCACACGTTGGTTTATTGGTAAAAAGGCCCAATTCCGGCAGAAGAAACCAGCTGATGCGGAAAAAAGAAGGGTTTCCAGAAACTCTTGGTATGCACGCTCAACTGTAGGTCTTTTTTCATAATTCTAACCCCATGTGTGTGTTGGATACTAACAGTGAAGAACTTTTTCCAGCTGATGAAACGGCGGGTCACTGCCTTGAAGTTGCTAGGTATCAGTCCCAAATGTTGTGAACCGTTTGGGGACCCATTCTGTCACTCAGAAACTGAAGAACTTCCTGACAAGACCATCTGCAAAGTGGGACTTCAATGGAGATTGGCTGTTGTTTCAAGTTTGTGTGAGGTAGATGATAGATTCACCGTTCAAGCTACTTGTCCAGCCAGCATAAGGAGTTCAGAAACCAATCGCACGCTCCTTGAAAGTCAACGGCCCCCCGCTCGGCGTGCCAACCTTCATGTTGAGTTGCCTGTTAGTCTGCTACCATGATGTATCACCAGCTGAACCATGAGCACTACCAACCAACACCCTGGCAGTCACAAGCGTCTGTAGACTAGTTGGTAAAGGCAGCACTCTAGCATGTGTCTCAGCTTAGCTGAGGTCGTGAGTTCGAATCTCACCAGACACATCTCCATTTTACAGTCTCTACAGGTTATGAGCCCAGATTCTACCTAAGCGCTACTTGCTTACATAAGAGACTGCATGAAGATGTGAATGCTTCATGTAAGACCAAAAACCCCTCTAAGCCTACATCAAGGTCCCGGGTTCAACTCCCACAGTGGCCACACCTACATGGGTCCAAATCCCCATACTTCCTTGGGTCGAATCCCCACACTTACGGGGTCTAATCCCCACACTTAATGGGTCTAATCCCCATACCTCTTGGGTTCAATCCCCACTCTCCACATCATGTAGCAAGGGGGGGTGTTGAGTTGCCTGTTAGTCTGCTACCATGATGTATCACCAGCTGAACCATGAGGACTACCAACCAACACCCTGGCAGTCACAAGCTGTAGCCTAGTTGGTAAAGGCAGCACTCTAGCATGTGTCTCAGCTTAGCTGAGGTCGTGAGTTCGAATCTCACCAGACACATCTCCATTTTACAGTCTCTAAACTTCAAGCCAAAGTTCCCATGCACTTAGCCAAAGATTCATATTGCGCCAGGTTCCTGAAATTGCTTCCTGAACCACAGCAAAAGGAGCTCTCGAAAAAGCCACCATGCGGACTGGCAGATTTTTATTTAGAGCTTACTCACCAACATCCCAATCTTATTCCATCCACCCAACCCCGTGATGTCAATGTCTAAAAATCTAATGATAAACTGGATCCAGCGTCTTAATGTAGCATTTCTGTGGTTTTAAATTTTATCATATAAATATGTGAAAGTAGATTTAACTCTAGAAGAATAAACAATTTATCGCTATCAATAACCAGAGATAAAAGAAGGAATTAGATAGGTTCAGATTCATGCACTGACTGTAATTTGATTAAAACCTAAAACTTGAGCCAAATAACTATCAAATGATATACAAAATTTCATTCTTAAGCAGCAATAAATAGTGCAGAGAATGTAGGCATGGGTTGAATTATCAGTTTCTGCTTGTTTAAGAAGCATATCTTGCGGTTCACAATTTTCCTTGTCAACAGGCAAAAACTCACATAAGAGGATGGCAAGATGAACCCAAAAAATGAGAGAAAAGAAAAA
Source organism: Puccinia hordei (assembly GCA_007896445.1). Lineage (NCBI taxonomy): Eukaryota > Fungi > Basidiomycota > Pucciniomycetes > Pucciniales > Pucciniaceae > Puccinia > Puccinia hordei. Next base: position 164,807 of record RDRW01000176.1, on the reverse strand, counting down.
AAGGAAAATCCGCCAAACCCACATGTGAACATTGAATATTTGAGGGCAAGGTGATTTGGTACTTTCTGCTTCAATTCACGCAGTCCCATCAATACAGTTATGATCTATTATGGTGATAATTGAAAAAAATGCTCACTAGTTTCTTTGAAAAAAACCAGGCCATCTGTAATATCCCTCATCTGTAAGCTTGATTCACTGCCAAGACAGTTGTATCAGTGGGCAGGATCTGCGGTTACACCGGACATTTTGACCTGATGTTACATTGGTTCACATGTCCGAGGCAATTGCCCACTGATATTACATTGACAGCGCTGCTGTTATATCGCCAGTATCCATGATCAAAGGGGACACCAGCAATGCAATCACGCCAGGGGTGCCACAGACGTGAGGCCACCTAGATATTGCATTGACTGGTCTCAATCCGTTATAACTGAGGCCTGATGCATTATCAGCCACCACTGTCTGTGAATGAAGCTTCAGTGATGCAATGGTTGACTCAAAGACGGCAGTGGCACTATTGGATTGCCATTTGCCATCTTGTGTTGGGGTTGACCAACGCAACCCCAGTTTGATGTGATGTAATGTTGGCCTCAATTGATGCAATCATGGTCATCTGTGAGGGAACTTTGACCTTGGGCCATGCCAGGTTGGTTGCACCATGCAAAGCAACACCAGCTTTACACACCAATGTAACACCATCTTGCACAAGCCAATGCAATACTGGTTCATACAAGGTGATACAGCACCAGTTTGTACAAGACAATGTAGCATTGGGGGGTACAAACCAATGCAACACCGTAGGTAGAAACCAATGCAACACCGGTTTCTCAAGCAGGGATGCCTTTTCATTGTATTTTTTTTCTTCCTTCCCCACTCTCACGCTTCTCCTGGACGCACCACAGATGAATTTACCAATAAAATTTGAACTGTGTTTTTTTTTTTTCAAAATATAAAAAAACCATTTTTGGACATACCATACCACGTGCGATGAGGCCAATCATCATGCTCATCCCAACTTTTACCAATCTGATGAACGCAATGGATGATCTCTACCCTTCAACTGCATAAAAAATGGTTTTTTGTGGTTGTTGTTAGTTTTTACTGCGCAGTTGTGTGTGAGAAGAGCGGGAGAAAAAAAGGTGAGGGAGCTTAACTGAGAGGCATTATCAAGTTCATAAAAATCACATCAAACGCGACTTCACCAATTCTACACACACATAAACAAATCAGATTGGATTACAGAAAAGAAAAGGAGGAAAAGGAGGGAGAGAAAGACAAACTTTAGAGATGATAGGATTATCTTCTGCACTGCAGGAGATCCCCAAGCCTTTGGACTCGATAGCCTTCATGTCAAATGGAGCTAATCAAGAGGCCGGACTTGACTTGGTGCCAAAAGCGTTGGGGATGATGATTGTCGGCAAGGTCAGGCATGAAATACTTTGAGAAGGCCAATATTCCAATCCGCCTTCCGGGTCAATCAATCTCATCGCACATAATTGGTGACTTTCAAAATCGGCGGCCAGATTGGCCAGGGCCTGGTCTTTGTACGTACGCAATGACCATTTTGAAACACTGGCTAATTTTTTATCCGAGGTTGGAGATAATAGTCAGAGGTTTTTGATAAATTGCTTGGCGGAATTGTTGTTCAAAGAAGGTGTCAAGATATTGAGAGAGGTATTCAACAGCTCACCAATCTCTTCCAAGATTCCTTTGACGTTGACGCGCCAGGAGTTATGGTGAGGCAAAGAGGTTGCATTTCCAACGAATGAGTTTCCACACAAGTTTTATTATGTCTCTCAAAGTAATAAGCCGGAAAAGTATGTTCACAGATCCAACAGAGCAAAGGTTTGGTTGAGAGCGGAGCAGGCGCAGGAAACTGTGCTACGGGATCACTGTGGCATTGAGTGTGGTGGGACCCTTTTGTTTCAATTGCAGCTCCATGGGGAGAGCTTGTTAAATGTGAGCTACAGGAAGGCTGGCCAATTGCTTGCAGTAGAGGCAAGCAGGAATGGGAGGTTGATCTCAAGCTCACTTAAATAGACTCTGAGTGTTGGGTAGAGATTCTCACACTTCTTGAGCCACCTTGGACGGGCAACTTGAGACCTTGGCCAATGTGGGAGGTACCCGTAGAGCTGATCCCACCCCGCCAATGTACAAATGATGGCCGACGAATGACTCAAGGTGATAAGATGGCTGAAGAGATTGAGCTGGAGGATTGAGGCCTAGGCATCCTGGTGCAAGCCTTGTCTGCTGAGTGACCCGGTGATTGGGAGAGATGATGATTCAGATAGATCCAAAGGATTGATTGAGATTGATTGTTGGGGATGGAGGGGACTTGCGGCGGGAGAGAGAGAGAAATTGGTGGGGATTGAAAGTGCTCTGTTAAGGCCTTGACAAGGAGAACAGGAGGGTGTGGTAGTTTGAAACGGTGGTCAATGGGCAAACCCATCAGCCCAGGATTGAACTCCAACTGGATCCCTTCTTGCTGGAGAAAGCAATTCCGTTGCTGTTGTTGTGGCTCAAGGTTGGGGGTAGTTTCTACGGCAGAATACCATGCACCAGCGGAGTTTTCTTGGATAGCTTCAGAAACTAAGGCAAGCTTGTGTTGGATCCAGTCCTGTTTGCGCAAGTTCTGGGCTTCCTTTTTGACAAAAGTGGTGATCTCAAGCACGATAGCCTTCAATGCATTGTCACAGATTGTTTTTGTAGCTGAAAGCAAATTTTTGATGTGCTGGCAAATGGTGTGCATCGAAAAGGAGGGTTGGTTACTTTTGTTGCTCAGGAGCGGGTCCACTACCAGGGTGAATATTTGCTGGTTTACCATCTTGTTGGGTGCTCTGGATACTATCAGATTGCGCAGGAATTGGTTGGGTTGATGAGCCACTAGTGGAACCAAGTTAGGATGGGAGGCCCAATTTGTTAGGATTGGCAGCAGTAGTTTGTTGAGGTTGACCAGCAACTTACATTCCATCTTGGCAGTAATCCTGGATCATTTGAAGTAAACACCCTTGGATCAGATATTTCACGGTCAATTTCAGAAGTCACAGCATGGACTGTCACTTACTTTGATCCAGATACCATCTTGGACACATAACGCTCAAGTCGAGAGAACCCAACACAATTCACCTTGTCATAGACAATTTTGCCTTCCAGAGTGACGGTGGTCTTTGGTGCCATGATTTTTCAGAGCAGAGGAAGATCTCCTTGTAGAGACTGTAAAATGGAGATGTGTCTGGTGAGATTCGAACTCACGACCTCAGCTAAGCTGAGACACATGCTAGAGTGCTGCCTTTACCAACTAGGCTACAGACGCTTGTGACTGCCAGGGTGTTGGTTGGTAGTCCTCATGGTTCAGCTGGTGATACATCATGGTAGCAGACTAACAGGCAACTCAACACCCCCCCTTGCTACATGATGTGGAGAGTGGGGATTCAAGAGGTATGGGGATTAGACCCATTAAGTGTGGGGATTAGACCCCGTAAGTGTGGGGATTTGACCCAAGGAAGTATGGGGATTTGGACCCATGTAGGTGTGGCCACTGTGGGAGTTGAACCCGGGACCTTGATGTAGGCTTAGAGGGGTTTTTTGGTCTTACATGAAGCATTCACATCTTCATTCAGTCTCTTGTGTAAGCGAGTAGCGCTTAGGTAGAATCTGGGCTCATAACCTGTAGAGACTGTAAATGGAGATGTGTCTGGTGAGATTCGAACTCACGACCTCAGCTAAGCTGACACATGCTAGAGTGCTGCCTTTACCAACTAGGCTACAGACGCTTGTGACTGCCAGGGTGTTGGTTGGTAGTCCTCATGGTTCAGCTGGTGATACATCATGGTAGCAGACTAACAGGCAACTCAACACTCTTCTAGCAGATTTCCAAACCGCTGGAGAACTGCATCTTGACTAGTGTTGCCAAAAGCAATCACATGTTGAATGAGCGGTAACTTGGAGCTTTGACTTTTAGCGTTGAGATTTTTCCAACACTCACTGTAGTGAAGCACATTAATCTGGAATAATTTCCCAGTTCTCCACTTGGGTAACCCCGGCCAGGTTAAAGAATGGATCATTGCGTATGAGTTTAATTCCACGGGAAACATATAAAACTGGTTGATTGGGCCAGGACGATGATCTTCTGTTGACGTTTGTATTATTTCCGGCGTTTGATTGAGCACATCAGAGTCCTCCCAATTTGCGTTTTCTGACTGTTTAAGTTTATTTGATGGCTGCTCAAGTGGTCTTGAATTTGGGGAATTTGGTCTGGCAAGGAGTTCCCTTTTATGGGATAAAAGATTGCTAGCAGACTCCTTGGGACAAGTTCCTATCCGGCCAGAAACTGAGTCATGCTCTGCCCTCGCACAAGATAGATACTTCAGTTTCTTCCAAGGTGAAAAAATAGGTCACAATGGTGTAAAAAGGATTACCTTTGGTGAAGCTGACTGGACTAGGGTATAAACCAGCCGGATTCTTTACCGCTGAGACTGTTGGTCACCTTTGGTAGTTTTTCCAGGGTTGGGGGACGAGCTGGGAGATCTTCAAACCAGGACTGTTTGTTATCTACGCCAGCCAACTGGACCAAATCAGATTGGAAATCATCCTCAACTCAAAGCTCATTGGGGGGGGGGGGGGGGGGGGGATGTAACTGTAGGACCATCAAGTGATTGGGGCAATTGATTGGATTGTGATCCTGGGATATCCGCAAGCAGTCTTCTTGGGCTATTGCCGGGAGAAGGATGAAATAGCGGGGATGCGAGTTCTGTAAGCCTGAGGCCGTGGTAACCGTTTGTAGATTTTGTAGCCCTGGGAGCAGGTAGGGGTGATTTTTCAACCAGAACTGTTCGGTATCTGGGGTGGAAAGCTCGACCAAACCAGATTGGAGATAATCTTCAACTCGAAGCTCGTTGGAGGAGTCTGTAAACTCAGAACCGTGTGAATCCTTTCGATCATACTCAATTGTGAGAATCTGATGTGGTGAATTCATCTTGGGTGGGCTATAGCCTGACATGGCCAAGCTCTTGTCTTTATCAGTTGAGTAAATGTAGTCAACCAGGGCAAACATAAAGTGGGGGTCCAAAATCAGCAAGGCTTCTGCGGATTTTATACAAAGTAAGAGGTAGTCTTACCTTCAACATCTTGCTTGGATCCCTGGTTGAAAGGAGCAACTGTAAGCCGACTGCAACACAATCCAACTTTTTGGTAAATAGCCTGATAATAGTGAAACCTTTATCCAAGTTATGAGGGGCTGGCGGTTAGGGGACAGATAGAGAGAAGAAGATCAAGAAACTTTAAGACACATAAAGAGTCCAATAATCACAGCCAGCCAGCAATCAGGGAAGCAATCAGATAAGTTCTTGAAAGGGAGGAATAATTTAGATGGGAGGATGCATCTGAAGGTGGTACAAGAGAGGGATAGACGAGATAAATGATGGGGAGTACGGGGGGTCTCAATTGTGAATTGGTTGGACTGGGGAGATGGAGATAACAAGGGAAGTGGAGAGGTTCTTCTTGAGGTTTAGACGACGCGGCAATTGTCAATGCGGGTTGAATGACAATAGGTTGACGGGGAAGAGGAGGAGGAGGATCCAGGTACAATGGAGAGCTCTTTAGTTCCCGCTTGATCATCTAGTTCATGCAAAGAAAGAACATCATCACCGGTGTCAACCTCAGAAGGTTCAATCAAGATCCGGCACCGCTTCACAAGCACTGAGCCCCCCAAAAGCGGGCCCACGGCAGGCCCCACATCTCCTTTGCTTACCACGACCCCCGCAACTGTTGATTTCTGTGGGCACAGTGAATCTTGCAACATTGCCTCTTGAATCTTCTCTAACCTCTGTAGCACTTGTTCACAGCTTGGCCGCAGTTGGGGATCTAAACATAACAGGTCCAATAGTAGCTTCAACATTGCCCGGGGGAGGTCCAACCGGCTGGAGTGTTGGCCTGCCTTGGATATATTCATCTTTGTCTTTGTTCTCCCTTGTTCAGTTAGATATTCATGAATCAAAAATCTGTAACATCCAGCAATACACATGGGTCAACGTGTTCTGTCACCTAGTCATCAAATAGTGAGCAAACAAGATCAAATGAATAAATAAAATACCCAGGATAATGAATAATTTTGTCTTTCAACAGGTTGATATCTTCAGAATGATAGTAGGGCAATCTGTGAATTTGGATCAATCAATAAGTTTTGAGAAATGGAGGATTGCAAATGATCAAAGATGGCAGAATATAGGAAGGTGCATAATACCTAAAAAACAGAGATAGTGTAAAACAAGTCCGGGGAACAATTCTTTAGTGACCAGTCCTAGATGATTTTGTGCGTCTTGGTGAGGTGGATGTTTGAAAAGAGCTTCAAATTGATATTTGCCAAAGTGTCCAACATAGATTGGAAAATGAAGCAAGAGAACAAGTTGCTTGAGGGCGGACACATTGTACTAATAGTAGTTCCAATTTGAGTGTTGATGGGATGGCAGTGTAAGCTCTTGAATTGATGAGCAGCTGAGCTTTTACTGGTTTCCTCGGTGATTTGGTCTAATAAGAAGTGATGACAGAGTTGGATGAGACTCTAGTACGATTCATGTGAAATCAAGATCTTCTACATGCATTTGTTGTTTGATCTGTGATTTATTTGATAATCCAAATTGGGGCAAGGCTATGTGGTTTGTGATCTGATTGGACACATACAATCGCAGGTGGAACCCAGAAGGAATGTGAGATAAAAACAGATCTGGTCAGTCCTTGATGTTAGATTTGAATAAGTGTGCTCATCTCACATGGTATGACCAATCAGTGTGGCGGTTGCTGGTAATTGATGAATATATTGTACATCTGCAAGCGCAATACAATATATAGTGAGCCTTCCTGGGCTACGTCTATGCGCAGCAGCCACTGCGCATACCCTGTGCATGGTATGTTTTGCTGCACTGGGCTTTGAATGTATTTGGAAAAGCCACTTTCATGCAGCATCTCTTGCACTCCAATTTTCTTATCTGTGATGCCATGTAGTCACTTTTCTGAAATACTATTTTGATTGAGTATATACCGTAATTCATAAATAATCATTCATGACAAAATCTGCAGGAAGCTCTACTGCAGAGAGGAATGAACTTCATGCCAATTTGCTCAATTTGTTTGAAATTTCTCCTATGATAGGTACATGATTACAATTAATCAAGAAGTATCCAGCCACGTATCAATAGCATCACTAATGTGAAGCAAGTTCAATTCTTTTCCCCACTTTGGTGATACAAGCCATGTAATAATAATGGATTTGGAAACATCAGAATTAAGAAACAGGAGAATAACTTATATCAAAAAATATAATGTATTTACAACTGATTTTTTATTTTAGTGAGAATACTAATTGGTAACTTGATACCCAAAGTTCCACATGGTGCCTCCCATAAATTACTTTGAGCTAGAACTTCATTTGGCTTCACAAAGTGTCGTTTAGTTTGACTTTGATAGGTAACATGAGTATGAGTGTGGGGCCAGTGAATGAGTGGGTTTTTCTTTTTGTCAGCAGAGGAAAGCTCGTCAAATGAAGCAACATCAAGCCATGTTTCAGTAACAAAAGGACCTTTGAGTTTGTGTTGATAAGTAACACTGATTATTCCAACTATTTGTCCATAGCGTACCTTACTCTGCTTCCTTCCATTTTGAAACAAATAGTGGATTGTGCTGTTTCCAGGATGAGTGACCCGTGTCGCAAAATTAAAATTACCAAAGGACAACTTTGATTTAGATTTGACCAATCGGGTTAGAACAGGACTGTTGATTGGCTTTTGCCAGTTACTGAATTTGTCTTCTGGTCCAACAATTTTGTGACCATCAATTTCTACCAATCTCTTCAAAAGTCGTAAGTGATCTTTGTGTTTGAGCCCTGTGGTTTTACTGAATTTTGATTGAGTGGAAATTCCAGAGTCCATCATCAAGCTGGATTGGTTGGAAATGTTGGTGTCTGTTGTGAAGCCATTACTATTGGTGGAATACAAATTTTTAAAACAATTGCTGAGTCCTTCTATGGTGTTACATAATCCTTGAGGAAGCTGGCTAGCAAGTGAGGGGCAAATACCGCGGAAGTTTTGGACAGTTTCCCATTTCACTTGGCGATATACTTTCAGGTGTTTTTCAAGCGGATCAATATCTTCCCTAAAGATTTTATTCTGTCAGATGAGGCTAGTGATTGATACTAATTGTGGTAGGTTGGAAACCTGGGAGTTGATGTCTTTGTGGGGGGAAGAATTTGTCTTCATAATCAAGAAAAAAGTTGGAATCAAGAGAAGAGAAAATAAATTGATCCATTCCTTGGCTTTCAGTTTTCCCCCCTTGGCTTGCCCAACTGTTGCTGGGACATGTCCAATGTGCAAGGGTAGGTGTATCTCATCTATAACAGTACACAGGTGTTGAAGATTGTCCGGAATTGCAAAAAGTGGGCTGTCAACTTGATTATACCCATGGACATTGGAGTGAGAGTCGGCATTTGGGTGAGCTTGGAGATGTGTGTTGTTCTGCAGCACCTGCCTTGCAGGTATTCCCTCCAGCTTTGATTTGAATAAGGTCAAATCTTCAAATGCTTCAAATAAATGCATGGTTTCCAAGTGGGTGCAATTTTAATTTTTCAGGGGAGCAAAAGCCATGGGTTGGGTTGAGGAAGAGCAATTTGTGCCTCCTGATGAACTATCTGTGTTGCTGTCGTTTGCATTAAAATCAAGATCAGACACATTTTCCTGATGTTCAAGGCAATCAAACACTTCAGAGTTGCTCTGATTGTTGTTCCAGCCTTCTTTTTTCTTCAATCCAAAGCATTCAGTACTGTAATTGCGTAAAAGCCCTAGGAAAATGTTGTGCATGGGCTCCACAACCACATCGTCCAAGAGATTGAAGTATGGAAGCTGCGATAGAACAGAATACTGGACTCCGTGTTGTTTAAAAATTCTTTCACAGCAAGAAACCTTCTTGGCGTTCTTCCATTGGAGGCAGTGGTATCTTAGCTCGTCGGCCGATTGAAGGTTGAAGCGATTGATATCAACAACATCCAACTTTTTTTTGCTCACATTACAGAATGAACACAGATGGTTCACAGAGCTATGTCCCGCCATTCCAAGCACCTTCCTAGTAGCAGGAAGATCATATATGACTGGACCAAGTCAAACTTGAATGATGCGTCCATCAATAGGTGAGGTAAGAGTTGGGCAGATTAAGCATCCCTTCCAAAGACTTAGTAATTCAGAAACAAGTTGCTGGAGTAAATGGTTGATTTGCTCTAGCTTTGGTTTGGATGGGCCAGGTATTAGCCCTGTTAAGAAGATGTTTTTGGGTTGGTTGCGTATTAAGGGTGGCAAGTTGAGGAAGGTCATAGCAATTGTTCCAACTGACCAATGCTTTCCTGTGATCTTGTTTCCTGGAGGGGTTAAACCAATCAACGTTAAGTGAAAACACCAAATTATTGCTGCAACGGGTGAATTGACCACCTTGGGAGTCTTTATATTCCTTCCAGCGCAGAGAATCCCAAATATCTTCCATAACACCATTGGGCGAGATATGATTTACTGATTTCTCTAGTTTTTCTTCAATACCTGGTCAATTGAGAAACCTTGCAAGCCATTCTACCAGCAATTGGTACACAAACTCGCCTGGCCTTGTGTTGGTTTTGTCTCCGCGTTGGTGACTTGATACTGAGAGTGGGGTTTGGCAGAGGTGAATTCTTGGAGTTGCACAAAAAGAACAGCAGCCCAGTTTGTTGTCCGCAGGGTATAAGCAGAAGTATTTTGGGCAGCAGATTCTTTTTTTGATCTGAGGGGCAATATCAAGATGCAAAAGGATGGTTTTAATAGTGATAGGAAAGCTTGGTTGGAAATGATTGTTGGATCAATCCAAAGCAGTGATTTCTTGTAGTACTTGAAGGGTGGAGTTGGTGGCCGCAATGCTGAGGTGCAAGAAGAGGAACTGGCAGACGGCCAGCAGGATGGCGCCCAGTATCTGAGCCGGAAGATGAAATAATTGAGATTTTGGATGATTGAGAGGGGAGTTCGGTCTCTTTCTGCCAACATCCCCAGAATTCTGATCTGAGGCTTATAAAAATAGAAGAAGTGGAAAAAGCACAAAAGCAGATCAGAATTGATTGTTGGGTTTCATAAATCATCCATGACTTGATAGGATGAAACCTGAATCCACAATACCTTCCAGCTTTGGAGTGACAATATCAATTTTTTGTGTTTCCTGCACAACTTTGGAATCATTCACATGTACAATGGAGGGGGTGCTCCCGCTGGGACCCCTGGCCAAGATATTTTGTTGTAATTCTTGGAGGTGTTGTCTGTATGTGACCAAGCTCTTCTTCCAATAACGGCCCGGAACAGATTGTTGATTGAATTGATTGATGACTTGTGTGGTTGACCACTTGGGGCACACACATAAGGCAGAGGATACCAAGGGTGCCATGCTTGTAAGCTTAAGGTGGTTGGTTATTTTATGATTGGCAAGTTGAGAATATACAGGACAAAATTTTCTTGGATTAAGAAGATCAACAAGCGTGTATGTGGGCTAAATTATTGGCTATAATATACAAAGCGGTTGACCTGGAGTGAAAGAATCAAGTCAGATTGAATTTCAAACAAGATAAAACTGTCAAACTGGAAAGCTTGAACACACCAAGAAGCTTGGATCAAGAATTGTAAGAGATTCTCAGAAAAGTTGATTTCTTGACGTTAATGAGTGAAAATATAGAGCTGAAAATTGATTTTGAAAACCACCAGTGATAAGTGATCAAGCTGAAGATAGAGGGATATGGCCAGTTTGTTGCTTCCTATGATTGATGGTTTGCTAATTTGTGCAGTTGAAGTTTTTTGAGTTTGTCCTTGGTGATTGTTGGCGGCTGGATTGGAGGTGAACAGAGTGAGTGGTTCTGTCTAGATAGTCTTTAAAAGGGAAAATCCCCCAAATTTGGGGACTTGAGGTGAATTTTATTCAAAGTGGGTGTTTTTTTTTTTTGGGGGGGGGGATTACCAAAAAGAATTATGGTGTAATTACATAAATTCCATGTGAAAAACCATCAGATGACACAAAAATGAAAGAAGAATAAAAGAAAAAAAGAAACAGAAAAGAAAAAGAAAAAGAAAAAGAAAAAGAAAAAGAAAAAGAAAAAGAAAAAGAAAAAGAAAAAGAAAAAGAAAAAGAAAAAGAAAAAGAAAAAGAAAAAGAAAAGAAAAAGAAAAAGAAAAAGAAAAAGAAAAAGAAAAAGAAAAAGAAAAAGAAAAAGAAAAAGAAAAAGAAAAAGAAAAAGAAAAAGAAAAAGAAAAAGAAAAAGAAAAAGAAAAAAGAAAAAGAAAAAGAAAAAGAAAAAGAAAAAGAAAAAGAAAAAGAAAAAGAAAAAGAAAAAGAAAAAGAAAAAGAAAAAGAAAAAGAAAAAGAAAAAGAAAAAGAAAAAGAAAAAGAAAAAAAAAAGAAACAAAGAAAAGAAAAAGAAAAAGAAAAAGAAAAAGAAAAGAAAAAGAAAAAGAAAAAGAAAAAGAAAAAGAAATAGAAAAAGAAATAGAAATAGAAAAAAAAAAGTAAAAGTAAATGTAAATGTAAAAGTAAAAGTAAAATGAAAAGTATAAGTAAAAAAAAAAAACAGGCCAAATAGCAACAAACAAAAATATATCAGTGTGAATGAACAGTTGAGAGAACCCCTTTGTAAAATTTTTTTGAAGTTTGGTATGAAGGAGGGCCAGATTCTGGCTGAGGGATTACAACCTTTGTTGTGTTACTGGACGTACTTTGAGAAAGTGCAACATACAGTTGACCATGACTAAAAACAGGTTCAAGAAGCACAATACCAACATGTCCAATGGTCTGACCGTGAGACTTGTTGATTGTGAGAAAAAAAGCAAGATTAACAGGAATCTCTTCAGGGTCAGATATAAATTGGATGCAAGGTATGGCAACCAATTCACCAATTCTGTTTCCTGAAGCCACTTTTGCAAAAATTACTGAAGGACTGAAGTTTTCAACAATTAATCTGGTTCCATTGCAAAGACCAATTGTTCAATCCAGGTTCCTTAGCATGATAATTGGCACACTCCCCTTTATTTGAAGGAGGTGAGGGGGAAAACCAGATAGGTTTATGCTATTAATATACTCAGCCAAGTAAATACCTTGAGTATTGTCCTCTACTGAATCATGACTGGTGTAAGAAATCATTTCAGATGGGATGTAACTCAAGAACTTTGATTTGATTTGATTTACACATTTGTTCTTGCAGCAGAGGATTGCCCTGTCTGTAAAATAATTGGGATGGGAGAATGAAGTGCTGATATTTGGAAAGATTTTGTCTATCAGCAAATCAAGATTTTGGTCACCTGAACCACCAAGGACCACCATTGAGTGAGGTAAATTGATTCTGTTGGAATTGTGAGTGAGCCCCTGACCATTTCCAATGGAAAAGAGAAAATTCTGAAACTGAGGATCACCAGCAGCACACGTGTTGACTGAGAGGCAAATTATGTTGTGGCAAAAGTTAATCCAGCAGTGAGAGTGTACAATGCTTGCGTTGAATATCTGAGGGTGTGACCCTTTCTTCACAACAGGTAAAACCTGACAGAAGTCCCCTCCCAGTACCATGACCTTGCCACCAAAGGGAAGGTTTGAATCCATAAGTTCTTGAAGCAACCTATCCACCAATTCAAGTGCATTCCTATGAGTCATGGGTGCTTCATCCCATATGATTAATTTTTCTTTCTTGAGGACCTCAGCTTCATGAGAATTTTTGGCGATTGATGAAACCAAATTTTGTGACAGTTTAGGAGGAATCCCAAAAGTGAGATGAGCAGTCCTACCATGGGGCATGTTCATTGCTGCTATACCTGTTCAATATAAAATTAACAATGATTAGAATGTCAGGAAAATATGAAAGGAAGAGTGTAAAAGGCAAGCATACCACTTCCAGCACATGCAACAGCTATTCTTCTTGTTGATCTCACATTTGCAAGGAGAAAATTGTGTAGAAATGTTTCCCCAGAGCCACCAAGCCCATCAATGAAGAAGCAAGCTGGAATTTCAGAATGAAATGCAAGAAGGATTCTCTCAAAAGCTAGTTTTTGCTGGGAGTTGAGAAGATCTGCTTTGCTGAGTTCATGCTGAGTTACATCAAAGCTTGATTCCTCTTCATGCAACATCCAACTTTGATTGCGGTTATTTTTGCCAACTGAGGGATTATACCTTGGAAGATCAGGAAACAAAAGGTCCACACAAAGGAGACCATTCTGCAGGAGAATTGGATGTATTGCTTCAGTGATTTTATTTGTCATCCACATCTTGTGAAAACATAATATTATGCTGGTTGGGTAATCAACCAGCCTCCTCACGGTTTGGAGATGCCATATCAGGTTTTGTCACACCGCTCAACTAGATTAATCATCCAGCCATCACCTGAATTGAAATCCGTATTAGGATTTGTCTAAGCATACAATTCCTTGCTTGAGCGGTTGCCACAATCGTGTTGGAGTGCATTGGCATTTCATGTTTTCCTGAGCAGGTCTGAAAAAAATAATTATTCAACTGCTGCCTTATTGATGAGAGTGATTATCAATCAAATCATGTGTTCATAGAAATTCACATCAATCTTGTATTGATGTACAGCTGCTACACAACCGTTCCTGTGTGCTGCAGCATCAAGCCTGCTTGAGGTAGCTGCGGGTGTGGCAAAGTATCAGACCCACTTGGGATCATTTGATAATCATATCCATGAAACTGCTGCACCATTGATAAGAATAGATAGCAACAAATTCATACCTCATGAAGAATTCACATTCAATCGTGTTTCCTGACACCAGCCACACAACAGCTGAGATATGCTCAAGTATGGATCATGTGTAAGGAATTTTGCTCCCAATAGACATGAAACTGACACCACTCAACCAGAGTAGGTGTATATCCAAGTGGTTCACAGAAGGATATGTTGGAGCAGCAATCCAACGGGAATCATGGAATTGGTTGACTTCATCAAAACTTCTGCCCACATGCAAGACAATCTTGTCATGCCCCTTGTAAACATATTTGTACAGATATTTGACAGCTAAAATCTCTGCACAGATCTCAAGGTTAATATGACATTGGTACTTTGCAGATAGGTAGGGATTCTATGAAACAACCCATCTGTTGTCAATGAGTAAATTAGAGTTTCCCCTCTGTATTGTCACAGCTTGACCTGGCCTTCTCCAATATTGTGGGTATGAATTTTCAGTGATGACAGTTTCCTCACAAAAAGGCTTTGGAAATCTCTTTGAACAAACTCCATCAACCATATATGGGGCATTTGGGTTGTATGGTCAGCAGGGGCCATGAATCATGTGGCAACTGACTGATTTGTAAAGTAATGGCTGTGATAGTGGATCTTCAGGGATTTCATCTTTGGCCAATTGATCAATCTTGTAGACTACCACCTCTGAGAGTAGCCAATCAGCTCAAGTGCTTGCCAGCTGCTTAGTAACAATTTATTTTGTTACATATCTCTCAAAAGGACAGAAAGATAGCCAAACCTATACGGTTAGATGTTAGTCTTCTCCTGATTGACTAATCTTTAAATCAAATAAGAAAATTAAAAAGGAGTTTATTTTATCCTCTGTGCATAGTTTGGGCACTATAGAGAGAATAATAGTATGTATTATTCAGATAACCTTGCAGCACAGTGATAGTACCTGGCTTTTTTTTAGACATTAAGCCAGTGTTTCATACACATAGCTGAAATTTAGAAGATACATATAGCTGAAATTTAGAAGGTCTTTCCTGTTCCTCTCCTTTGGTTTCCTAATATCTTCCCCAGTAATCAAATCTGAAGCTCATCTTTGAAGGAATTTAGGTTTTATATTGTGGAAAAGACAAATTTTGATGATTCAATTTAGAAAATGTACCGAGTATTGTATTTGTGATTTTATCAAGTATTTCATTTCAGATTTTATCACATATTTTATCTGTGATTTTGGGTGTAAAGAAAATGATCAAGATTTGGTATAATATTTATTTATTTGTTTATTGATTTTTTTTTGTTTTGGATTGGGGGGGTTGATATACCCACGCCCCCCCGGGCACGCCCACGCCCGCGCACGCCCTTAAAAAAAAGGCATGCAGCCCGCACACCTTTTTTTTATCGGCGTGCAAGCTGCATGCCCATCTACAGGCGTGCCCACGCCCAAGGATGGGCGTGCAGCTTGCACGCCCATCTACAGGCGTGCAACACCCCCAAGGATGGGCGTGCAGCCGCACGCCCTGCCAGGGAGGACTGCAAGCCCCTTGGCCGGAGGGATCCCCCCGGTTGAGGAGGTTGTATGACCTCCTTGACTGGAGGGGATCCCCCTCCGGTTGAGGAGGTTATACAACCTCCTTGGCCAGAGGGATCCCTCTCGGTCAAGGAGGCTGTACAACCTCCTTGGCCGGAGGGATCCCTCTCGGTCAAGGAGGCTGTACAACCTCCTTGGCCGGAGGGATTCTCTCCCAGTTGAGAGGTTGTACAACCTCCTTGACTGGAGGGAATCCCCCGGGTCGAGGAGGTTGTATGACCTCCTTGACTGGAGGGAATCCCCCTCGGGTCAAGGAGGTTGTAAAACCTCCTCAATTGGAGGCAATCCCTCTGGTCGAGGAGGTTGTACAGCCTCCTTGACTGGGAGGGATCCCCCCGGTCGAGGAGGTTGTATAACCTCCTTGACCGGAGGGGGATTCCCTCCGGTCAAGGAGGTTGTATAACCTGCTTGACCGGGAGGGATCCCTCCGGTCAAGGAGGGTATACAGCCTCCTTGACCGGGAGGGATCCCTCCCAGTTGAGGAGGCTGTATTCCTCAACCTGAGCTGATGTCATGCGTACATTCTTGTGTACGCATGACATCAGCATGTATATAGGCAGGGGCATGCCCCTACCTATATACATAGAATTGGCGTGCAAGCCGCACACCAATTCTATGTATATAGGCAGGGGCACGCCCCTGCCCATACACATAGAAAGGGCGTGCGGTTTGTATGCCCTTTTCTGAACGGGGCGTGCAAACCGCACGCCCTGTTCCGAACAGGGTGTGCGACCGCACACCTGAAGTAATGCACGCTGATAAAAAAAAACGCGTGCGGGCAGCAAGCCTTTTTTTTTATTGGTGTGCGTTGGGCGTGGGCGTGCGCCCATTGGCGTGCATTTATCAATGCCCTTGGATTGGATTCCAAAGTTTTTGGGTGTGGAAAGAAAAAGATTTGTTGACAAAAAATTATTTTTAGTTCTTAATTTATCTTGAATTGATTTGTTTCGATTGATTTTGCTTTCATTTTTTTGATTTTTTTTTGATTTTTTTTCTGATTTTTTTTTGATTTTTTTTTGGTTTTTTTATGATTTTTTTATGATTTTTTTTTGATTTTTTTTGATTTTTTTTGATTTTTTTTTGATTTTTTTTTGATTTTTTTTTGATTTTTTTTTGATTTTTTTTTGATTTTTTTTTTGATTTTTTGATTTTTTTTTTATTTTAATTTAATTTAATTTTAATTGTATTTTATGATGATTTTTTTATATATTTTACATTTGATATTTTATATTTTGTATTTTATATTTTATATTTTATATTTTATAATTTATATTTTATATTTTATAATTTTTCTATGTTATATTTTATATTTTATATTTTGTATTTTATATTTTGTATTTTGTATGTTGTATTTTGTATTTTGTATTTTTGTAATCAACAATGGCTGCTCTCAGTGCAGAACAGCAATCAATGTCAATAATTCATTTTGGCTGGGAGCAGCCATTGTCAATGGTTGTGTCAGCCTCAGTGATGCCAAAGACTGGAATCTTTCTAGCTACACTGGGTGCAAGTAAAAAACAGGTGGTAACACAAGGGTATGTGTCAAGGGGAAATGGGTAATGATTGATTTAAAAGAAAAGGTTTTAATAAAAACAATAAAGTTTTTATTAAGGGAGGGGCCTGAGTTACAGGGGTGGTTTATAGTGCCCTCCAAGGTTCTGGTCTTTTTGGTAAAAGAGTATGCCCAGACAGTAGTATACTACTGAAGTATATAAGGAAATAACACTCACTAGTTTATTTCCAGGGAAGATAACTTCAGGAAGAGTATGACTGGTCTTGAGGCGCTCAAATAACTGGGTAACAGGTTGGTGATGAGTGCTGATAAAGGTGAAAGGTTGTTGGATGAACTTCAAGTATAAAACAAGCAAAAACTGGACTATATAACAGGCTATAAGACTGGTTGATATGGTGGGTAAAAGCTGGTAAATGTAAGTGAAGATGGGGATATCATTTCGTGGGAAGGAAGGGCTGTTTATATATCCATTCTGGGCTCTTGGGGGCGAAGCAGAAGCTCTGTTTTGCCTGGTCTAGTCTTCTACTAAGCCCTAGTTACCTGTATAACTGGTTTGGTTACGGTAGGGCTTAGTTACATGTTTCAAAAGGCCCAAAGTGGTTTAATGTTCTCATAAAGGTGAATACTTTTGTGTCTTCCTTCCTTTTGGACCAGTATTCTATTTACAACCAACCAATTGGGCTAGCTTGGCCTTAGTAGGAAAAGTATGGCCGCGGCGTTGGTTGTGGCTTTTATTACAGGTGCCAGGTACATGTAACTATGGAAATTATGATGTCAACCTTATTTATGCATCATACCCGAACTCTATTAACCTTAATTATATAGTCTACTAGCATATATTCAAGGTTATGTAGATCTTTAAGTCATATAAAACCTTGAAGGCCTTGTGAAGGGATATGAAGGAGTAATAATTAAGGGGTACTTTTGCTGAGCTATCCTAGGGTAATTTACATGTAGATTCAGAATCTGAAATAATATTCTAAGTTTTCTTTATACTTTAGAAGTTATAACTAGATTCTGTGTTATATGTTTTGTTTTTAATCATTTCTTTCAAAACAAAAGACGTAAGGTGTGCATTCTTTTGAGACTAAGAATATAAGTTGTATATTGATATAATTTGCTATGGTCAGGTTGTCTCTGAATTAGTAGCAGGCTGACAGGTTGTCCCAGCAAGGAGGGCAGGTGACAGGGATTGACGTTGACCCATTAGGATGCATCCATTCATATGTCATGCAACCTAGCAGGTCAACGTCAACCCGTTAGGTTGCATCAATTGAACCTGTACACTTGGTACAGGTTTTGTGTGGCTCCAGGAGCCTATTCTTTTAGTTCTATATAGTAGATGGCAGCCTGAACAAGAGTCCAAGTCTTTAGGGGGACCCCATCCACTTGGCAAACACCACCATTGACTTCAAAACACACATCTCATCTTCCCAGGACATACATATATTCATGTACATATTTCAAAAAAAAAAGACAAATTTTAATACTACTTCAACAAGGATTTTTGCATTTCTCAAAATTGAATTTGTTGGGTTTCATTTGAGGATATTGCAGAATTTTTCTTCATGTGGATTTTAAATCATTAACAATGCAAGTGAAACAAATTGTAAAGTGCTCAATGCAAAAGGTTACTGGTCATAGCAGTCCCGTCTTGGTAAGCTATCAGCCTGTGCAGGATCCCGGTCTCCAATTTTGGTAATAATTGCATAATGATGTCAAAGATAATGAAACATAACTAACCTGGTCATAGCAGTCCCGTCTTGGTAAGCTATTGGCGTGTGCAGGATCCCGGTCTCCAATCTCGGTGAGGAAAGAGAAAGGAGAACCGGAACCGGTACAGACCAGATTAAATACTATGTACAATTGGGTTAGGGTTATGGTTTTATGTCTAAAAGTATGTTGTGATAATGCATAAAACCATAGACTATTGATTATGTAAATAGTAGTAATCTTCTATACTCTAACACAAATTCCAGATAAATTGGGTGTTTGTGTAGCTCATAGTGTCTCTGGATCAGAAAACCTTTTGCATTGGGCCTGAAAGCAACACATACCCATAGGACATAAAAGATAAAAGAAAGGAGAAGCAAAAGCATCTTTTAAGAATAATGAAGCTGCTTCACTAGTATCTGGGAAGCAACTTCCTGCTAGTATCTGGAAAGTAATTCTAGTATCTGGGAAGCAACTTCCTGAATCTTTGTATCCTTCCACCAGGAAAAAACAATGCTCACTTGATGACAAGTGACATTCTGAAACTTTGGTTGCAGCTCCAAAACTGCTCCAATCCTACTCTTCCATTATATTTTATTCTCACTGGTGGTTGGAAAAGCTTTGAAGCTTTGAGAAAAAGGTTTGGGAAGAAGGCCTCGAGGAAGAAAGCTCAGAGACTGGGAACAAGACAAAGAATCCCTCTAAGGGGCTAAGTCTGCTAGCTTGTGAGAGGAAAAAAGCTACTCACTACAAGAGACTGGATGATGGTCTCAGGGAACTGGCGCAGAGAACAGATGGTTATATTGCTATGTGTTTTGAGGGTTTATATGTACTACATCTTTGGGATCAGAATGTGGTACAGAAGGTGACATGCATATTCATCTGGAAGGAAATGAAAGAGTGACAGATGGTGAAAAAAGAAAGAAGAGAAATGAGCCGTGAAATTCCAACACCCCCCCCAACTGATGAACCACAGGCAATAGAACTATAAGCCTTTTCCAATATTGAGCTTCTTGAATTCGGGGTTGTTGATCATAGCCTGAAAATTCCGTTCTGACTCTATCTGCTTGTTGGTAAATCCATGAAAATCCCTTGCTGACAAGTTGGGATTGATAGCTGCTAGATGTGCCTGAGCTGCTGGCTTGCACTTCATTGAAGAGCTGGGAAAGGCTGAGTTGACTGGTCGTTGATCAGGGTGCTTCTCATAGCAGAGAGACTCGTGATGACCTGCTTTATTGCAGTGAGAACAGATGGTGAAACCCCTTTTGCAATGGGGGCAAAGATAGTATTTTTCATCGGTGGTGAGAAAGGTGGCTTGAGAGGGAACTTCAGTGGATCGATCGAGTCGGTTCTGGGCAACATGTTTCTCTAATTGAGTTAGGAGCGTAGCAACCGAGTCGTTGGGACACCCAACATTTACAACATCGCGAAACGATTTATATTCCAAAGGCAGCTTCCGTAGGATGATGGCGGTCTTGCATTGCTCATCAAGACCGATCTTTGTTGAAACTAGCCGATGATTTGCGGCTCGAATTTGATCGATGAAAGCCGATGGCGGAGTCTGATACTCGATGTCAAGGAAATGATCAAGAGCCCTATCCTTGGCAACGTGATTGTCCCCACTGTACTTCTGCCTGAGGATCGTCCAGACAGCATGTCCGTTGAAGGTATCTCGATTGGCAAGTGTTTGGGCAACATAGGTTAGATTCTTTCCATCGAGATGATCGATAATCTCATGATAAGCAAGACGATTGAGCTCGATATACAAATTCTTCTCTTCCGCTTTGCCTGCAACGGAGGGCGGAGTACCAGTTCCTTGGACGAGACTGAGAGCACCAATGCGATCCAGCCTTGATGCCATGAGAAACGACCAGGAGTCGTAGTTGTGCTCACCGAGATACAAAGGAATATTTCTTGAAGCCATTGATGTGAATGGAGACCGAGTTGAGGATGATGAGGAAGTAGGGTTGATTTTTCTTTTTGGAGAGTTTTGATGTGGTAGCGAAGCGGTTTGACTGTTAATCAAGTGTTAGAATTAACAAAGCATTTTTCAGACATTTAGCAGAAAATGATTGACTTGGGCAGGATTTGAACCAGCAACCTTAGCAGAAGCTAAGACACTATACTAGAAGTGCTGCCTTTACCAACTAGGCTACCAAGTCATTATCCAATGTGCTGATATTGGGAACACTGTGGATCACAATATTCAACACACCCCCTGGCCCACAGTGTGAGACCAAGAGACCCTAAAGTCAACCAATTTCAAGCTAGTCTATACATTGAGACAATACATATTGCATAATAAGTAGATATTGCATATTGCATAATAGGATTTTGCATATTCCAAAGTTGGAGATAAAGTCCATAATAAATTGCAATGCACTTGGAGATCAAAGTCCATAATTGCATATTGCATAAGTGCATATTGTATAGTCTCATATGTAAATGCATAGTATGCGCATAGCCCATTTTGACTGTTAATTGTGTTAGAATTAACAAAGCATTTTTTGAACATTTAGCAGAAAATGATTGACTTGGGCAGGATTTGAACCAGCGACCTTAGCAGAAGCTAAGACACTATACTAGAAGTGCTGCCTTTACCAACTAGGCTACCAAGTCGTTATCCAATGTGCTGATATTTGGAACACTGTGGATCACAATATTCAACACACCCCCTGACCCACAGAGTGAGACCAAGAGACCCTAAAGTCAACCAATTTCAAGCTAGTCTATACATTGAGACAATACATATTGCATAATAAGTAGATATTGCATATTGCATAATAGCATTTTGCATATTCCAAAGTTGGAGATAAAGTCCATAATAAATTGCAATGCATTTGGAGATCAAAGTCCATAATTGCATATTGCATAATCCATATTGTATAGTCTCATATGTAAATGCATAGTATGCGCATAGCACATTTCAACTGTTAATTGTGAAAAAGCTTTGAAGCTTTGAGAAAAAGGTTTGGGAAGAAGGCCTTGAGGAAGAAAGCTCAGAGACTGGGAACAAGACAAAGAAGACCTCTAAGGGGCTAAGTCTGCTAGCGTGTGAGAGGAAAAAAGCTACTCACTACAAGAGACTGGATGATGGTCTCAGGGAACTGGCGCAGAGAACAGATGGTTATTTTGCTATGTGTTTTGAGGGTTTATATGTACTAAATCTTTGGGATCAGAATGTGGGACAGAAGGTGACATGCATATTCATCTGGAAGGAAATGAAAGAGTGACAGATGGTGAAAAAAGAAAGAAGAGAAATGAGCCGTGAAATTCCAACAGTGGTTTAATTTAATAGCTCCTTTTCCACTGGCTCAGATCACACTTCACTGATTCAGCTCAGTTTACACTTATCCTGCCCAGTTTCCACTGATTCTGCTCAGCTTCCACTGATTCTGCTCAGCTTCCACTGTTTCAGCTCAGCTTCCACTGTTTCAGCTCAGCTTCCACTGTTTCAGCTCAGCTTCCACTGTTTCAGCTCAGCTTCCACTGTTTCAGCTCAGCTTCCACTGTTTCAGCTCAGTTTCCACTGATTCTGCTCAGTTTTCACTGATTCTACTCAGTTTCCACTGATTCTGCTCAGTTTTCAGTGATTCTGCTCAGTTTGGACTGATCCTGTGTATTTTCCACATCCTGCTCAGTTTTAACAGATTCTGCTCATTTCAACAGATTCTGCTCTTTTTCTTACTGATTCCACTCATTTTTCACTGATTGTGCTCAGTCAAACAAATTCTGCTCATTTTCCACTGATCCTGCTCATTTTTCACTGGTTTCATTTCCTTCCTGTTGCTCAGCAGTTTTCCCTGGATGAGATCAGGATTCAGTATAGCAAAGCCACATGCAAGCTCTGGCACAGATGAGTGTTCAGTCTGGAACAGCTTATAATTTTTCACTCCAGAATAGCTCAATATTCCCCCTGGGGATGCTCAGTTTTCACTCTGTAAGCTCACTGTTAACCCTAGTGTAGCTCAGTGTTCAGTTTGGTGCAGTTCAGTGTTCAATCTGGCGCAGCTCAGAAATCACTGTTGGGCAAAAGGAAGGCACATCAATGAGGGTGTGAATGAAGTTTCCACTGAGCTATGTACCTATTTTAATCAAAGCTGAGAAGCGCTGAGCAGTGCTGAGCAGCTACCCAACACTTACATGCACAGAAGGCAGAAAGAGATTTTATGAGCAGGCACAGCCTCTGGTTGTGCAAGGTAGAAAAATGAATACTCAATGTTTTTTTAAAGTAATTCAAGGAGTAGCAGTAGATAGATAGAGGATAGATGAGTGGAGTTTTCCAAATTTCACTTGCCATCAAGTTATCATTGTTTTTTCCTGGTGTTCAATGCAATGGAAATTGACATATATATCTTTGAGTTGATTATTGGCCAAAAAGAAGTGTGTCTTTTAGGGTCTCTCTGCAGGATGTTGCTTCCTCCTGGATTTTTGATGATACAGGAGAATACAAGTTGGAACAGGGTTACAGCTCTTTCAAACTAGCTGCAATTGCTTGAATTTCACTTTGCATGAGATCTACAAATAGTTGCTTGTCCTTTTTTTTGTATTAAGATTATTGATTATCATATACACTGTCCAGAAATTATAGTGCAAGTGTGTTGGCACCTAAGACGGGAAATTGACATGTTTTATAATTGGCATCAAGAAGAAACATGAACCAAAAAAAGTATGAAGAAGAATGAGAGCGCCATAAAAAAAAAAACAAGATTCAAGAATCATTTTTGACATTGCCAGGATGATTGTTAACATAGAAGGAATTTGGAATAACTTGTAATCCACAATTTTTTCCCTTCTTCATTCCTTTCCAATACAGAATTGACTCCTGCAATTGATAGGAGCATGAAGGATACTATTTTGTTAGTCATTATGAAAGTGGGCTGATTTAATTAGAGTATAGAAAACTTTCCTTAAGCACATCCAAAGTTTTTTGAAAAATCTTGATTTTGGTGTGCAAGCCACTGAGTAGAAAACCAGTACCTTGAAGTAGTTTCAGACCAGCCAACTCAAAATCCAATTGGTGTTGACGCTTTTGCTTCCACTCAGATCCCAATACAAAATGGAAACCAATGCAATTGGATTGTTGCAACTCATTCTGAACCTGGATTTGCGAAGTGGCCAGGGAATTGTAACCTTCCTTGTGGAGACTTAATGAGTTTGAAATTGCAATATTGATTGCTTTGGCACTTTTTGTAAGAGAGTTTGTAAGGCCCAGTAACTTGACTGTATGTCGAGTTGGCAAACGTTTTTGACCCCTGCTTGAAAATAATCTTGTACTGTAAAAAACCCCAAGAAAGAGTGAGTCAATAGATTTTGTAATTGTCAAAAAAAATCACTTATTACCTCATCAAAGAATAATCCAATATCCCACTGGGCTTGAGCATTCAATGCACTGGTTTTTTCAACAAGAGAATAGAGAGCACTTGTAATATCATTAAACTTTGCAGCAGTCTCCTCATGTTTGGGCAATTTGGTATGCTTGGTTTTTAATGAAGTGTCCATTCTTGAAATTGGTGGAGCTGGATGCAATTGGTGGCCCAGGATTTGATTTGAACCAATGTAGTCAATAAATTGATGTGTGGGTGGGTTGTTGTTTTATCAGTATCTCTCATGGTGTGAGCTTCTTGATTCATTGCAAGGGTTGCCATATCTGGACTTGAGGTTCCAAGAGAGCTTCAGCTACATTTAAAGCCAGCACATTGTTTCAAAGCTAAAGAGTTGGAAGGTTTGGATTGAGACGTACGTATATGATTTGCGCCCACCCATTAGAGCAAATCCAGCAATGAAAAGTGAGATCAACACCAAGATCTTATTTTGGGTCTTCCAGGTTTTGGTGGGTGAGATATAGTTGATCCACTCTTGAATTCTTGAGTTTTTGGGAGCTGGCATTTGTGGTAACAAAGCTATAAAATCGTTCTTACTGTTGATTGTAAAATTGCGCTTGCGGGGGAAGGCTTGCCACTGAGGGGAGATGGAAAAAGGGAACCAACAAGACATATATCACATAGTACCTGCAGCCATCTTCATTTAAATACACATTTTTCAGAATCGCTCACAATAGGACGTAATCTAAATATTGGTGAGTAAATTTTGTTTTAAACAATAGCATGAAGTTCCTGAATAAGCTTACCTTTTCTGTGTGACCAAGGCAAAAAAAATCACCAATATTGATTGATTTGAAGATGTCAATCACCTATTCCAAAGAAGAAAGCCTGGGAGAATCACTTGAATTCAGCTAGGAGCCCTCAAGGTATTTGCTAAAAACCAATGTCAAACAGAGGCTTACAGAGATTGAAGAATACTATGAGGCACAACTTGTGGCGATGCAGGATGAGTTGAAGCAACTAAAAGCTGTACTAAGTGTAAAAGAAATCTAAAATCAAGCTCTTGCTGCTAGGGAGAAATCAGAACACAGCTTCCAGGCTCAAGCTGAAGAACATATCAAGGAGATCTCCACACAAGTTCAAAGACTTGGAATAAACCTGGAAAAAGCACAAATAGCTAAACACAAATTATTAGGCATGTATAGGTATTTGCATATTTATCCAATCAAGAACTAATACTGGCAAATTTTTCCAGATGTTACCCAAGAATAGAAAGAACAACATTCCGTAGATCAAAAACAAGTTGGCCATCTGAATCTGGAACTACAAATCTCTGTGAACAAGCTGAAAACAGTAAGCACATAGCGTTCACAAAATATTGAAGACACCACCTGATAACATGGATACTATGCAGCTGCAAAGGGAGAACAACAAACTGAAGGAGAAAAATGACTTTTTTCAAAGCAGAAATTGAAAATAAGCAATATCTGCACAAGCCCAAGTGGAATGAGCCTTATTACAACCATTTTAAGGGCGACTCAAACAATTCTTGCATGCAGCATTGTCCGTCAACAAGCCCTGAGGAGCAAACCCCCAAAAAAATTGTGAAGGAAGACCTCTTTAAAGAGGTACTTACATGTATCAATCCTGTTGCTGAAAATAAAGCTGTACAGAGCACAGCTGTTGTGAGTAATCTTTCTTCAATCAAAATGCCCTGGAATGATGACTGAATTGTTGAATTTGAACTCCAAGATTCACATCCTGCTTCTTGCTGGTGCTTTGATTTTAGGATTGCTGGCTGGGGGTTTGCTTGATGTGTATCAATGAAGATGCAGTGGAGGAAATCTGGTCTACAAATCTCAACTTCCATTGGCTAATGGATAGTCTTCAAGTTCTATTGGCTAATTCATTGTCTTCATTTTCACACATAGTGGATTTGCATCTCAATTCCTGTACATGCATTATGGATATGTGTTTTTCTCTATTACCACATTTTTACAATTGCCTTCTATTTCAGCTTCCCACTGAACGGGGTTTGTAAGATTTTTCCAATGTTCAAAACTGCACGGAGAGCATTGCCAACACTACAGGTTGGGGAATGTTAATACTTAAGTATTAAAATTATTTTTCTTGTTGTTGAATTATCAATATTCTCTGGTACGCTCTGAATCTGCGCCACGCTCCATGTGCTCCCTTTTCTGTGTCGTGCTCAGTTACTCAGTGAGAAGGACAAGAACTACCAGTTAGGGTTGAAGTTCTAGGATTAAAAGCATTAATGTATCACCTGCTTCAAAAATTAACCTCGACAAGATTCACGGTTAACTCAACGCCTTTTTACTCGACAGCCTTGACTCACTATTGACATCAAGATCTCAAGTACTCTCAAGACCTCAAAACCTCAATAACTCATGATTCACTAAGAACCTCAACATCATCTAATCAAATCTCTTCTTAACTTTTTTTCCTAGACTTCTTCAAGAAAATACACCAGGGGTGAATTTCCAGCACCTGCCTATTGGGTGCCATCGCAGATGTCATTGCAAGGGTTTTGCTCGAAGGGTTTCCAATGTTGGTAGCAACTCATGCATGTGTCTGCTTGGCAATATAAGCTGAAGTCTGCCCAAAGTATGATGTGTATATTTTCAATGTTTTCTTTGGGACTCTTTCAGAACTAAATTCCATGTCTTACTGAACTGTTTCACAACTCATCTGGAACTAAAGCGTAATTGAAATTTGAGAATGATCCAAAAACAGAAAAGGGCAGGGGGAGTCAAAAGTTGAAAACAAAATGTAAATAGATGAGGGGAGGCTTTTAAGGCTGGGCTTGATGAGATTGACACTCAACGGAAACACCTCAGACAAAAGGAATAACAAGCCGCCTCTGATGGTAATATCCAAGGAGAAGTGCATAGATCATGTTATGATGGAGAGATCCCTTGCACATGATGTCTGCATCCAGAAGCTACATATTTGACTTTATTCTTCCCATCTTCCTCAGCCCCTCTGGTCTTCTTTGTCTTCCTGTAAATCTGTTTGATCAGGCTCCACAACAAATGCACCATGTTAGAAATAAAGATGCAAGGTACCATCATGGCAGCCTTGAGCCTTTTTTTGGGCTTGAGTTGAGTGCAAGAAGCACAGCCATCCCTTCATTATTCCCCTCCCAAGACGGACTCCACTGGGTCTGGCAATGGCAAAAAGGGGCTAGAGTTTGGTCCAATGCCAGGCATGAAGATGGCTGACTTGGAAAACTCAAACTCCTCCCTCAGAAAGAAGATTGTGTTTGTTATCAAGGTCAATTTCCCCCCATCCAAGTACATCTCCATCTTCAACACTACGGGTGACATCTGCATCCAGTTGGATATCAAGGAAAACTCCATCTTAATGCCAGGAAGTGTTCAAAGTAACACCCAGGATGGATTCAGGTAACCCTATCCTCTCTCTCTTTCCCATATTAAAATAAACCCTGTGTCCCATTTCCCTCAGATGCACCCACATTAATCCTACCATTGATACCAAGACCACCCTCACTGGGATCACAACCTGGTGTAAGGTGGTCATTCCATCTCTCCACTGCTGTTCCCCAAGTTCCTTGCCCAAAGTACTTACCCCCATACTGCCTCCACAAATATAAAATCCACTCAGATTCCTGAATGTGTGATGTTTCATTTAAATATGGCTGACATACTTAGGTTTGCTGGGAGCCAACAGGGGTGATGCAATACGTATCCTCCTTCTGGTCACACAAATGTACACACTTGCATTAGTGTGACCAGAGAATAGGGTTGTTGGCGCCACCCCAGGTGCGCCACAGTGTGCCCACCCCATTTTACAGGCAGCAGATGGTGAAAATTGGCCTAGCATGTGTGTGCCACCCTCCCCCTATTTTGACCATTTTGACACGCCTGTGGGCGCACACATGGGGTGGGCACACTTTGGCACGCACCTGGGGTTTGCGCCAGCAACCCTATGCTCTGGGAACGCTAATGTACGCGCGTACATTAGCGTTCCCAGAGCATAGGGTTGCTGGCGCAAACCCCTGTTGAATACCAGCATACAACTCAATAGTTTGCTGCACCTTCACCATACACACCCTCCACTGGACAGGAAGCAGGCATTAACCCAGTGGCTGGAATGGCAGCGGCTATCCAGGCCCAATGAGCCTCAGACACAAACCCACCTCCCATCAAGCACAAACTGAAACCACCCCCTCATTCCTCCTCTCATAATACATATGTACCGGAACTCTGCATCTTTTGTTTGCAGGCTGAAGTAAACCTAGGCTTCTTCACTGGCAACTGGATTCAGCTTGTCAAAAGGAATGATAGCAAACAAGATTGGCAGACTGTAAGGCTCAATGGTTTTGAAGTTATTTTCCCTGGTAATTTGAAACTTCTCATCTCAAGAGTTCAGCATGTTGATTAAAAAGAACAGTGTTTTCTTAATTTCTTCAACCAAGTTTTTACTTCTCCGCACTGCTGATTTCTTGAACCCATGATACATCTCAGGTAACTATGTCCAATTATGAAACCATCACCACCAAGAATATGACTTGCATATCATTCAACCATAAGAAAAAATAAAACCTTAACAATAACTGTGGTTTCACACATCTTCAACACAAAATATGTTTTACTTTCAACTATAAAGATCAAGCAAAATTCAGAAAGGTATTTTACATCAAATGGACTGTTATTTCTCTTTTTTTTAAACAAAATGCGCAGGGCAGAGGGATATATTAAGAAAAGGAGTCAGCTAAAGGCGCAACTTGCTAGCACAGGCGCCGGTGGCGCATCCTTTTTCAAGGGTGTTGCCATCAAACCTACCAGGGAACCATTTTGGAAGTCTTGTGGAACCTTGGTGGAACCTGTACTCATCCTCATGTTCCACAAGACTTCCAACTGGCTTTTAAAAATTTCATCACTTTCTAATAATTCATTACTGCCTATCATCCTTCCTGTTGGGAGGGGAAGTCACTGAAAAAAATTCTTCCTAATGTGTGCATACAAAAGAATTAGGTCAATATAAATGCACACCATTTTTTGACCACATGGACACCAAAATAAAACTAATGGGAGGATTATGCCAGTGTTTAATGGCCTACATTGTATGGCACACTAGAACACAAGAGCACCAAACAAGCCATACTGATAAACCATAAACCTTGGCTTAGGGCAAGAATTACCCCAGATTTGCTGATGTGGAGTGCAACACAGGTTCACAATATCAAAAATGGTGTCAAGTTTAACCCAACCCAGAAATTTTGTTCCCTTCCAGCTACAAAGTCCACTGGTGTCAAGTAATCAATGCAGCAGTGAAAAAAGATCACATGGAGGCAACCCAAGCAGAAGAACACCCCTTAAGGATCCAAGTGCAATAATACCAAGAACAGGCAGCTGTTAATCTGCCATTAAGTGCAGCCACATGACCCAAAGAAAAAACAAACAAGTTGAAGTTACAAAAAACAGTCTAATTTGAATCATTTCTCTACCTTTTTACTCTTTATTATATATATAGGGGATTGATGGTCAGACCATAAAGTCTTAAAACCAGCTCCAACAATACCAACAGGAACCAAAACGTTCCACAAGGCAACTCTAGGGACTGGAGTTTTGGGGAAAGAAAAGTGAGGCAGCAAGGGGTTGAGTATCTTATACAACAAGAAAGGATAAATACAGGCAGGTCATCCCAAGCTGATCACGCCCATCTTCTGCTGAGAAATCACCATTGCCATTTTTGGGGTGAACAGGACTGTGTACACCAGTGATGGACTTGGTTGCCCAGTTACTTCTGCCACTTTCTGTATCTCCCTGACAGACTCTTTGGTGAAATTTGTACAGTATTCTTCCCTTTCATCACTTTTCTTGCCGCTCTTGGCCTCTGTCAATTTGACATCCATGTTTCAAGTGGCTTGGGGGGATGCAAGAAGATGATCATGATTCTCTTTAGCCCTAGATGAGGAGGTGGTTGATAAAGTTTAACCAAGTTCAAATGATTCCCGCCAAAAGTGTCTACCATATCTATCTGAACATGTGATACAATAATCTTTATATCACACTGTGAATACCCAAAGGGTTGAAAAATAAATTACAATATGTGCCTTTAGAAATTATGTGACACTTACAAGGGTGTGCCTTACAAGTGCTTCTTCAATTGTTACACCGCCTTCCTAGTAAAGCAAACCAGTCCGGATGGTTGGGAGACTCAAAAAAAATGGGAATCAAAAGCAGTAAGACAAGGAGGACACATGACATACCAATAGGACCAAGAAATTAAGTTTGATAGCCAAGATAAAGAAACCAGTAACAGAAGATCTGAGAGAATTGATGATCTCAAAGAGGAACCAAATTCAATTAAGATTTCTCATGCCATATTCATCTTGAGCTCTTTTGGTCTCCAAAAGTAACAAGTTTGGGTGTGCACTGCTGTGCACTCCAGTAAACATCAAAAGCAGTAAGTTTTGTTTGTGAAGCTGTGCACTCCAGTGGAACAATTGGTGTGTCTGTGAATGCACACCGTACTTATTGGTGTTCTAAAACCCTTCATATTTTCTCACTAATACTCCCAAAGATATGGTGTGCATTCTGTTTCAATCCCTTATTCATGGCATAAATTCCTATGTTATACTGTTAGCCTAGTGTATGTCACTTGTACTCAATGTTGTTGGTTTGCACATAGTCAAAAAATTGCATGTATTTAGATTGACCTAAGATAATGGAATTGACTGTGAGATCAATCCATCCCAACATTATTGCGTGAGAGACCAATAAATTCTCAAGATGGAATCACCACATCCATGTGGAAAATCTGAAATGTGATTACAAGAATTGCATCATATACATAAGTTAAGCACCAGCTTAACTCTTTATTTTCATTCAATAGGACAACTGCAGATAACTTCCTGCATTGTTTCAAAAATTTAGTGAATTGAAAAAAAAAATTAAAACATTTGCCTATTCTCATTTAATAAATTATGGATCATTCTTGAAGTTTAATTCCTCTGGAGTTCCAGATGAGTTGTGATCAAATTCAGTTTGAGATGTGGGTGGGTTCAGACTACATCATGTTTGGATTGTTGTTGATATCAATATGTTTACATCATTGGTTGTGACATATATCAACATGTTTTCAGGTTTAGTTTCATGTTGACCCTCCAAATGGATCCCGAAAAGTTCTAGGACAAACATGATTTATGGCACCTGACAGCAGGTGCTGGAAATTTTCCCCTGGTGATAGTATAGGTTATTTTATTATCAATATCACCTCAAAGACTCCTCTGCTGCTGTTTGTTTCCTTTCTTCTTTTTCTTCTTTTTCTTCTTTTTCTTCTTTTTCTTCTTTTTCTTCTTTGTTTGATGAGTAAATCACTGATCTTTATTTCATTTTTCTAGTCTGCTTGTTATCTTCTTTGCTTCATTACTTTAAAAAGTCCTCACTTCCTTTAACTCTTGTTACAACTCATTAGTGGTAAGTTTCTCTCCTCTTCTTATTCTCATTATTCCTCTCTTCATTGTTGATTCTGATTATATTTTTTCTATCAGTCTGGTTTTGTTTTCAGCCATAAAATAATAAGAAGTCTTTACTTGTGGTTCTTATTCCGTATAATATCCAAAGGGAAGGTCTTTCTTGATGAAAAGAATTTCCCCCACATTATTAACATACAAAACGGCACACCTTTTTAGCAAGTGGGGTTTCGTTATAATCCTAAAGCCTTTTCCTTCAAAAATATCTCTCATATCCAGTCCTAGTATTCAAGAAGTTTATTACCTCAAATTTACACTAGGAGACCACCATCTCAACAGGAGACAGTGACAAAGCACAACACATTCTCTAGAGATTGTTTTAAATCCACCAGTTTCTTCAATACAATACAGAAAATAAATATTCAGGTTTCATTCTAGTCTTGCAAAAATTATAATGTGTCCACAACACAAAGATATGAATATAGAAGAATCCGTAGGAATGGTCAATTTTATGTGAGCTGAAAGCTACACCCTACTGGCTAACAAGTTCAAGAATTCACTTGTTCCTATAGCCTTTATTCCAGAATCTAATGAGGATGAAACAACCACAGATGAATTTTCATGACTTTGGCTGGGTACTAATTTTTATGAAAATTCACCATAAATTTTTGGAGGGAAAGAGATGGCATCAAGATATGTTTGCCAGGAATAAAATTTCAGAATCTAATCAAAAAAACATGTTTTAGGCTGTTACATATTGAGAGACCTAATTAATCATAAAGTGTGTTTTAGACTGCAAACATAATGTTAAGAACGCGTCCAAAATAGGCTCTTGAGCTTTCAAAGAAGTCTTCTGCTGCGGCTCCAATCCTTTAAGCCATACTTGGGAGTAACAATCCTCAGGCAATTCATTGGGCCAGCATCTTGAGTCTGATATCACTGGATTATCTACAGTTATTCTTTTGGACGGCTGTCTTCCAGTTTGCTTGGGGTACTCATTTCTTTGTAACTCTTTATATGCAGGGTCAACACGGTTCACCAGCGCAGTTGCTATTTGACTTCTCCAAGGAGGAATGTGTCAAATCTTGTCTTCATCCAAAGGATCATCCATTGATTTGTCCAAAGAGCAAAGCCTCTCATCTTCAAAGAGCTTGGAATAGATTAAAAGTTCCTGAACCTGTTGGCAAGTTTCCGGTCATCGGCTAGCAAGCTGAAAAGCAACATTGGTCTGGGGAATACAAGAAAGATGAAGAGGAAAACTCACCCAAACACGTCTTCCTGACCTACGGTCACTTTTTCTAGATGACTCAACAAATCCTGCATCCCTACTGACTCACTCTATCAGTTCAAGCTGATACTTGAGATGGCAATAAAGCAGCTTTTGGAGTTGGGTTGCGTTAGGGCCAGAGGGACTGTAACAGTATTGAGGGTATTCCCCAGCTTGAAGTGCATACAAGAGCGTATCAAAAATTAACATTGATGTCCTTGAATTCCAATTGCGACTGATTGGGCCATTCTCAGTAGCCAATCCCACAAATGAAACTCCATACTGGCGTGCTTTCTGTTCAATAAATTTTACAAATGCATGTCTAACATTGGCATCGTCCGAAAAGCTGATGGAAACCTGGTCTCAAGTGAGGAGGTAAGGGGCGTTGACAGGAAGTGGAAAATTGCGGAAGTGCTGGTCAATCTTGTTCAGTAGCTAATTGGAGGCAATCATTCTTATCTTGCTTGGTAGAGGTGAGAAACCTGAGGTGATGTTGCAAAGCAAGCGACTGTAAAATGGATTTATCAAAATCAATCCAGCATTGCTTTGTTTACAGATGCAGAGGATCTTACCAGATTCTGATCTTTGTCTTTACTTTGTGCATTCATTTGTGCCCAATCTTTCCTCACACTTGAACTTTTGATCCCCTCTGGATTTCCTCTGGCACTTCCAGAATGACAATACTTTCTGTTTCTACGCAAGGGGGAAGCAATCCGGCTGGTTGGTGAAGAGTGAAGATTTCTTTGATGGGAATAGGGATTGCGTGAGGTACTTTGATGTGGAAGGTTGTTTGTGTGATTTGGCCTTGGTGAAGGGCTGGTAGAGAGAAATGGTGCATGACTTTGTTTTTGTTTCCAAAATCGGATGCTTTCTTTTTCTTCATCAGAGGATATATCTATTGCATTATGTCTTGAAGAGTTGATGTGGGCCTGATGATTGTACACTCCTTTGATTAGATTGGAGACAGCTAATGCGGGGAATAGTATACTCTATTCAAGCTGGAGGAGAAATTACTGACCTTTGAACAAGCCAAGTGCTTCTGCTGTACATCATGTTGC
The DNA here is from genome assembly GCA_007896445.1 of Puccinia hordei. Lineage (NCBI taxonomy): Eukaryota > Fungi > Basidiomycota > Pucciniomycetes > Pucciniales > Pucciniaceae > Puccinia > Puccinia hordei. The sequence continues at coordinate 131,159 of RDRW01000176.1, read as the reverse complement.
AATGAAGGATCAATATGAAAGTGTGTCTGTGCGGCTTTGCCAAACCCAACCTGGGATTTTTGCAGTCCCTCCAAATTCATTGCTCCCACAATTTCATCCTTAACGCGCTTGAGCTGGGTGAAAAGGAAAAAAAAATAAACAAATATTAATGTGGAAATTGTTTGCATACATCGGTAGAAACAAGCCTCACCTCAAGGTAAATTTTAGCATTCATCTTGCTCTGAATTGTATTGATTTGATTTTGGAGTGCCGGGCCTTCAAGGTAGCGGGTAAACTGGATGGAAAAAATTATTATGAAGAGAATCATAAGTTCTTGTGGAAATGTGACGTACTTCAAATTCAAGATAGGAACTTATGTTTCCTTGAATTGAAGTAATTTGATCTCCTAAGTTGGCTAAGTCAATAGAATACTTTTTTCAGAAGTAAATTACAATAGGGTTCCCATAAGATCATTGTGTATCAAAATCAAAACTAGCAATACATACTTTCTCCTGGTTACCTCTTGAGTTGGCCACTTGTGCTTGAAGATCCTTGATTCCTTTCTTGTCCTGGGTAAGATTGAATCTGAAATTTTTAACCTGATGTTACAATCACCACATGATGTCAATTTTTCCCATATTTCAAAGTATTCACATTTTATTATGTGCAAAGAACTTTACCTCTTCCACTAAACAGTTAAGATTTTCAATGTTGTTTGAAAGACTCTTGATTCCTTTCTTGTCTTCAATAAGAGTGATTTTAACATTTTTAATCTGTGTGTAAAATGGAGGCATCAAGTGTAAGTTAAAGATACTCAAAAATTATTTTGTGCAAAGTGTTTCACCTCTTTGGCTAAACTGCTAAAATTTTTCAAATTGTATGATGCCTCCTCTGTCAATTGCTTCAGCTTCTTGCCAAATTCTTCCTGTAAAAAAAAGAAGAAAAAAAACAAAGCTATAATGACGGTATTGTGTATTACTGTTCAAAAAAGGGACTTACCCATTTTGTTTGGTTCCCCAGTTTCATGATTTCATCTTGGACTTGTTTTGATAACACAGCTTTTAACTCAGGCACCAGAGTGCTCAACTTTCTGACTGCCAAATGAACAGTATCCTCTATTTGAGATTGCTGTATATCAAAGCAAAAGCAAGAGGATTGTGCGCTTGTACCCAAAGCACAATTAAAGGGTTCAGGCAATACTTACCTGTTGTGAACACCAATCTGTGTAATCCTTGTTTTCTGCAGCATATAAATTTGTGACTAGTGTGTGTTTGTTAAGTTGTACTAAGTTTCTGGCACATCACTAAATTCCAAAATGAAGTGGCACATACCTTCTCCTTGTGAACAGTTGACTTTTCCACGAGCAATTGAAGATCCAACATCTCTGTCTTGTTATTGATAAGAATAGATTTGACCGTTTTAACCTGAGTTAATGCAAGTGAAAAAAGCCCATGTGGATGGGAGCCAGTTGATCCAGAAGTTAAAAGAGATGGGATGTTGCATGATGATAAGAAAAAATCACCTCTTCCGCCAAATTATTGAGATTTGACATGTTGCTTGATACCACATTTGTAACAACCTCCAGCTTCTGACCTAGCTCATCCTGTGAAAAACAGCGGCGGACTGAGTATTGCAGATGAAGATTTAAAGAAACAACTTACTGATTTTGTTTGGTTCCCTAGCCTCACAATTTTGGCTGTGTTTGCCTCAGGTACCAGGTCACTGACTTTCTTGACTGCTAATGCCACAGTAGCCTCTATTCTTGATTTCTATAGATCAACAGCAAGATCAGAATATAATTTAAATGCTGTGTGCATGAGAGGATTGTCATAGGAATATGTACCTGTTGTGAATACCAGCTTTTTTGATCCTGGATCATCTACAAGAAATTTCTCAGTCTTTACTTCTGAGGAACCCCACAAGGATTGACTTACTGATGACTTGACATGTTGTACTTCAGATGTAAGGAGATTGATCTACCAAGTATTATCAGGATAACATATTTCAAACATGTCATTAGATATCTTCCCAACGGCTTACCTTGTTAAGAATGATATCAAGCTTACCAAGTCAAGGCCGGAAAACAATTTAGTAAAGCCAAATTTAGGCAGGTCAATAATTTAGTGAACAAGATAACTTCCAAAACTAATTTTAAGAAATTTACTTCATTAGAAAGCGTCTGGGGACACCGGCCTGTCCCAAAAATTTCCTTCAAGTCATTAACAACCTTGTTTAGTCCTGACTTAACTAAATCCACTTCTTTGGGAAATTCTTCGCATTTGAAACAATTCAGGTTTGTCTCAGTACACTTTAATTTCTCATTAATTCCTTCAACAGTTTCTGACAGCTTTTGGATGGTATTGCAGGGTTTCAAATGAAACAAGTTTTCAAACTCTTGGCAAAGTCGTGGGTGAAAAATGAAGTCCAGAGATGCTGCACGGTTTACTTGGGTTTCCACAACTACATTTGATTTCATGGCATCAACATCTTCACGAAGTAATTGGATCTGTTGTGTAGTACAAATTGTCAATACGGTGTGAATACTGTGGGGGTACAACTAGACATACTTTTTGTTGCAGTTCTTCCTGGGTCTGTTGAGCTGGTGCCTGGACAAGGCCAAGTTGAATGACCAAATTGTCAAGCTGAGTAATGTATTTATGTTAAGTCACGTCAATTCCAACCCAAGATCAGCAAAATAGTGTGAACTATCCGTACGCACCTGGTTGTAGCACTCCTGTTGGGCTTGGCTTAATTCATTGAAGATTTATACGTCCTATAAAGGTTCAAAATCATAATTCATAGATCAGCTTGCTATTGCAGTTGGCTGTATCATCACATGTTAGCTCACCACTTTCTGTGACATCAAAGTTTGAAATTTTCCAAGCTTAGTCCAATCAATCTCTTGCCAGCGATACAGCTGCAGGAATCCAGCTTCCACTTTGGCCTAAAAATGTGATTGTTGAAAATATTTAGACAATTCATTTTGAAGATGAGAAGCATATTGATAAGTAGGGCTTTTGGCTTTCTGTCACCCACCTCTTGGTCTGCCTATGCTTTTTGCAGCTTTTCCATCAGATTTGTTATTAGATCACCCAGTGTAATTGTAATATGTCGCAAAGTTTTTCTGGTATAAGTTTACTAAGTGTGATGAAAATGTGTCCTGGTAAGACAAGGAGTAGCCGCTGGGAGAACACAAACGTATGTGAAATTGGGTTTGATTCTTGCCTAGAAAAAACAGATAGGCCTGTCTACGGTTTTTGATAGCCAAACAAAGTTGGATGGGTGAAGAAAGCAGAAGATTATTGTGCACCAAGCCGCATAGTCAATGAAAAAGGTGAGTGGGTTTTGAGTACTAAGGCACATGATGTTCTTGTGGGCTGCATGGTGCTGACCACTGAACCAGCCGGCCAGTATACACTAGTGGTGTGTGTTGATTTGGACCAAATAAGCGCTCAATGATTGGCTGCAGGGCTTCAGAAGATAGAAATGTAATGTCCTCCCAAGTAAGCGCTCAATCATTAGCTGGCAGCCTTTACAATATGGAATCAACGTAACCAAGGCATGCAGTCCCCATACTTGACAAAGGTAACAAACTTCATTGGGAAATTTCTCAATTTGCAGCCTACACTGACCTCCAGAAACTGGCTGGCCAGATGCACTTGTGTACATTGAGCCGCAGCTAGACTAGGCTCCTGTATACACAAGGTCATGGATCAGGCCTGAGACCATATGCAGCTGCAATTATTGAATTTTGCGACCCCATCTCAATTCAAAGGCGTACAGTGCCAATTTGACCCAACATCTGATTTTTTTTTGGAGGCATACCACTGCCAATTTGGCTCTCAAGAGTTTAACATATAGCAAGCAAATTACCAAAGCAGTAGCACATCTTTGACAAAGGAAAATTACTGAACTGTCAGTAAATTATGGCTGGGAGATGCTTTTTGCCTGTCAGCCTCTGTGATGCCAAGGAGTACTCCTTCTAGCTACACAAGGTGCAAAATAAGATATAAAGAGCAAAGAAAGCTCTGGGAGGATTTTATAAAAGAGTAATACCAATATGGATATGAGGTATGAGGGTTTTTAATAAGAAAAAGATGATTAATTATATTAAATAAATTTAATATAATTAAAAATCTGAGGGGCCTGATAAATCAGGGGTGGTTTAACCCCTCAAAGGTATCTTGCAAGCAGAGGATTTAAGTACCTGAACACACTGGGGCCTGTAAACAGGGGTGGTTTAAATCCCAAATAAAGATGGGGAGAATCTCAAGAGAAAGGTTTATCTACTTACTAGTAATAAATTACCTTGAACAGACTTGAGGTTCTTCCAGGAGGAAATTGGACAGTTGGAAGCGCTTGGAAAGGGTGTTGGAAGAGCTGGATAGACACTGGGCAATTTCAAGGGAGTAAGAGGGGGCTAAAGAACATATACTAGGACCTTTCCAGACAGCATAACAATAGTAAAGCTATGTAAGTGGGTAAAGGTTGTAGTATATATATTAAAGCATGAGGAATCAAAATACAGGGGGAACAAGGGCACCTTAAATTCCCTTCTGGAGCCCTGATGGCAAAACACAGGATGTATTTTTGGCTATGGGAAAAAAAGGAAGGGTTTAAGATTTAATATAAATGTATGTAGTTGTTTATAAAAATTTCCATATGTACAGGCTGTCTACTGATGGTACAGCCTGTCTATGCTCTTTTGCTGGCATCTTGAGGCGCTTCTGAACCTCTGAAATGGTTTTTTACATTTGTTGATCCAAGGTTTTAGTTTTAATTAAATAAAATAAATAAATAAATAGATAATATAGTATATTACTAGTATTATATACTTATATTATTCATGTCATATGTATTTATTTTATTATGTTCTTATTTAAACAAATTGTTATTTCATGTTTTTCTATATGTATTTATCTTTTTTATTCTGTATTTTAATGTATAATAATTATATTAGCGCTTTAGTGGTAATATTCTTTCAAGTTGTTTTACTACTAGAAGTTTTAATTTATCTGGGGTACATTGGCTGAAGTACCCTAGGTTATTGTACACGCTCTTCAAGATTATGAAATAATATTTCCACTTATCTTATTATTTATTAAAATATTCATTGTTTTATACTTATTACTGTATTTATGTCAGCCTCTGTGATGCCAAGAACTGGATTCTTCTAGCTACACAGGGTGCAAGGTAAAAACAGCTGCAGGTTGTGCAGTGACAGGTGGGTAAAAAAAGGTGAAAAGATATAAAAAAACTATAAAGTTTTTATTAACAGAGGGGCCTGAGTTACAGGGGTATTTACTGTGCCCTCTAAAATATTCAGGACCTGAGTTAACAGGGGGTATTTTGGGTACCTGAAAGTCTAGTCCTTTGAACAAGGAGTACACCTAGACAATAACTGCTGAAGGAATGGAGGAAATAGACTTACTGCTTCTATTTCCTGTCAGAGGTTCTTCAGGGAGTTGTAGGTGGTCCAGAAGCGCTCACAAGGTTGAGTAACAGGTGGTGGCTGAGTGCTGAAAAAGGTGAAAGGTTGTTGGATGAACTTCAAGTATAAAACAAGCAAAAACTGGACTATATAACAGGCTATAAGACTGGTTGATATGGTGGGTAAAAGCTGGTAAATGTATATGAAGATGGGGATATCATTTCGTGGGAAGGAAGGGCTGTTTATATATCCATTCTGGGCTCTTGGGGGCAAAGCAGAAGCTCTGTTTTGCCTGGTCTAGTCTTCTACTAAGCCCTAGTTACCTGTATAACTGGTTTGGTTACGGTAGGGCTTAGTTACATGTTTCAAAAGGCCCAAAGTGGTTTAATGTTCTTATAAAGGTGAATGCTATCGTGTCTTCCTTCCTTTTGGACCAGTAGTCTATTTCCAACCAACCAATTGGGCTAGCTTGGCCTTAGTAGGAAAGGTATGGCCGCGGCGTTGGTTGTGGCTTTTATCACAGGTGCCAGGTACATGTAACTATGGAAATTATGATGTCAACCTTATTTATGCATCATACCAAAACTCTATTAACCTTAATTAGATAGTCTACTAGCATATATTCAAGGTTATGTAGATCTTTAAGTCATGTAAAACCTTGAAGGCCTTGTGAAGGGATATGAAGGAGTAATAATTAAGGGGTACTTTTGCTGAGCTACCCTAAGTTAATTTACGTGTAGATTCAGAATCTGAAATAATATTCTAATTTTTCTTTATACTTTAGAAGTTATAACTAGATTCTGTGTTATATGTTTTGTTTTTAATCATTTCTTTCAAAACAAAAGACGTAAGGTGTGCATTCTTTTGAGACTAAGAATATAAGTTGTATATTGATATAATTTGCTATGGTCAGGTTGTCTCTGAATTAGTAGCAGGCTGACAATTTATCTATTTATTATTCATTTACTATGTAATAATGTATTCATTATTTACATATTGCTTTTTTATGTTGCTTTATCTTATTATAGTTCACTTATTACCTTTTATTAAATGAGTAATACTATATTTTCTATTTTATGTTTATTTTTGTTCTAGTCAGGTTATCTCTGAACTAGTAGCAAGCTGACATTGCCTATGCGGACAAGAATAAGAATCATTTATTCACTATTGGTGACTTCTAGATGATTAATCCTTCAATTATACCAGTTCTCTGGAATATCTGGAACATAACCCAAAATGTTGTCAACTACTAGGGTTTCCAACTCCATCCTTGATTACAAATCGGTTGAAAATTGGACAGCATCCTTGCCTAGTTTGGCATTAACCAGTGAAGATAAGACATATTCCTTGCCTTCATTGTTATCTATTTAAGCTTCAACTCCATCCTGGGCCTGTACATTACCAAACCTTTCTGCCATCATGGACCTGTCTCACGATCCTTGGACAAACAAACCATTAATTTGGGATCAATCTTCAATCACAAAAATGGACGGCTTGTCTCAGAGATCTGTAACAATGACTCAGACCGCTCACACAATTAATTTGCTGGGGGAAGTACTGATGATTCCAGGTGAACCAGTCCTGTGCAAAACCGGAGTGAGGGAAAAGACCTACTGGCCTGCCCATCTGATTGGCTGCAAAGGATCTTCTAGAATAGGAGCCAGAAACCAAACCAAAGAACTCTATTGCGTCCTCTTTTGTGATGGGATAAAGATGGTAGTGCCTTGGTCCTTCTTTTTTACTGCATTCCAGGAAGAGTTTGATACAGTGAAAGTAAGTCTATGACAGGAAATTTGGAAACATATTACAATCAGATAGAGAAACAGAAACTAGAGATTTTATTGAATGGTCATTTAGGGGAGTTAGAAACAACTGAGGTGACTTTCAAGATGATTTTACCAAAGCTAATGAAGGAAATGTGGACCCTTGATGCCATCACTTCTGGCTTGTATACGGAGAAATTGGTTAGATATCAACACAAAGACTACCTCAACCACACACATGAAGTACAAGAACAAGTGGTTGAAAATATATTGTACGGCCAGTATCCAGTGTTGAGAAGATGGCTAGTGCCAACCTATGTGTGCTCTTGACTCAAACTCGGGGGCCCGAACCCGTCCGAGTATCTGAACTCAATATTGACGATCCCCGGCTAACCGAGATACAAACTCAAGAACATGCTGAACATGCCAAGGCAGCATTCAGCCAACGACAAAAGCAAAGAAAACTCAAGAAAGAAAGATCTAAGGAAAGTCAAAGCTCCAGTGAGGAGCTAGGAAATGTCATACAACAAAATGCAAAAGATATAGAAAATAAGGTGCGATTAATATGTAGTATAAATGCTCGGAAGAGAAAGCACAGGCCCGGGGAGCTGAGCAAGCATAAGAGGAGGAAAGTCCAGCATGTAAAGAGAAAAGCAATGGGCAGCGAGTCCAGCTTTCTATCATGCTTTATCCTTGGTCATCCATGGATGATACAGAGGCACATACACATTAGGTGGAAGACTATAAATACAGCCTGGATTTGTAGCTAGGATATATCATTGTCTCAATTTCTTATAATCATCCAATTATCATATATTACTATTGTATATACAATCATTATAGCAAACAAGACTGGTAGCCTCGCTCAACAGTCTTAGTAGAAATAAATCAGACAACATTCATTGCATCATTTAAACACATTATCAGTACGGACATCAAACATTAAAACAATTAGACCAGCTTATTAGAACAACATATGTTAAAGCAAAGTTAATCAAATGGAAAGCAACACCGAAACCAAGCGATACCGACTCAACAACAAGAACTATGCAACATGGGCTACCATGATGCGTGCGGAAATGTATAGTTTAGGATGCTTACCTTTAGTCAAGAGGGAACTGGTCGAAGGCGCTGTGGAAAAGAACATGAAGCTGTATGTGCTCATCATGAAGCACCTCGACGAAGAACATATCGCCATTGTTGACAGCGAGCTCGGGACCGACAAGGAAGGCGAAGGTCTCGAGTTATGGGAGCTATTCAAGAAGAAGTATGCCGGTAGCGAGGCACACCACCAGATGCGTGCATTAGGAGAATTCATAGATTTGGAATTCAAAGAAACCAAAGAATTTGTCAAGGAAATCCAAAACGGTATCAGCAAGATACGCACCTCTGGATTAGATGTCAAAGAACAAGTATTAGCGCTATTGATACTCAAGAAATTACCTAAAGAGTTCGAGTCGTTAGTCCGGATTATCATACAGGACAGTGGAACCCTAAAGACCGAAGAAGTAATCAACAAAATCGAGAAAGACTACTTGCAATTCAAATTAAAGAAAACCGAAAAGGTGGCTATGGTTGGTCAGCAGCAACAAGGACAAAAGAGGACCGGAAAATGTTACAATTGTGACATTGTTGGACACTCCGCAAAGGAATGCCGCAAACCCTGGACTAACTACAAGTATGCTCCACCCAAAGCCAATGTTGGGGAAACTGAGGGAATCAACATTTCGTTTATAGCATTTCAAGAAGGCTTACCTAAGGAAGAAGATCAAGAAGAAGAAATCAGCTTCTATGACCCAATATCGACCAAGATTGAAGTATTTGGAGATCTCGGGAATGACGGGTTTTATAGCCAGGAGAAAATCAACAAAGCCATGGTGTTAAACGCGCACCATGATTTAGCCGGTATAATATCTGCTAACAACACTATAGCGCAAGGAGAGGCAATTATATTAGACTCTGGAGCCTCTGATCATATGTTTAACAATAAAGAAGATTTTAGCAACTACGTTGAACACAACGGAAAAGTGGAGATCGGAGAAGTAGGAAGGAGCGTAGAGATAGTCGGAAAAGGGGATGTTGAACTCACTGCACAAAATAATACTATCACTCTTCGCAATGTATTCCACGTTCCATCTTTGCCGTACTGCTTGATTTCACAAACATCATTGTGGAATGGAGGAGCTCAGATCTCCAAAACTAGTGGTAATTGCTTTGAGGTTACAGTCGAAGGAACCAAACTGTTTGACGGAATTATCAGCAATCAACTACCATTCCCAAATTTAGAACCTAAACGAAACACTTGCCATATCTCAATAGAAGAGCACAGAAGATTAGGACACCCAGGAGGACACGAAGGATGTGTGTCATGTAGACTAGGAAAACAAACCAGGAAACCATTCTCCAAAACACGCGAGCGAACACAGGTTGTCGGGGAAGAACTTTTGGCAGATGTTGTAGGTCCGATATCACCAGTTTCACTGGGAGGATCACGGTATTTCATAACTATTGTAGATACAGCTAGCAGGTATGCTTGGGTGAAAACCTTAAAAGTAAAAAGCCAGGCCGAACAAGAATTAAAATTCATCGTTAGTAACATAGAAAACAAGCTAAACAAGAAGGTCAAACGTATTATCACCGACGGGGGTGGAGAATTTGTAAATCAAGACATGCGCAAGTGGATTGGGGAAAAGGGAATTGATCACCTTATAACCACAAGGAACACACCACAGAACAATGGGACAGCCGAAAGAATGAATCGCACGATTATGGAAAAGGCTCGGACTATCCGAATAGATTCAAATTTACCTAAGTTGCTCTGGGGAGAATTAGTATCCACTGCTGTGTTCCTGTACAACCGAAATCAGAAAACTAACCCATACCTACACATGTGGGGCATTGAGCCAAAACTAGAACATATCCATCCGATTGGATCACCGGTATTTTACAGCATCCACCATTTTGCCAAAATCGGGAAAATGGACCCTCGATGCAAGAAAGGAATTCTCATTGGGTTCGACGAGGAAATGCGGTCGTATCGGCTGTGGAATCCAGAATCAAACAAAGTCATCAGATCTCGTGATGTAGTATTTGACAGGTTAACAAACGACATGGGAGACATTTTTATTGATGAGTTCGAAGCAGATGACATACCAATTAATCAACCAGGAGAAACTCAGGATAGCTCACCGGTGAATATGAATCAAGGGGGTGATGAAACTACAGAACCGATGATTCACAGTCACCTCAAGAACACTAAAACACGTGTGAGCACCAGAGAAAAGAAACCCGTTGAAAGATATGGGAACTGGATGTCTTATTTAGCAGTCAAACAAACAGAGCAAGATGAAAATAAGTATGACTTACACCATGAAGCGTTTGCTATGCAAACTTTTGTAAAAGAGAATGCAATCATCCCGGACAGCTTCAAAACCGCGCAGCAATCAAATGAATGGCCAGCATGGAGAAAAGCAATCTTCACCAAGCTTGACTCAATTATTGAGAACGGTGTATTCGAAATCGTTCCTAAAGCAAGCCGGGACAAAACAAAAACTTTAATTAATACTCGCTGGGTTTTGAACAAGAAATTTGATACGGATGGAGCATTGAAACGGTACAAAGCAAGATGTGTAGCAAGAGGATTTAAACAAAAGGAAGGAATAGACTATGAAGAAACTTTCTCACCGACTGGTCGTTTAAGTACTATGAGATACATACTATACATCGCCACTCAGAGAAAGCTCAAACCAAGGCAAGCTGGTTTTGTAACAGCCTACCTCAATTCGAAATTAGAAGACGAGGAAGCCGTATATATTTGTCAGCTTGCTACTAGTTCAGAGACAACCTGACTAGAACAATAAATAAAGTAATAATTAATTAATAAAAAAAAATACATATGAAAGAGACATTATTAAATAAGTAATAATGTAACATAAACTATAATACACATAAGAAAATTATAAAACTTTAAAATATAAACATTATTACGTAGTAATAATGCAATAAACAAAATAAATAAATAAATAAATAATAAAATAAATAATAACTCAGTAACCTTTGAGATAAGTGAGAATATTATTTCATATTCTGAAAGAGCAAGTAAAATAACCTAGGGTACCTCAGCCAAAGTACCCTAGAAAACTTACTCCTTCTAATAATAAAATTAACTTAAAGAATACTCCTACTAAGCGCTAAAATACTTACTAGGTATAAACATATGTAATATGAGAGTATTCTAATAAGTAGAAGTCCTCAAAATACGGGATAATTACTTAAATAAACTATGTAATTATCCTTTAAACACATAAATAAAATATTAAATAACATTTGACATAAATATCACGCTGTTTTATAATCTTTGTACTATTATTAACTTATACAAATACATACATTATAAGTTAAATAATATAATAACACATGAAAAACACGAAACAGGGGATAAAGAAAACATCAGAATACTTCAAAAAAGTCTAAAAGAACTTGTACAATTAAAATAAATGACAAGCTCCTTTAATCACGGGAAAATAACAAATGCTGACACTTTTCCCAGGATGTTAGCTTGAAAAATAATTGAATGGAGAACTGTAAGAGCGCCCACCATGCAAGTATGATAAGAACTCTAATGGTACAGAACTTTACATATGAAATAACCAAATTAAACAGAAATAAGATTCTGTACTATAATTTGATTATTTCTTTGTTATTCTATTGATCAAGTGATCAATACATGTTGTACATCAAACTAAGAGCTCTTGAAGCGCCCTCAGATGATGTCTACAGATGACTGACAGACTTTATTAATTATTGACAGCCTGTACATATAATAATTTGATAAATTACATCATTTATTTCTACTAAGGATAACTCCTTCCTTGTAGTGTTCCCATAGCCAAAATAACACTTGGTGTTTCGCCATCAGGGCTCCAGAAAGGCATTTAAGAGGCCCTTTCTTCCCCCTGTATTTTGATTCCCCAGCTTTATCATATTTACACCCAGCATTCCACCAGTCCATCATACTAGTGTCCTGCCCAGTAAATCAGTCTTCTAGACTTCAAAGCCTCTTGTCCTCAACCCCAACTCTGTCCAGCCTTCCAGCCCACCTTTCCAACCGCTTCCAGCTGCTCAGTTTACCATAAGAAAGCCCCCCACCTCCTTCCCTCAAAGCCTACTACAGTAAGTCTTTTCCTACTAGGAGTTGTGGCCCTTTCTTAGCCACTATTTCACTGGGACTAAACACCCCTGCTTGCAGGCCCCAGTTTTAAAGGTTCAGTTCTCTGCTTTTAGCACGAACACCTTTGGAGGGAACTAAACACCCCAGCTTGCTGGCCCCTCCATAAATCTTTGATCTTTTAAATATTAATATAAAAGATCAAAAACCCCTTTTTTTGCCCATATTTTTTGCCTTGCACCTTGTGTAGCTAGAAGGATATCAGTCCTTGGCATCACAGAGCGTGACAATTGGGGGTCTGGCCGGGAAATTAACCTTTTTTATCCCTGATAAAAAATTCCTCACCTTTCCTACTAACTATTTTTACCGTAAAAATACCCCTTATATCACACCAAACCACCACTTCTTTTATTCTTTATTCTTTCCTGAATAAATACATCCTAAAATTCGTGATACACTCCTAAAAAATTACATATTTTTTATTATATTTTTACATATAAAAATTATAATAAAAAATTATCAAAAAATTTTATAAAAATTCGAAAAAAATCTTCAAAATTTAGTATCACCTTTATAAATCTTCCATTTATTCTTGATTACTTATAAAAAATCTAAAAAAACTCCAAAAATCATATCCCTTATTTTTATCTCATCCTAAGTCCTTCTTATAAAAATTAAAAGATAAAAAATTCAAAAAATTTCGAAAAAAAAATAACTTATACAAAAAATTCTTTTTATTTTTTTCTTGATCAATTTTTTCAGTGAATCTGAAAGAAAACACCGAGCTGATAAATTATTATCTAAAATATTTAAAGCTCCAAAAAGAAGAAGCTCTAGCGCGTTACATCCCGCATCCTTGGGAGTTACTTACAAGAGAGGAACAATTACAGATCGCGACGCACCACCTCCAAATACAGGAGGAAAAAGATCCCGAGACCGCATTACTTGTGAATCAACTCTTCAGAGAGTATCGAGCAGATAAAAAAGCCAGAAGAATCGCTAGAAGTAAGCAATTCTTATTTTTTTCTTATAAAATAATAGAAATAAAAAAAATAAAAATAAAATATATATATACTAACTACAATTTGTTTTCATCATTTCGAATCCAGTGACCGCCGAAAAGGTACTGCAGCTCCTGACTCTAATAGAGCCGACTCCGCCGAGGTTAATCATGGTCAAGTTGCCGTTAGATCCAATACCGTACCAATCGTCGAGGAGAATCCCTCAAGGGGGGGGCGTCATCTTCCTCGTTTTAAAAAATAAAAATAAAAAATAAAAATAAAAAATAAAAACTGATCAAATATTCATTTACATTATGTTGACCAGATCAAACAGACCACCTCTTGTCCTCAACCCCAACTCTGTCCAGCCTTCCAGCCCACCTTTCCAACCGCATCCAGCTGCTCAGTTTACAATAAGAAAGCCCCCCACCTCCTTCCCTCAAAGCCTACTACAGTAAGTCTTTTCCTACTAGGAGTTGTGGCCCTTTCTTAGCCACTATTTCACTGGGACTAAACACCCCTGCTTGCAGGCCCCAGTTTTAAAGGTTCAGTTCTCTGCTTTTAGCACGAACACCTTTGGAGGGAACTAAACACCCCAGCTTGCTGGCCCCTCCATAAATCTTTGATCTTTTAAATATTAATATAAAAGATCAAAAACCCCTTTTTTGCCCATATTTTTTGCCTTGCACCTTGTGTAGCTAGAAGGATATCAGTACTTGGCATCACAGAGCGTGACAATATTAGCCTACCTGAAGGATTTGTGGAATGGCTAAAAGAGACTAAACAGGAAGCTTACACTCAGGATTTAGCACGCTCACTTATAAACGAACCCGAAGGATTTGTTGTGAAGCTAAAGAAAACCCTGTATGGTCTAAAGCAGGCGGCAAGAGGGTGGTATACTACCATGACCAATTGGTTTATCAACAACGGGTATAGGATCAGTGATGCTGACCCATGCTTAATGATATCTGATGAAGGTGATTTAGCCTTTGCCTGGGTAGACGATTTGATTCTGGTAGGGAATAATACAGACAAACTCATCAGCAAGCTGGGGAAAGACTTTAAGATCAAGGACCTTGGGATAGCGCAACACATACTTGGAATGAAAATAGATTACCTCGATGATGGAAAAATGTTTATAAACCAGCAGCATTATGTGAAAAATCTGGTTGAGGAATATGGGCTAGAGGACGGCAAGACAACCGGCACACCTATGCAAGCAAACATCAAGCTGATCAAATCTTCGGAGGAAGAGAGTAAATCTTTCAAAGAAAAAGGCCTAGATTATCGATCAGCAATAGGGTTGCTAAATTATTTGTCTCAGTGTACCAGACCAGACATTACATATGCAGTCGGAAAACTATTGCAATTCCTCGAAAATCCAAGCGATGTACATTGGGCAGCCTTCAAAAGAGTTATTAGATATCTCAAAGGATCACAAGATTGGGGGATATTATACCATCCCGATGGCGGACATGAAGTGATTGGGTACGTTGATTCCAGTTGGGCTGAAGATGAACAAAGCCTGTCTACAAGCGGGTACAGCTTTAGTTGCGGTAGCGGACTCGTGTCGTGGTGAAGTAAAAAGTTAGGAGGGCCGAGCTCTTCATCAACTGAGGCCGAATATCGTGCTTATTTGTCGGCATCGCAGGAAGCCCAATGGTTGCGGAAGCTCACGTTCGACGTACACCGCAACGTACCAGAGAAGACAAAGATCTGGTCCGACAACCAAGGAGCAATTCAGTTAGCCAAAAATCCTGTCTTCCATTCAAGAACAAAGCACATTGGAGTGCATTATAACTTTACCAAAGATCTAGTGGTAAATAAAGAAATTAAGATAGAATACATACCGACAGAAGACATGATAGCCGACATCTTCACTAAAGCATTAGACCGAGAGAAGCACGTCAGGTTTTCGTCGCTAATGGGATTAGTGCCAATGTCGATGATCGAGCCAAGAGCAAGGGGGTGTGTTGAGAAGATGGCTAGTGCCAACCTATGTGTGCTCTTGACTCAAACTCGGGGGCCCGAACCCGTCCAAGTATCTGAACTCAATATCGACGATCCCCGGCTAACCGAGATACAAACTCAAGAACATGCTGAACATGCCAAGGCAGCATTCAGCCAACGACGAAAGCAAAGAAAACTCAAGAAAGAAAGATCTAAGGAAAGTCAAAGCTCCAGTGAGGAGCTAGGAAATGTCATACAACAAAATGCAAAAGATATAGAAAATAAGGTGCGATTAATATGTAGTATAAATGCTCGGAAGAGAAAGCACAGGCCCGGGGAGCTGAGCAAGCATAAGAGGAGGAAAGTCCAGCATGTAAAGAGAAAAGCAATGGGCAGCGAGTCCAGCTTTCTATCATGCTTTATCCTTGGTCATCCATGGATGATACAGAGGCACATACACATTAGGTGGAAGACTATAAATACAGCCTGGATTTGTAGCTAGGATATATCATTGTCTCAATTTCTTATAATCATCCAATTATCATATATTACTATTGTATATACAATCATTATAGCAAACAAGACTGGTAGCCTCGCTCAACAGTCTTAGTAGAAATAAATCAGAAAACATTCATTGCATCATTTAAACATCCAGAAGCCACTATTTTGGGCATTATTGCACATCTTAGAGACCGGTATATTTTTCAAATAGTTGAGTCATAATTAACTATTATCTACGCATTCAGTGTATGTCTTTGAACTGAACCCAAAGGCCCTCTTGATTTCCCAGTAGAAAGTAACACAGACTTACGGTTCTTTGCACTTACTGAGGAAAAAAAAATGTGTACCTTCTTGGTGTCATTTTACCAGAGGCTATGATATTAATCACTCAACAAGACTTCCTTGATGAGGCAGTTGACATTTCTCATGCGCGTAGTCTGGCTATAGAATCTCTAAGCACCCCTGATATTGTTTCTCTTATAGATACTTTAAGAAACTCAAGGAACTCTCTTGCTTGAAATCTATTAAAGTGAACTTTTAACCCACCCAAATTTTCTGGAAAAATTGTTCCAAATCGCCAATAAGAAATGTATATCAGTTCAGACATTTCTGAACAAAAAATCATATGGTACAAGATTAATCTGGGGTTTTTAAAAGTTGAAATGTAACGTTTTAAAATGATTTTGTCATGATGCCAATGAGATCACGGCTGATGCAGTTAATTATCATAAAAGGTTTGAGAGTAGAAGGGAGGGCCAACGGTTTAACATGTAGCAATTCTTACAAGCTGATTACACAAATTTTGTTGCCTGATCGTAATGTTTACTCAGACCTTTATAATTCTACATTGGTTCAACTCATAAAGTTTCCCTAGTGGCCATCATAGTGTGATTTTACTGCGATGTAAAGGCCAAACCTTTGATGCCGTTTGATAAAAGCATACAAGCTACCATTGGTACTGCCTGCAGTTTGATTGATTGTGGTATCAAACCGTGGTGTGTACCGGTTGGCATATTTTAATGGGCATGGGTGTAAAACCCTTTCACATATTGGGCACCCTTTGAGCATACTCAGTACCGGCCGATGTTTGGACCTCATGAGTGGATTGAGTGAGGGGATGTAGTTGCTGCAAGTTGCTGATATCAACTAGCTGGTTTCTTGGAATTGATGAAGCAAATATTTTGCTTTGAATCTCTATATTTACAACGCTAATCAATCTATCAAGATGGTTATTACTCGCTCAGTGTCTATGAAGAAATTGTTAGCTCTTGAAAAAGCCAGGTCCAATATTGATCTGGAACCAACGCGGTGTTCACTCAAAAACCTTTGCTCAAACCTCAGCTCACTCAGTGATCACAATGACACCTCACTCAGTGACAATGATGTATCCAGGAACAAATGTCAAAGTATGTGAACCTTAATTGATTTCCCTTCAACTTAATGTGCGTTTTGGTTCTAATTTGCTGCTATAACATTGGTATCCAGACCCAATTCAAGCAGAACCTACAAATGAAGAGACCAGAAATATTTAACAATCTCAATCCAACCAGAAGATCAAAGAACAAGTGATTGTCAACCAACTCTTAAACTGCATTACTGAGAATCCACCCGCCACGCGCAACTACTGGTCAACTTTCATTCCAATCTCAATCTCAATAATTTTTCTTGCAGCTGTTCATCAGCTCAGCTTGATTAAGTGCCATCAATTCAATCTTAGTACTCTCTCCTTGCCATACATTTATCCGCTTGACTTCACAACGGTTATATCATCCCACTTGCAGCAACAGCTCAATTGCTACTGTTTCATTCACAAAGTGTGGAGGGAATCAACTTGTAAATTTTTTAACCAGATTCTGTTGTGTTTCAATATTTCTGGTTGTCCTGAGTTATGTTATAATTTGGACCAATTATTTATTATTATGCCAGTTCTCATGGTCTTGTTCATCAACTGCAGTCTCATGTTGTATGCGTCTTGAAGTTTATTTTTTGGTTTGATCTAAAGTCTCATCTCTTACACCTCCATCTTTTTTAAAATTGTGGCCAGAATTACTTCTACCCCCCAAGGTATTCTTCAAATTCAAAGTGATGTGTACCCCAGGATTCTAAGCCATCTGAAACATACTGGACCACTTCTTCATTGGAAATCTATGGTAAATCAGTCAAAGAGAATTTATCATGCTGAAATGTATGATTCAAAGAATCACTTTTGAAAATGAACATTTGATATCTGGGTGTTCAACTTGGGTGGTCCTGAATTCCTGAATTCTGGTTCTTTCCATTCAACATTTGGAGTTCTGCAGGTAAGCTTAATTAGACATAATTCTCTGTCAAACTCATTTTGAACACTGATGCAAACTTCTCAGAGCACCTTGGCACTATTAATATCAGATTTTTCTGAAGCTGATCAGGATTTGGACACATTTCAGTAGTGATCTGAGTGCCTATGGCACTGTTTATATTGCCAAGGCACTATAAATAGTGCCTATGGCACTGTTTATATTGCCAAGGCACTATAAATAGTGCCTATGGCACTGTTTATATTGCCAAGGCACTATAAATAGTGCCTATGGCACTGTTTATATTGCCAAGGCACTATAAATAGTGCCTATGGCACTGTTTATATTGCCAAGGCACTATAAATAGTGCCTATGGCACTGTTTATATTGCCAAGGCACTATAAATAGTGCCTATGGCACTGTTTATATTGCCAAGGCACTATAAATAGTGCCTATGGCACTGTTTATATTGCCAAGGCACTATAAATAGTGCCTATGGCACTGTTTATATTGCCAAGGCACTATAAATAGTGCCTATGGCACTGTTTATATTGCCAAGGCACTATAAATAGTGCCTATGGCACTGTGTATATCGCCAAGGCACTATAAATTATCCACTTATTAGTGATGCTCTGCAGCATCTTCAAGTGTAACCGGGGCTCAGATGTTTTATTTCAATATGTGCAGGTGCAAGATCCAATGTCCCTTGAATCTTAGGAAAGGTTTCCTGCAAGGAAGTTGTTCCCTGCCACATACCTACATCTTCTCTTGGTTACTGCCTTAGGTGTCATTTAAACACCATACCTGTTGTACATGTTTGTTTGCCTGCTAATTAAAAACCCATGGATCAGAGTTCAAAGCTGTCAGAAAAAGGGTTCAGGCCTGCTTCCTGTCTGAATCAAAGCTTCCCAATGGCCAACCCAGGCTTTAAAAAGGAAGGATTTTTACACATGGCATGCTGCACCAGAAGCAGTGGGCAAGGGATACTAGTAAACAAGTGAGAATATTTCAATTTATTTCTAAGAAAACTGCACCAGACTAAAGAGAGAGACAAGGTTAGATTTATAACAAAGGAAAGATAAAATAAACTGTTTCTAAATAGACATATGACTTGCATGATTGCCACAGTAGAATTTATTCTTATCTTTTCCCTGGTTTGATGGTTGATTGTAAATGGTTTTGTTTTATATATCCCGGCTAGCATCAGCAATTTTTTGATTTACTTGCAAGGACATGTCAGTGCGGGTATGTAGGGTAGTATCAATGGAGAAAAGTGTACAATGGCAAATCTCACTAGCACGCCAAACCATTTTGACAATACCTTTTTTGTTTGGAGAAGTCTATCCCAAAGCCGTAATCTGGAAAGACAAAGGCTCCACCAGTCACATTGTATCCATCTGATGGGCGTGCCAGAGAGCCATCTTTGATATGGGTTGGAACCCACATGACAAATGCAAATTCTGAAATATCTCCAGTGTCCTTGTGAGGTGAGTTGATAAAACCGCCTGAGGTGTATGACAAGTTTGGTGCGCAGTCATCCTTAGACAGAGGGGTGACCATATCAAGGGCGGCCATGGCAGGGATAGAGTTGGTCTTCATGAGATGTTGATTGTCAGCAAAGACTACATTTGCCAACTGCTGGAAGTAGCCGCCAATGATGTCGGAGATTGTGGCTGATGATTGCATTAACTCGTCATATTCCTTGGCTGCCTCTGCAATGGCTTTCTCATCTCGATATCGTCCAACCAGCTTGTACTCATCCATGCCCTTCCGCCATCCAATCATCTGCATACAACCACCCCACAATTTTCCCTTCCCTGCAACAGCCTTCACAAACTTCTTTGCTCTATGAAGAAAAGTAGTTACAAATTGATTTTTCTGAGCTTTGTTTTGGTTAACTCTTCAATTGGAGTGAACTCAATGACCGCAAGGATTCTCAATTGATTCTTCTTATCACATACAATAACTGTTCCATGTGAGAAATAGAAACACCTGTCCGCAATCTTTTGGGCATGTTGGTATTTGTCCTTGGTTGGCGGCCTTTTGGGATTGTCAATCATGTGGGGATACAATTTGACCTCTTTGAACTTTGGATAAGACCAGGTGATGTGGTTTTTTTGTTTGGTGGGATTGCTCTTGGGTTTGCCAGCCGTGTCATCAATGGTAAGCACCAACTCTGAGTTCCTCTCATTTTCCTGCCGCTTGCAACAATTATTACATTTCCTTCGCTTTAGGTAAGCCTCCTTGATGGAACTGACCATGGACCACCAGGTACAAAAAGAGAATGCTTCTATCATATGCGCATGGCCATGATCAGATTTCATCAAGAATGCAAAGCCAAGGGAGGAAAGTAATAATGTGCAGCAACAGGAATTGATTGGAGTGGGGGGATGAGGGAATAAGAAAGAAGAATGAGCGGCCACTTATCTTGCAAAATTAGGATGTTTTTGGCATTACAAGTTCAATTGGGTCCACTCACCAAGCTTGAGACCAAGCACAAGATGAAGGAGGAGATGAAAAATCCAAGGAGAAGACTGGATGTTCAGGTGAAATTCAGGTTTATTTGGTGGTTTTCTGTTTGATCAAAAAGAAAGAATATTGGTGAGCTTTCTGGTATTACAAATAATGTGAGATGGTACTTACCAAGGTGAACATATGCCTGAGGGTGAGATTGATTGAAGTGATGGATGGATATTGGCTGGAGACCTTGACCCCATAAAACTTTGTGGATGTTTCCCGCATGGGCTGCATTGGTGCAGGGTGCTCACATGTGGTTGGATTGTGATTCCACATGTCCGCGCCCCGCAGAAACATCGGGTACCTGCTGGCGGTCCGGGTGAGTCGGTTTGTAATAATTAGTTGAACCGTTGTAAGCATTGCTAACTCAGCTATCTTTAATCACCTGTCCTACTAGCTGGATATTTGAAATACGGATGGGATTGTCTTGGGGTACCTGGCAAGCAGCCTTACCAAGAATTGGCGGACATCTACTCAGTGCAGCGTCTAAAATTTAGTACGTTGGGAACTAATCAACCATTTCTTCCATTGAACCTGTCACTATGAATTAGTCCTGATATGATTGTCTGTACTACAGTGGAGGAACATGGGATAGCGGAAGATACAACAAAGAAGAAATCTAAACAATCTGATAAGCCCACAGCCCAAAATCACACATCCCAGGAGGTGTTTGCCAATCGTGATAAGAATCAGTTAGACGGTTGCTTTATCAAGGAATCACATTTGTTGCGTACCAACACGGCCTGTCCAATTGAATCTATGGACAAAGATACGTCCGGTCACGTACCTCACCTTCACAGTTTGCCATTTATGCCACTCCAACCAATCCTTCAACCCAACAGGTTTTACGGCCAATTCAATTGATTTCCACTTGAGAAGCCACCATGCAATTACGTCAATGGTACCTCTGGGATGTTCAAAATGAGCAAAGCGCCATCCTGCGGATTCTCACCTTTGGGCTACAAAACTTCTTCTTATGGCTACTGGTACAACTCGGAGTGAACTACTGACCAACTTAGTACACCCATAGGATATCCGCCTTCACCAACAGAGTAGGCACACCTCCACTCCCCAACCCACTCGCTCAATGGTTGACAACAACCCACTGGAGGTACGGCTGGCCCTTCATTGGATGGTAGTCAAGATAATCTTCTTCTCCTTACTCTTGGATCTCCTGGGTATGTATCTCAATCTCTACCCTTGGGTCCAACCTCAACTGGGTTTACCCTACAGATTCACTCTCCTCCTGTCCGTTTTATTATTATCAGGGCTGACTGAACATAAAGGATGATGTCTTAACTGTTTGTAGCCTTCACAATGCCATTGCCACTCTTCCCTAGATTGATTGCTTTGTTTGTCAAGGCCAAAAAATCTCATAGCGTAATCTTCCTATCCCAAAACCAATTCTTCACCAGCAATTGGAATACTTTTAAAGAATTGTTAGAGCAAAGAAAGCAAAGTCCAATGTTTTGGTTGGCAATTGGACTCATGTCAAGATCTTGACATTTGGGGGTAATTCAGGATTCTGATGGGTCGTCTCTTAACCTTGTGCATGAACTCAAAAACAGAATACAACATTACTTTCATCAACTTTGAATACAATTAGAGCTTCTCGGACCGCATTGGCAACCTGGAGATCACCAAATTCAACTGAGATGACTGTCACAAGTAATTTAGAATGGGATGTGAACATTCTTGGTGGTTAGCTTGATCCCCTTGACCCCTTCTTTTCCCAAGCGTAAAATCCCGCCTGAGATAAGTATTCCTTACAGGTATCTTGGGTTCCATCTTTTCATTTTGTCAATTCCTCATCTCACCCCTCATCGGTAGCCTATCAGATAGGTATGGACGTAGGCCAGTATTGTTAATGACAATGATCAGGAACATTTTATCAGCATTCATCTGGTTGACCTTGAAAAGTTTTGGGCCATATGTATTCTCACGAGCCATCGGAGGATTATCCAAAGGGAACGTCCAACTGAGTATCACCGTGATCAGCAACGTTTCCAACCGGACCACTCGGGCAAAATCTTTGGCTCTTGTTTGTATTGCCTTCTCGCTCTCACACTTGGTCCAATATTGGGCGCCTGGTTTGCCATGTGAAGTCCCTGGCTTCAGGCATCAAAGCTCTTTGGGGTTCGATTGAATGTCTATTCCGTACCAGCCCTCATCAGTCTCCTACTGCTTGTCTCCGAAACAATTTACCTGGCAATCATCTTACCAGAAACTAAACATTTACATAGCGCTAGTCAAATTGGTGGCAAATCCATGCCAAACAACAAGAATCAGCGCTCCACTCCTTTCTTATGATATTGCTGTGGTGGTGAATGACCACTTTATCTGATGGGATTTCACAAAAAGGGAAGCAAGAAGAAAAAAAAAGCGACTGATCATTAATTTACCCCAAACTCAGTTACCTATGATCTATACGGTTTCACAAACGCACAGAACGGGAGATTTCTTGGATTTATTGTAATTTTATCTTCCTTTCTTCAAGGAGGCTATACCAGAAGGTGGAAGAAGCCGCCACTCTGGTTTGTCAAATCAGGGCTGGCAACATGCATCAGCTCGCTAGTCTTACTTGCGTCTGTTCCCTTGTTAAAACCAGAGGTAGAAGGGCAATCTACCCCAAACTTTGCATGAGAGGGAGTGACATATATGTCACTTCCTCTCATGTGTTCACGGTCTCCTCCCCGGAATTTCCTCCTTCTGACATTAATCTCACCCTACCTGCTTGCTCTTGTTATTGGCTATCCTCCAAACCCTCATATCACCAACATCCTATCAACAACCTCCCCATTCTACTAACGTTTAGGATCCTATGCTCCATTGACCAATCACCGTAGCAAGTAATCAATCAGGCATTTTACCAACGCCTTCTCACCAACCAGTTTCTTGCATCCTGAATTTTCAAGACCAGCTCGCCAACTATTACCAGTCTGTTTGATGCCTTTGATTACACCCATCCTACCTTTTTTCTTCCCCTCCTGCTCATCATTATACTCAATTGGTCCTACCCAGCATTATCCTAATCACTTGCGCAGACCAAGAAAAACATGTCGATCAGTTGTCCACATCCTCCAACTGCCACTTCTAGTAGATGTGTTATGTTGTTCATTCAGTAAAGCTACCTGAATATTCACTCCTCTCCTCACTTGTTCCCTCAGAGAAGATGAGTTGCGTCATGGCCATAACCGTTGTATCTTCTCTGCCTACCCCCCTCTTCACTTCTGTCCCTTCCCCAATCCCCTTGGCCAACACTCACCAGCCCAATTCACAATGTCATTCATTTACACTCCAACCGTTTTCAACTGTCTAGCATAGGAGCCTCATACTTGTCCCAAGTTTTGAGTTTCCCGGTGCAGCCACTCAGACAGTGATGCGCCCAGATACCGTCTTGCATTGGTCACCCAAGCCAAGTGGGTTTGGTTGATATTGTAACAAAGATCAAAGACAGAAAAAAGATTGTGTTTCACCAATCTTTAAACCAGCCTTAAAGAGAGAAAAGGCAAAGATCAGAAAAGACCAACCATAGATGAAGAGATAATTCATACCACTAGGTGTAAGAGCTGGTAGCTCTTGACTATATTTAAGTGCAGAACAATTATTATTTATCTACACACACAAGGGTGAAATTTGATCAAAAGCTGAATCACACCTTGTGTAAGCCTTGAGGTGTTGCATGTCAACTGCCATCAGTTGCTTGACTTTTTTTTGTAGTGGTCAGTATCAACGGTGGGCCCGCTACGCTAACAATAGCTGTAGCGTAGCGTAATGTTAGCTTTTGTCGCTACGCTAACACAAAGTTACTGTTAGCGGTTTTTTTTTTCAGCTAACGCTACAAAAATTTTGTCAAAAAAAAAAAATAGCGGTAGCGTAGCGTTAGCGACTTCAAAAAAAAAAAGTTACCGCTACAGGAATTACCTGTTAGCTGATTTGTAGCGGTGTTAGCTGGAACAAACTCTACGCTAACTGTTAGCGTAGCGCTCTTGTCAGCTACGCTAACTGTTAGCGTAGCGCTCTTTTCAGCTACGCTACATGTTAGCGTAGCGCTCCTTTCAGCTACGCTAACTGTTAGTGTAGCGCTCTTTTCAGCTACACTAACTGTTAGCGTAGCACTCATGCTAACTGTTAGCGGAGTACCCTTGTGTGGTGAGCTAACTGTGGGTTTTTTTTTTAAGTGCAGATTTGATTAGACATTGCGCACTAGTGAGTTTAGCGCTACACTAACTGCTGTTTGTTTATAGCAATAAAAAAAAAAGGAAAAAAAAAAAAGGGAAAAAAAAAAAGGAAAAAAAAAACAGGAAAAAAAAAGGAAAAAAAAAAAGGAAAAAAAAAAAAAAAAAAGGAAAAAAAAAAAAAAAAAAGGAAAAAAAAAAAAAAAAAAAAAAAAAAAAAGGAAAAAAAAAAAAAAAAAAAAAAAAAAAAAAAAAAAAGGAAAAAAAAAAAAAGGAAAAAAAAAAAAAAAAAAAAAAAAAAAAAAAAAAAAAAAAAAAAAAAGGAAAAAAAAAAAAGGAAAAAAAAAGGGAAAAAAAAAAGGAAAAAAAAAAAAAAAAAAAAAAAAGGAAAAAAACAAAAAAAATCCTAATTGAGCAAAGTGGACCAGCTTTGACCTAAGACAGGTGAATTTATCACTCCTGCTATACTATAAGACTAGTGATGAGGTTAACACCAATCAAGAAAATTTAAAGGGGGGTCAGTTAGGTGCCCCTGAGAGTTTTCTGAGTTTGTACAAGGCTTAACCCAACATCGCTACCATTTCTTCAAACCCATGTTATTTAATCAGTTGCCAAACTCAAAGAGGGGTCAGTCAGGTGCCCCAGCGAGTTCGGAGAGCTCCTATAAATTTCAATCAATTCACAATCCTTACCTAATCGGTTTTCACCCTCATCATAAATGAGGATTTGTGATGCGGGTGACACCAATTAGGTATTTTGCAGTTACTTTTAATATAGCAGGAGTGATATATTCCCCTGTCTGAGGTCAAAGCTGGTCACTCTGCTCAATTAGGATCCTGTACTTGTCCAAGTAAAACAATGAAAAATATGTACTTGCACAAGTGAATAAATCAAAATGCTGTTGTAACTGCTTTACTCAAGAAAGCACAGCAATCAAAAAAGCTTATTTTAATTTCTATGATCATTTTTTCATTTCTTTTTTTTTTTTTTTTTTTTTTTTTTTTTTTTTTTACATTGTCAATTCAAAGACAAGAAAGAAGGTGGATGTCTCTTCTAAGATCTGTAATTCAGCAGGATTGTACCTGTTGAAGCCATAAAAACAGCTTTGTATTCAGCAGCCATGTTAATTGGTGAAACCAACAGTTAGCGGGCAAAACAAATCCGCTATTTGAGCATAGTGTAATGGGAAAAGCTTCAGCTAACGGCTAACATTTAGCAGGAAAAGTATCAGCTAACAGCTAACATTTAGCGTAGCGTAGGGATGATGCCGCTACGCTACTGAGAACTTCAAAATATGTTAGCGCCAGAAAAATTACGCTACTTGATAGCGTAGCGGTTAATTTTCTCAGCTAACGCTACAAAAAAATGGCTTGAAAAATTTGTCGCTACGCTAACTGTTAGTGTAGCGGAGTGTAATTTCAGCTAACGCTACAGATTTTCTGGGAACAATAAACCCCGCTACGCTAACAGTTAGCGGTCAAATAGCGTAGCGTAGCGTAGCGTAGCGGCCCACCGTTGTCAGTATCAGACATAAAGGTGTTTTCTCAATTGCTATCAGTATCAGTAATAAATAACTATTACAAAACTGGAGGTAAACAAACTGTAACAAAAATCCAAGAAAAAGGGGTGGGGGAGAGAGAAAAAAAAAAAAAAAAAAATGAAACTACCAAATATCCTGCATGTCTCTAAATTTTTACCAAATATCCCCACTTGGATGTTGAGTCACTAGGTCAGTGAAACCATGATCAATTGAGAAAACCTATAGCAAGCCATGACTGTGCATATTGCTGGTTTTATCTTGAGATAGATACTTGCTCATCATTTTTGAAATCAGTTTGTTAAGGCTAATTTTTTATTTGTTCTTCTTTGTTTGTAGATAAGCAAAATCCATAAGTATAGGAAACAGATCAGATAAGATTGTTATTTTCTTGATACTGTGACAAGGACCTCTAGGGACAAAACTTCCATGCTTGACTCCAGATAAAGTTGTGGCATGACCCAAGCAATATGCTGCAGTTCAATTTTTGCAGTGAGTGTCTTTAATTCTTTTTACATGCCATTTTCATGCAATCCTGGGCTGAAAAATTTAATCTGAATTATTCTTATTAATTTTGATATCATATCATTAATGGTAATGGATACAGCCTCTGGAAACTGGAAAATGGCCAAATTAGGTGACATCTTGGGAGGAAGTGGCCTAAGATCAGTTTTTACATGTGGTATTTATGCAATCTATGTGCTGAGATATATGCTCTCAAGGTTCCTAGTTGATATTTATGAAATAACATGACTGGCTTGTGTAAGTTATGGTGGATACAGCCTCCAAAACGTGGAATAAATGGCCAAATAGGTGACATCTTGGGAGGAAGTGGCCTTTGATTAGTTTAATTAATTGTGCTTTCCATGAAATCTATGTGCAGAAACATTTCCTGAATGCTTCTCCTTAATCATGAAAGAATATTATGCACTGTGAATGTGATTTATGAATATTGATAAAATATCATGACTGGCTTCTGTAAGTTATACTGGATACACAACATGTGGAAAATGGCCACATCAAGGGATATTTTGGGAGGAAGTGGCCTATAATTATTTTTATTTTTGAGTTTCATGCAATGATCTAGAGGCTGAATAATATCCCCTGAAGTATTCTGATAAAGTTGGTAATAAAATCTTGAACATTTTTTGTGAATTATGACAGGTACAGAGTCTGATGAATGGAAAATTTGGAAATTAGGTGACATTTTGGGAGGAAGTGGTGTATAATTATATTTAGTTTTCAATTTCATGGAATTTATGTTCTGAATCAAATACCATGAAGTATTCTGATTAAATTTGAAATCATATCAGAACTGCTTTTGTGAATTATGGTGGACACAGCCTCTGAAAAGTGGAAAATGGCCAATTTAGTTGATATCTTTGGAGGAGGTGGCCTATACTTATTTCTATGCGTGTTTTGTATGAAATCAAGGACTGTAATCATCCATGCTGAAGCTGTAAGCCCTGCTCCTCACAGGCTTACACATAGATGTCACAATATTACATAAGCTGATTCTGCCTTGTATTTAGTCTCTTCTTTCCCCTTTACCTAGACAGCAGAGATCTTTCTCTCCTGTCTAGGTAAGTACCTTTCCTTCATTCCTTCTCTTCTCAATTCCTTTTCTCATTGCCTTCACTTGTAGATACTAACTAGAGAGATCCTTCTCTCCTGTCTAGAACTGCAATACATCCCTACGTTGGTACTAGAACCTTCCATAGGCTCTTAGCCTGGTTCCTCTGTGCCTCAATTCCAACAGCTCCGTCCATAAAGACCAGTGAAGGGACTCAACCCTTACAGAAGCCCTCTAAGTAAATTTATATAATATCTTGAAAATATCTTATAAATCATGGTGGATACAGCCTGCAACAACTGGAATATGGCCAAATTAGGTGATGTCTTGGGAGGAAGTGGCCTGTTACTTTCAGTTGTATGCAAGCCATTTCTTCAATCTTAATTGTGCTGAACACAGTTCCTCACAAATTTTAATCAGAAAAGTTTTCAGTCATCCCCACTCCTGTGTAAAGATGGAAAGCTTTGTTGCAATGGCATATTACCTGAATTATTGAAAAGGGAAAATCAGATGAGGAAGATATGAATAGTGCCCCTGGCACTAAGAATAGTTACTTTGTTGATATTAATAGTTTCCCCAGAACAATAATTCCCCTAGGACTTTAGTGCCACTGGAACAATTCTTGGTTCCAGACTGAGAATAGTGCCTCTCAAACCAAGCATAGTTCCAGGACTACTTTAAGTTCCAGAGTTACTAATGATTTTTAATTCAACAATCCTGTGGGTATCCCCCTACATACAAAAAGACCAATATCAGTTTTTAACCACTTTGAATAGTCCCATAGGCACTATGCAGAGTGCCATGGGTGCCATGGCACTATTCAGATATTCATGGCTCCTCTTTCAAACTATTCAGAAAATATATATTGGTCAAGTCCTCTTACTGCTCAGCCTACAAAAATACTGTTTCAGACAAACCTTGTTGTGTCACTTGAGCCAAACAAATAGAGGCAATGTTTTTCCCACATCTCTGTGCAGCTTTATAACCAGTCATGCCATTGTACAATGCCTGTCTCACTGCTTGAATAATTGCAAATTTCCCCCACAGTACTACCAGCATGATTGCCTGGTCTCAACCTATGAAATATAAAACAAAGGAAGGTTCCTTGGGTTTATTTTTCATCAGTTGGTATCAACCAATTTAAATTGGTTGAGTGCATCCCAGATTAACTGGGATGAATTCAACCTAAGCAATTATGTTGGCAGTTCCAGGTCTACATCCCCATCTTCCATTCACACCTGGCCTCCAAATTTTTCAGCCTTAGAGACAATAAGTATGTCCTAAACCTACAGTTAGGCCAACACTTATTGCCCTAAAGACTTCAAAATAAACCAAATTCCCCTAGAAAAAGGGAAATAGAGCTTTGCAGCTCATGTAATAATGGATAACCCATAATAAACAAAACACATACCTTATAATATGTGAAACTTATGGATAATCACCTTATCCTTGGAAAGATAAGGATTATAGTCTAAAGGGAAGACATAACCCATAGAAGATACTGTAACACATATTATAACAGTACAAATGAATGGTTTCTACTTTGGGACTAGTGGCCATTCCCAATTGAGAATGTCAAGCCACTAGTTTCTACACTAAGCTCCAAACACCATGTGTCAGATTAACTACATGACACATGGTCTACGTACAGCTTAAGCCCACATGGTAATTCAACAAGGAGGTTGAGAATTACACATGTACTTATACAGGCACTAAAAGCACCCAGCCAAGTACTATTTAAAGAAGAACTCTAAGCTGAAGGAAAGAAAATATACATAAACACACCCATTACTGCCTTCTTGGTTTTTCACCCAGATTTCTAAGTCACCAATTAGAATAACATTCTTATTATTGCCTTACAAATATTTGAAGTAACCAACCAGCCAGTATTGTGTTTATCAGCAACATTTCCTCCCTTATATCACCAACATTCCAACCCCTTAAACAAAGGAACCAAATCTGTCCTCCTCTTTTGGTTAAACAAACCCAATCACCCTTAAAGTGTTTTATTGCAGACCTATATTCTAGGTTGGAGGTTGTCTTTTGGCAACTTAGCTCTTTGTATCATAAAGTTGAGCTTGAGTTACATAATACTCCTTTTTTATTGGCTTCTACAAAGCTATTCCTTGTGTCCTGTAGTCACTGAAGAGACCCAGGCTCACAAAGTTACTGACATAAAAGGCTTTGCATATATACATTTCAATTCACTTCTTTTTGCTATGTCCAATGCAGATCTTGGATTTTGTGGATCAGCCTTGGAACATATCAAATCTCAGGCTGGAAATTGCAAGAATAATGATTGAGTATGTATCTGTTGTAATTTCTGTACCCCATCTTCATTTACCATCTCAATTCTTTGCCACCTCTGGAAGAAAAAAGTGGTCCTCATGTAAGTTGTACATATGGACTTCTGACTTGAAACCTAACCCTACTAATGTTGAAAGGGGCATCATTTTCCCTGAGCAAGGGTATATTGATTTTTGGGCAAAACACATTTTTTTTCATCCCCCTCTTGGGGGGCTTGCCTCCTCCCCGGGTGCTTGTTCTCAAACCGGAACCGGGGCAAGAGCAACCAGCCCTGCATTGTCACGGTACATCAACACATGATGATTGTTTTACCCATTCATCCATAATCTCACTACCATAACACACACAAAAACATTGCAAACCAAGAAGATCCAATCATGGATGTGCTTAGATTCAGTGGACCCAAGATGTCAAAGGACAGTCTTCCTGGTACAGTACTAAAACAAGTAGGTGCCTCCCTGAGACCCTCCCATTCATTGATCCATCACAAAGTTCAGTCTGCATCCTTCTGGCTTTTTCATGTCATAAAACAACATCACAATCTGATCAACATATTCCAACATTGTTTAATGCGCCTGTGCTCAAGAAGCACAGATGGAATCCCCAAGATGAGGAAGATGGAATGGAGCCTCAATGTTTCTCTTATTCTTCAAGCTCTTGCCCAATGAAGAGTGGAAAGACCCAGGAGAAGGTTAGTCATCTCAAAAATTCTTGCAGGTCTCACCTTCATGCTCAGAAATTGATTTCAAAGTCTCTTTTCGCATCTTCAAAGCAATCCATCTTGTATTGCACTGTTCACTTCCAAAAGTACAATCAGGCAGTGGATCTTATTGAAAACGGCTCCGTGTGCAAGGCCATTCCAATCCTCAAATCATTTCTTGTGGATGCCAATCATGCTCATGACCAACAAATCCTGTTGAACCCATGCCACCAAAATATTTTAATCAAAGCTTCAATCAAGCTTGCAACAGCTTACTGGATTTTGTCTCTGCCTAAGAAAGCGCTGATGACCCTCAATCAAGTCCTCCTTCCCAACCACAGATTATACATACCATACACTCACAATCTTTTTGGGGAAGCAGCAGTTGTGTACGCATACGCAAAGGATGGATTGACAAGCCAATGTAGCCAAGCTACAGAGGTACCCAATACAAGCCACCCAGTTAGTAACATGTAGCCCCCTGCACTAGGCTTGGCAAACATGCCTCAACTGGATTAGCCCCGGTAGTAGTAGTTT
The DNA here is from genome assembly GCA_007896445.1 of Puccinia hordei. Classification (NCBI taxonomy): domain Eukaryota; kingdom Fungi; phylum Basidiomycota; class Pucciniomycetes; order Pucciniales; family Pucciniaceae; genus Puccinia; species Puccinia hordei. Next base: position 99,742 of record RDRW01000176.1, on the reverse strand, counting down.
CCCCTTTTGTCGCTTATTGCCTCATATAGGCATTCTTAGCGCAGGAGGCGTTTTTTCTTCATCTTTGGCTGTATTGGAATACAGCCTTGGGTTTTGTTTCCTTTGCAGTTCTTTTCTATAGAGGCTATTATAAATATCCTCCTTGGTTGTAGGGGTTCTCCCCAGTTCTCTCTGTCCTTTCTTCATGAAATCCAAACCAGTTTGCTTAGTCATCATCTTTTCATCGCGCAGTCTCTCAGATCTCTCTTAGACTGAAGAGCCCCGCTTCAGTGGTAGCGAGAGCTTATCATTACTATCCAACATAGTCCACAAGATCAACAATAAAAAAAATTATATACTTCCACGGACATTGATACTTGAATCCATCAAGAAAACCTTTTTTACCCGTCATAATTTTTCTTGTCTCCAAGGAGTACGGTCAGTCCGGGTTTCTTTAGGATTCCTTTTGATAAGATTCTTTGTAGATAGTCAAGGCCGGTGTGGTGATCGATTCCACATCATTACTATAATGTCCAAGACTAATTACCACTAATAAATCACATTTACTTACAAATAAATACTCATGATTCCCAATCCTTACACATATCCCTCATTATTATTTCATAATCAAATTCTACACCCCATTTTAACCCTAGTCTCTCACTCCAACCACTCCCAAATTCCTTCTAGTTCCAGAGCTACAGGCAAGCTTAGAATATCCAGCAAGATACAGTATAAAAGCAAGTTATAATATAAGTACATAAAGTAGTTATATATTTCATATCCAAGGTACATCATACATAACCAAGAATACATAACCTCTATACTTACTACATAACAAACACTACATAATAAACTACTCTAAATAACCCCCACTTTCTCATTACTCAACTGTCATGATTTTCCTTTCCCACCAATTAGTTGTCATAGCTTTGTTGTTTCCTTTCTCAAGCCTGATGGCTCATCTTCTCTCTCAGATATATAAGGACACCTGTTCCTCCCTCTTGTTCCCTTATGGACCCCCTGACTTACTAAATTACCCCCTACATTCACCAACATTACAGATCCCATAAATTAGTATAGATACTTAGTAGAGTTACCATCACCATTATACAATATATAAATATAAATAACAGCTTAAACCTCAATATAAGAAGATTGCCCCCCTCTCTTGCTTGACCCATCTTGACTCCAGAGCTATAACAAACCCTTGCCCCACATTACAATTATATTACATATACTTTATACAACTCATCCCCCCCTTTTATCCATTCCTCTCACCTGGTGTGTGTAGTAAGTTAGTTCATCAGTACTAGTCTTCTAAGAATAGATAGAAATTAGCCACACCTTTATTTTATTCTTAGTGTTACCCTCATTCCCCATAGCATTAGTCAGGAAGGAAGCTCTTATATCAGCACCTTTGGTGTAACTTACATTAATACTAGTGTAGTCACCCATCTCCCTTCCAAGCTCTATTCTGTCCCTTGAGTAGTTCCACAAGTGGTGTCCCAACAGTGGCCTAACTTCTTCAGATATCTTTAGTCCTAGTGACCCTATCACTATCAGCTTCATCACTACTTCACCTATCCCTTCTCTCTTCTCCATATGTTCAACATCTATAAAACATAAAACTACATATACATTAGTCAACTTGTATCTTCTTAAACTTTTTAAAGGACTTATACATATCCACATTCACTACCCATACGTTAATACACTCTTTATACATACACTCTTTATACATACACTCAACATCTACATACCTATACCACTTCCATCTGTCAACCTACCTCTTACCAGCCATGTCTCAACAAGGATTCCCAGGACTCTACTCAGCCCCCAGTATCTCCCCTCCAGTCAGCCAACCAATTAATACCAATGTAGGACAGCCTTCCCACCCCAACCCAGCCAGGCCTTCCAGGACCAATGTTGGCAACATCCCCAATACTGGAAGATACAGGGACAACAACCATTCATCAGACAATTCAGAAGATCCACTTGCACCACACCCTCAGTCTCCAGTACCTTTTCATCAACATTCAGAAACTCCATTTACTCACTTTTTGGATAAGGAACCCAGGATGCCCAGATACTCTATGCCTTCCAACAGAGCAGTCAAGATCAAACCCATGGACAGGAACCTTTTCTTTGATGGATCAAACATGCCTGTGGACAAATTTATAAAGAGGTATGAGATTGCTGGATCAGCTGATGGTGCCTCTCCCCATGAACTATGCAAACAGATTGTTTTCTTTATAAGAGGATCAGACCTCCAGGATGAGGTAGAAGAGATGACTGGCTATGAGGACTCAGATTGGGAGACCCTGAAGGAGCAACTACTTACTAGGTTTGGATCTTCCCTCCCCTTGGTCAAGTACACTGAAGAAGACTTGAGGAACTTGGTAAATCTGTCTATACAAACTGGAGGGATCAGCACCTTGCAGGAATTCAAATGCTTTAGGACCAAATTTGAAACCATCACCCACTACTTGGTCAGACTAGGATACTACACCAGCTTGGAGGATTTCAGAAAATTTTTGCTCAAGGCCCTCAAACCAATTCTAGCCATATCCATCACCAAGGAACTTCTCAGGGACAACAAGATGGTATCACTCAAGGATGGAGGCCATATTCTTCCCAGCACCCAGGTTTTGTTCACCTACATACACAGAGAGGTTGAGTCAGCTACAGTCTTGGAAAAGAGCCTAAGGGAACCAGAAAACCCTACCCAGAATCCAATCAGTACCATCTCCAAACCAAATCCTCCAGTAAATACCTTTAACCCTGTTTCAACTACCAAGCCATGGACCACTAAACCACTGGAAGCCAGGACTACAGATCAGAAATTGGAAGAAATCACCAAACAGCTTGCATCACTTACTGCTGGAAGATCAGCCGCTCCTCACCTACTTGGATCAGCCCCAGGATTCAATTCAGCCCCCAGGAACTATACCTTAAAATGCTACTAATGTTTTGAAAACACCCACAGTACCACCAGATGTAGGGCCCTAGAAGAAGATGTTACCAAAGGATCAGTAATCAGAGATGGTAGAGATTTTAGACTTGCAGACAAAACTATGATTCCATGGGACCCCAGAAGACCAATTCAATCTGTGGTATCAGCTTTCCCCAAGGACCAACCCATTGTATCATCCTCCTTTGGAAAACTAGAAGAAGCAATCACCCCTGAAGAATCCACCATCTATGAAACAGACCTTGGAAAGAGAACCAGAGGAACCAAGGACCCAGAAGAACCCAAAATGGCAGACAAAAGGATCAGGAAAGAAAAGGACAACATTATGGAAATGGATACAGAAGACTTACTACATATGGCCAGGACCCCAGTTCCATCAGGCAGGATACAGAATCAGAACCCAACAACAGACCCCCATGTCAGATTCCAGGACCCAGAAACCCCGGGATCCAGCACTCCACCCAAAGAAAAATGTCAGCCTCCCTGATGCCAAGGACATCTCCTTCTAGCTACAGGTGGTGCAAGGATAGATGGAAAGAGTATATACACTCTGGGTAAGGTACAAAGTTGCAATTCCCAAAAGATATGGGGGAATTGTGACGTAAAAATTGAGAGAAAAATAGAGTAATAATTATATTAAATAAATTTAATAGAATTAAAACCAGAGGGGCCTGATAAATCAGGGGTGGTTTAGATCCCTCTAAGGTATCTTGCAAATAAATTGCAGAGGATTGCGGTACCTGGAACACTGGGGCCTGATAAATCAGGGGTGGTTTAATCCCAGGAAAGGAAAGTGGGGAATATCTTCAAGAAAAGATTATTGCTTACTAGTAATAAACCTTGAGGGATCTTGGGGATATTCAGGGTGAAACTGGACAGTTTGAAGCGGTTGGATGGATGGATAGTGGAGCTGGTTGGTCACTGTGGAGTTGTTGGGGAAGACAGGGCTAAAGAATAACTACTAAGAAGCTTACCAGACTGTGTTATACAGATATATATCTAATAAGAAGTGGGTAAGGTTGTTAGTGGGTATTGGGAAGCATGAGGAGCCTTCTTTGGGAGGTTGAAGAGCTCCTTAAATAGTCTTGAGTTCCCTCTGGGGACCCTGTAGGTGTTATTGGCCAACTTGTGGGATCTTTGGACCACATTTTGGCCATTTTTGCTTTCTTGGTGATGCTTCAGCAGCTGCTTTTAATACATGTCACCAATTGATTTTATTATGATATTTATTTATTATTTATTCATTTATATTGAGGTACAGTCTGTAGTACATTAGTACTATTTGTTATGGATTAATACTAGTGGCTTATTAGTATTTATAATAAGCCACAGTATTGATTGTACTGTTTGTTTACTCAATATATTTTATTTAAATGTATAAATTACTAATACCATTCAATATACTTAATTATTTAGTCCCCAGTAATCTTTATTACATATGTAACATATGTAATGAGGTTACTGGGGCGTGGTTTTGTTGATTTGGTTGTACCTGAGTGACTGTGGAGTCTGCGTGCCAAGCTGAGAGCCTGTAAGGGGCTTGATGCTTGCGCGGGGGCTTATATCCCAACTTTGGCGCAAGCTTTCAGTCACGCGGGTTGAACTTCAAGTTCTGTGGACTGCGGTACGCGGGGTTTGAGTAAAACACGGTGTATTTACACTATCTCCCCTAATTTACACAACACCTCATTTCCGTGACTGGAAATGGGGTTTAAACATATGTATATATATATATAAGCATTTTAATTAAGGCAAGTACTTTTTATTAAAAGGTACTTGCTAATTCTTCTTTGCCAATTTACATAGTGAAGGAGTAAGATTTAGGGGTACCTATGAGTGAGGTACCCTAGGTTAATTTCAGTGTAGATTCAGAATATCAAATAATATTCCAACTATTATTTGATGTTCTATGTTTTTTTAATAAGTTTTTTTGTAAATCTTGTGACAGGTTGCTCTGTCATAGTAGCAAGCTGACAAAAAACCAGTAAAGAAAATCTACCTAGAGAAGCCTTTGGCCAAAGAATACCCAGGAGCAGAAGAGGATGTTGCCAAAAGAATGCTTGGTGAAGGAAAGATGGAACTGGCTTATGGAGAAATATTTGCTATCTCTAGTGGTGTCACTGATGCTTTCAAGAAGAGGATCTCAAACAGTAGGCTGCCTTTGGAACCCACTAGGTCAACTAATGTAATAGGCAGAGAAGAAGAAGAAGTAAAACAGGAAAAGACCACCCTCTATTCATGGCCCCTTGGATATGTTAAAATAAACATTAATGGACAAACCCATCAAGCTCTGTTGGATACTGGATCAATGGTCAATATCATACCTGCAGAATTAGCTCACCAACTAGGACTGGTACTCACTGCTAAATCAATGAGGCTTAAAGGAGTTGGAGGCCACCATACTAATATGCCAGGAATTGCTGAGGAAGTGGAAGTGACTATTGGAAAAGTATCCAGGATTTTTCATTTCTGGGTGGCTGATGGACCTGTGCAACTAATAATTGGAAAGCCCTTCTTAATGGATGTATCAGCCACTATCAAATACAATGGAGCTCAAGGGGAATCACTTTCTATTATGGATTCATCTGGACAGACTTACTTGGTACCCATCATTCTTCCCAGCAACCAGAAATGGGAAACAAACCTTCCAGAAAATTCAGCCACCAAGGAATTCCTAGACCAGGGCCAGGACTCCAACTTTTTCCCTTGAAAGAAATAAAAACTAGAAAAATAAATAAATAAAATAATAATAAATAATAATAAAAATAATAAAAATTAATAATATTGATCAGTCAATCAATTTTTACTCATGGCCATATCCCTCAATCCACTCACTTTTCTGGAACATTTGCTAGTCTGACCTAAAAACAGAAAATAAAAAAAAATAAAAATAAATTAGTCAATAGATATGTGTAAATAAAATATAGTGGGGAACTCACTGAGATCGGCAGGATCAGGCCGGCAAATGGGACGGGTGATCAATTACAATGCAAACAAAGGGACCGGAAGGACTTTTGCCGGCAATGGAAATCAAACGTTTGTTCGGAACGGGTTTTGAACGATTGTCTGCAAAAAGGGTCTGAAGACGCAACCGATATCGGCTGGGTTGAGGAGGACTGCAGAGTGGAAAGTATCAATAATAATAATAAAATGGAGAGTTATAAAAATAGGAAAAGAAGGGGAAGAAAAGAAAACCAAAAAGAGATGGTCGTTTAAATAAAAATAATTGTTGACACCGGTGTACCATCCGGAAACAATAAAATTTTTCTTTTAGTATTAGTAACAACCCCAGCATGAAACAAAATTGGACGCCGGTGTACAATCTGGAAACAACAAAATTTTCCCTTATCGCAAGATTCCTATTTGGACGCCAGTGTACAATCCGGAAACGCATCTTTTCCATTTTTCTTGAAGCTTGACCACAAAGGATCCACATCTTAGCTTTGTTTTGGACGCCGGTGTACAATCCGGAAACAATAAAATTTTCTCTTATTACATGTTTTAAAAAAAAAACTAAGGTCATCTAGTATATGACGCCGGTGGACAATCCAGAAACACATATTTTTTCCTTCACTACTACAACAACAAATGAGCGATAATCTCCCTAAACATTACCAATGCTGGTGGACAAACCAGGACGACACAGAAATCCTCAAGCCGTTTCAACGCCGGTGCTTGACCCAGGCATAATTTTTTTTCTTATGAGTATCTCGCTTCACAGACTACAGTCTGGAGAGGAAACTTTTTCGACTCTGGGGGCCGACCCAGTTCCCTTTGGTAATTTTTTTTTCCTTTCTCTTTTCCTCTCAGTTTGTTTTCTTTTCTCTTTTATTGTTGCTCAGACAACCAGAGGCCTCATTTGTACTCGGCAACTCCGCCAAATCCCTCCGCATACACTATCAACGCCGGTGTGTGAACCTCCCTCCGCATACACTATTGACGCCAGTGTGCAAACCGGAAAGCCGCATACATATCATTCCCCCCTCAGACATTGAACCCGACATCACCTTTTTTTCTTCAAACATAATAAAATTAATAAAATAATAATAAATAATAAAATCAAATACATAATAAAATAATGAAAATAAAATCAAATAGAAATAATAAAACCAATAAACCATAATACAAATACATCAACACTACTTTTATATAATAATCCCACAAGACCTTCTATTCTCATCACCTCTTTTCCAGGATCTCTTCTACTCATTCCTCCTCATCCCACCCCATCATCATTTCATCATCCATCCAACCTATCATTCTCTCACAATTATTTTCCCTCCATTGTCTGGGGACAGACAATAAGTTGGGGGAGGAGCACTGCACTACCAAAGGGAAAATCACCAGGAATTTTTTATTTTTTTTCTTTCCCTCCTCACCTGATTCTTAAAAACACCAGACCTCAAATAAATCATCATCCCATCACACATTCTACACAGTTTCTATTCCACTTCATCATCCCTAAATCACATATTCTACAGATTTCCTACTCATTACATCTCATCATCACCAGATTATCTACTCAGTTTCTACTCATTCAAACTCAACAATCTTCCCATCACACTCTACATATTTTCTGCATCCCACCTCATCTTCATCAGCACACATACTCTACTTATATTCTACTCATTACACATCATCATCATCTCATCACAAACTCTATATATCTTCTACTCATTCAACCAATCAGCATCACATCACACAGAGTCTCCCTTTTTGTCATTCTATATATACTTCTCTACTCATTCCAACCCATCAAACAGTCTCTCAGTTTCCACCATTCACCCATTTAAAGATTTTTCATCCAATACACAGAGACCAGGAACCACTTGGAACCCAACACCAGGACACTTTACCATACCCCAGAGGACATAGTCAAATCAGCACCAATACCCAGAGGCCAAAGGATTACTCAGATTAGAAGATATATAAAACCAGACTAAGAAGAATTGTTGCTCCTACTATACCACCACCTCAAGAATTATCAGTAAGCATTTATTAGTGTCCAAGAGTTTCAAGAAGATATAAATAAGAATAAGAAGGCTAGAATGAACATTTATTAGAAATACATGTATACAAGTACACTGATGGCTTAGTATTTGAGTCTAATAAATAATGAACCTAGATTGTAATTAAAATCAACTCAAGATTTTCAAGGATACTTTTACATGTAGAAAATATTCATCAAGATGACATACTAGTAGGATTTTCAACCACTTTAAAGACTATAATATATATACTAAAAGAAGATTAAAATACTTTTCACTGGACACATGGACACTGGGCTCATGAATACTGGATACTATGGACACTGGATCTGGATCAAATTATACTGGACTATATTGGCTTGGACTTTCACTGGATTTGGATCATTTGGACTTTGGACAGGAATACTCTGGACTTTCCATGGATCACTTTTTCCAGCCTTTTTCTCTTTGGCTGCATTTTCTGGGGTCAGACAATAAGTTGGGGGAGGATGTGGTGATCCATTCCACATCATTACTATAATTTCCAAGACTAATTACCACTAATAAGTCACATTTACTTACAAATGAATACTCATAAATCCCAATCCTTACACATACCCTTCATTATTATTTCATAATCATATTCTACACCCCATTTTAACCCTAGTCTCTCACTCCAACCACTCTCAAATTCCTTCTAGTTCCAGAGCTACAGGCAAGCTTAGAATATCCAGCAAGATACAGTATAAAAGCAAGTTATAGTATAAGTACATAAAGTAGTTATATATTTCATATCCAAGGTACATCATACATAACCAAGAATACATAACCTCTATACTTACTACATAACAAACACTACATAATAAACTACTCTAAATAACCCCCACTTTCTCATTACTCAACTGTCATGATTTTCCTTTCCCACCAATTAGTTGTCATAGCTTTGTTGTTTCCTTTCTCAAGCCTGATGGCTCATCTTCTCTCTCAGATATATAAGGACACCTGTTCCTCCCTCTTGTTCCCTTATGGACCCCCTGACTTACTAAATTACCCCCTACATATACCAACATTACAGATCCCATAAATTAGTATAGATACTTAGTAGAGTTACCATCACCATTATACAATATATAAATATAAATAACAGCTTAAACCTCAATATAAGAAGATTGCACCCCTCTCTTGCTTGACCCATCTTGACTCCAGAGCTATAACAAACCCTTGCCCCACATTACAATTATATTACATATACTTTATACAACTCATCCCCCCCTTTTATCCATTCCTCTCACCTGGTGTGTGTAGTAAGTTAGTTCATCAGTACTAGTCTTCTAAGAATAGATAGAAATTAGCCACACCTTTATTTTATTCTTAGTGTTACCCTCATTCCCCATAGCATTAGTCAGGAAGGAAGCTCTTATATCAGCACCTTTGGTGTAACTTACATTAATACTAGTGTAGTCATCCATCTCCCTTCCAAGCTCTATTCTGTTCCTTGAGTAGTTCCACACTGGAGTGGTCAAGACTGGGATTTCCAGTGAAGTCAAACTATCTGGTGGAGTCATTCTGTTATAAGGGTCTGACACCTTGGGGGGTTGAGATCTGACAGAAAGATAACAGTGGTAACGCTGCAACATAAAAGAAATCAGTTAGCTTACTAATTGATAACTATACTCTTTTTTTGTCCTACGGTGGTTTTAGATGAATAGAGGAAAGGTTACGCACAGCCCAAAGGGGGTGCCTCCGGAAATACCAAAAACGGAGGGAGTGCCGCTGCCTAACCCAGCGGATCAGGAATACTATAGCCCGGCGGAGGTCGCCGCGATGAACCCACAAGAACGTCAGTGGCTGAGTAATCATGAATACTTGATCCGTCCAGAGGGGGACGATCTAATTAGCTATGAGGAAGATTCAGTAGGTTACTCTTCCCTCACTCCCTCCTCCAAAACGGCGAGAAAGATTGAGCAGGAGCTCACCAGTGCATTCAAACAGATGCATGTCGACCCTAATCAGGCCGCTCGGCAAGCCACTGGTGACGCCTCCTCTCACCAGGCCATCCATTTGGCTCTGAGATTGTCGGAGAAACAGGTGGTAGACCAATTACCCAGCTTGGTACTCCACCAGGAACCGGATGTTGGAAAAGTTCTCCTAAGCTGGCCGGACAGGGATTGCCCCAAGTTTACTGGGGGGATTGGCAAAAGTGTGGCCGACTGGGTTAGGACCATGAGTGTCCTATTGGCGGATCAACAAGCCCATCAAGGAATTTGGCACCTGGCAGGTGGTCAGAGACTAGGTGGGTAGGCTTTCCGAGATTGGACCAGCGCCGCTCTTGACGGAACACGCCCCACGGACTGGGAATTGTTTTGCAAGTGGCTGGAGAGGCTGTGTCCATTGGGGTTGACCCCGGAGATTGTGGCTTCAGAGTTCAAACGGTTGAAACAGGAGCCTAACAAAGCCTGCCAACTTTTCTACAAGCGTTTCTGCAAGTGGCAGGTCAAAGCCAGGGCCATCAGTTTTGGCCACCACAAGCGCACGGCGTTTGTCAACAGACTCACCAACGGTCTTTGTCAGAAAGTGGCGGAGATCATATCAAATGAGCAAATCCGTGGCACTCCAATAACAATGGATCAGATTTTCCTCACCGCGGTAGCCAACGATCTGACGTATTGCCAGTCTAAGGCAGCAACTGTGGCCAATGGGTCGGGAAAACGTTGGGCCAACGGAGAAACCAAGGGTTCCAAAAAGAAAAAGAATAATTTTGTTTGCCACAACTGTAAAAAGAACACACAGCTAAAAAGTGTCCCAAGCCTAAAACAAACGCTCAGCAGACCTGGGAGAAGGAAAACGCTGAGAAATGAAATACAAAAAAAGATTAGTGGGTGAGAAATTGTCTCTTCCACTGGCATTGTTGGTAGTACCTACATCTTTGCCTAGTAATACACATTCCATTGATGAGGAACTACCAGAGCACCACCTTGACCTAAGTCAAGCTGAGTCTATGACAGCTGTAAAGACCGCTGACCGCCCAGGCATGGGGGCAGCACCATTGGAATTTGAGAGTGAACCTACAAGAGGGGTTGAAGACATAACTGATGCAGTACATGATTGTTTGTGTGCAAATATCACTCACTCAATTGAGCTAGTCAGTGATGAGCCTTGAGGGGTTTGCACTGAGTTCCACCACAAATGTGAGGTTCGCTTGGCCAGGATCCTCCTTGACACAGGTGCTGGTTTGTTGTATGTGTCCAAGGCATTTTGTATGGATAGAGGGCTGCGTGTTGATCATTCTCCCGAGTCTTTTAGAGTTACCGGAGCTTTTGGCGACCGGGTCTTGGACAATCAACAGGCAGCTGTTTGTTTTGATCTGGCGGGGGTTAGCTTTGCCGTAGTTTGTCGTTTAGCACCATTATCAAGCTACGACATCATATTGGGTCAAGACTGGATTGCTTCAAGTGTTGTCTCAACCGACTGGGATTTGAATATCTGGCATCTTAGGGACCCTAATGGGGGTACTGTTGAATTCCATCCGCTGGCTTCCTCGGAGGGTACTATACGTACCTGGGAGTTGACAGTATTGGCAGAAGATGAGCAGGAAGTTTTTCTTCCCCGTCATATCCGCCGCCACGAGTTCTATGAGGGCGCACGGAGTCTTTTCTTTGTTTAATGGAGTCGGAAGGAGTAAAAGGACCAAGGGATGAGCAGCCTGCGGGATTACCCACGATGTTCAGACCAGACGTCTTACTCCAAGAATTGTTGCAAGCTGTAGTAGCAAGTTTCAGAGAGGTCTTTGGACATATAAGCCTGGTATCTGACCAGAAAAGAACCATTGAGCACCTGATTGACACAGGGGATGCTCCAGCAGTTCACCAACCAGTTAGACAACTGTTGCCGGCGTTGTTAGGAACGTTAAATGACCAGTTGCAGGGGTTTCAGGCAGCAGGGTTTATCAGGCCGTCCATCTCGGCTTGGTCCTTGCCAATTGTGATGGTAAAGCACCCAAAATTGGGTAAAGTTAGGCTATGCGTAGACTATAGAAAACTCAATGCCCTCACCAAAAAGGACCAGCACCCGTTGCTGGTTATACAAGAATGTTTTGACGCCCTTAGAGGAGCAATTTTTTTTTCAAAAATCAATCTTCAGCAAGGGTTTCACCAAATGAAGATTGCAGATAAAGCCGTACCTAAGACAGCATTTTGAACAAAGTATTGCCATTTTGAGTGGTTAGTGATGCCCTTTGGTCTAGTAAACGCGCCCAGCATGTTCCAGTGTATGATGACGCAAATACTTTGGGAATATATTGATGTATGCGTCCAAGTATACTTGGATGACATGTTGATCTATTCAACCAGTGAATTGGAACATGTCAAGCGTGTTAACATGATCCTGGGGATCCTAAAGAAGGAGCAGCTGAAATGTCATGGCGCGAAGTGTTTGTTTGGTCTGACGGAGATTCAGTACGTTGGCCATGTGATTAGTCACAACTCGGTCAAACCGATGAAAGAGAAGTTACTTAGCGTAAAAGGCTGGCCAAGGCCTCAGACAGTCTTCAATGTGCGCTCTTTCCTGGGACTATGCGGGTTTTATTGTTGGTACGTGAAAAACTTTGCAATGATAGCCGCCCCATTGCATGACCTCACGGCTGGGGGAGTGAAGAAATGACAGGGAGTAGCATGGCTGCCAGTACACGAGTTAGCTTTCCAAAGTTAAAAGAAGCGTTGTTGACCTCGCCAATCCTGCTTATGCCAGATGTGTTAAAACGTTTTGTCATGGAGACCAATGCCTTGGATTTTGCTGTCGGAGCAGTCTTGCTACAAGATAGCAATGACCTAGTGCTCCACCTGGTGGCATTCAAATCCTGCAAGCTGAATAAAGCTCAGATCAATTACCCCGCGCAGGAAAGGGAACTGTTAGCTATTATACATGCTTGGCGAAAGTGGCATATATATCTAGATGGGGCAGTAGAAAAGACGGTGGTATACACCAATCATGCGTCCTTGGCTTACCTTTCAACGCAACTACTCCCCACCAAACATCTCCTCTGGTGGATTGAAGAATTGGCAGAGATGGATATAGAAACCCGCTACAAGAAGGGATCCAAGAATGTGGTACCAGATGCCCTATTCCGTCGAAGTGACCTGCTAGTGGTGGGAGAAATCAAGGGTCAGCTCCACGAGTCAGACTGGCCGCTTATAATTCCTTATTTGAAAGAAAATTTAGAATTACCGGAGGGTTTCCCGGAGAGTCTGATTGCAAAGGCAAAGAAAGACATGGACCTGCTTGAGTAAAATCCAGAGTCCAAGACGCTGTTGTACCTGGGCCGTCAAGGGTTGAGAGAACATTCGTCATTTTTATTGTTTGCATATTGGTTTGATTTGCTTCGTTCAGTCCACAACGAGTTAGGTCATAGGGGCCCTGATTGCACCTTGCAGATCCTGCAGAGTAGGGGCTGGTGGCCTAAGCGGTATGATGATGTTCAGGGTTACATCAGCACCTGCGCATCTTGTCAGCTCCACGAAAGACCGCATACAAACCAAGAAACAGGGTTGCAGAAGCTGCTACCGGCAGTGGAGCCGTTTGAGCGTTGGTCTTCGGACTTGATTCAAATGCCAGAAAGCTGTAAAAACAAGTACAAGTGGATATTGACGGCTATTTACCATTGTACCTCCTGGACACTAGCCATTCCTCTGAGAGAAGCTTCAGCAGCAGAGTTGGCCAAAGCAATTTTTGAGCATATAGTAACACCCTTTGGGGCGCCGAGGGAATTCCTTACAGATTGAGGATCAAACTACCTCTTGGCAGGCTTTTAGAAGTTCTTGGAAGCGGCCGGGATAAAACCAGTCCAGACGTTGGGGTATCACCCCCAGACAAATGGAAAGAGCGAGCGTTTCAATGGAATCCTGGAAGCCGCACTGTTCAGATTAACCAAATCCAGGGATCCTTCCAAGTGGGAAGATCATCTGCTGGCAGCCTTGTTCTCAGTGAGGATTCATGTCAGCAACAGCACGGGTTTCTCCCCATTTGAGTTGCTTTATGGAGTCAGACCAAGACTACCAAAGAACCGGTGGAGGTTGATTGCGTCGGACCCGGTCTTGCCAGGGTTGGATGAGTTGAAGGCCCGGATTGAGGCAGTGAACAAGACCAGAATCACCGCAACAAGTAATGCGGCAGAAAGAGCCTTGAGAAACCAAAGACCATTTTGATGACAATACGTCATTTTCCCGGAAGCTGGATCCTCTGGTGGTAGGGCAGTCAGTTAAGCTTTGTAACAAGAAACACACCAAGGGAAGTCCGAGGTGGTTTGGTCCTTTTGAGATAGCAAAAGTCCTTGAGAACAATGTATACATCATTGTGGACCATGATGGTGTAGAATACCCAAGACCAGTGAACAGAAACAGCCTTTGTCCAGTCTCACTACATTCTCTAATCTACAATGAAATGTGGGCCGCACCCCCTGCAATAGCGCAGCGGGATAAACAAGCAGAGGCCAAAGTAGCTAGGAGCCTCCTACAAAAAGTAAAAGCAGTGGCCAAGACAAGACAATCCAAAAATGTTGAACTTGGTGGTCCATCTTCAGGTCAGGGTCCGGCTGACGCAACCACTAGCAAACTGGCCAGGCGGCTCCGCCTCCGACTAGGACCGCTGGTGTTGGGGACCGGGACAGCCCCTGCTTAGAGGGGGGGATGTTGTAGCCGAGCTACAGAGGTACCCAATACAAGCCACCCAGTTAGTCACATGTAGTCCCCTGCACTAGGCTCAGCAAACATGCCTCAACTGGATTAGCCCCGGTAGTAGTAGTTTTCCCTTTTGTTGCTTATTGCCTCATATAGGCATTCTTAGCGCAGGAGGCGTTTTTTCTTCATCTGTGGCTGTATCAAAATACAGCCTTCAGTGTTGTTTCCTTTGCAGTTCTTTTCTATAGAGGCTATTATAAATAGCCTCCTTTGTTGTAGGGGTTCTCCCCAGTTCTCTCTGTCCATTCTTCACAAAATCCAGACAAGTTTGCTTAGTCATCATCTTTTCATTCCGCAGTCTCTCAGATCTCTCTTAGACTGAAGAGCCCCGCTTCACCAAACAAGGTCAAAGGTTTGTCTGATTAGTTATTCTTCATTATTCTCCTATGCTATTTGCATTTGACTCACCACCAAATGTGCATGCCTAGATATCCAGTGAAATTGAATTTGAAATACTTCATGTGGAATCCTGTTTATGTTGGATCAGTTGTGAATTTATGAAGCTTGGGAAATTTAGACCAGCCCTGATGCTTTTCAAAGCTTCTACTTGTGAGGCCAAGCGACACAGTAATAACGCTGGATTTTCTAGCTATCCCCTCAAGCAGCTCTATGTCCAAGCAGTCCTTGATTTGACACAATGTCACTTGGCTGTTGGATTGCTGTCAAAAGCCAAATTGGTTCTTGAAACTCTCCGTGTTGCTGAAAGATCTTTAGGCCTCAACTACAACAACCCCAAATTCCTCAAAATGATCAATCTCACAGCAACTATCAATAGTTGGCATTCAGATTCAGTAAACGGTATTGTTCAAAGCATCTCCAAGGACATCCCTCGGACTTACAACGGCAGAGTACCATATATTCACAAATTTTGCTACCAGGTGAGCATATCTACGATTTGAGAAAATTCATGAGCAGGGTATTTTACTAATGATAGATGTTCTGGTTCAACAGGCTCTTTGCATACCTCCAGGGTCTTCCAATGAGCGCATTCACTCTTTTTTTCAAACCCTTAGCAAAATCATTCACCCTGACCAGGGAGGGGAAACTGGCCTCATGCAAATGGTAGGCCATTTTTTTTGATAATACATTGTTGTTAGTATATTTTCATTTTTGGCACTGATATATTTCTTTAGCTTGTGTTGGCGTACAGGACCTTGGGATATCCATGCACAAAAGAACCATATGATAGAAAGTGTAAAGTGATGCATACCAATTTTGAAAATCAAGCTATTAATCAAACTGCCACAACAATTTGAATTTGATCATTCAAGGAAATGCCAAATCCTGTTTTTGTATAAGTCCCAATCATGTTGCCACATTATGAGATATCATCGTTTATACTACAATTCAGTTTTCCATGTGTTATGCTACATAATTCAGTTCATAATTTCCTGTCATGCAACAGAATTCAACTCATTTCATGTGATGCTCTCAAATAAGAAACTTCCCTTTTTCATGTTGACAGCTCCATGCAAATGCACCATAGTACAGGTGGCATGGATCACTCTCAGCTTCACAATGGAACACTGCAACCGCGTTAATTTTGATAAGATACTGGAGCAACTGGTACACAACTCAGACGGAAAATCCCAATGTTGAATGATGGCTTCAAACTCAGACGGGTCACTCATCCTGGAAACAGCACAATCCACTATTTGTTTCAAAATGGAAGGAAGCAGAGTAAGGTACGCTATGGGCAAATAGTTGGAATAATCAGTGTTACTTATCAACACAAACTCAAAGGTCCTTTTGTTACTGAAACATGGCTTGATTTTGCTTCATTTGACAAGCTTTCCTCTGCTGACAAAAAGAAAAACCCACTCATTCACTGGCCCCACACTCATACTCATGTTACCTATCAACTTCAAACTACAAGACACTTTCTAGCTCAAATTAATTTATGGGAGGCACCGTGTGGAACTTTGGGTATCAAGTTACCAATTAGTATATTCTCACTAAAATAAAAAATCACTTGGAAATACACTATATTTTTTGATATAAGTTATTCTCCTGTTTCTTAATTCTGATGTTTCCAAATCCATAATTATTACATGGCTTGTATCACCAAAGTGGGGAAAACAATTGAACTTGCTTCACATTAGTGATGCTATTGATACGTAGCTGGATACTTCTTGATTAGTTGTAATCATTTACCTATCATAGGAGAAATTTCAAACAAATTGAGCAAATTGGCATGAAGTTCATTCCTCTCTGCAGTAGAGCTTCCTGCAGATTTTGTCATGAATGATTATTTATGAATTACGGTATATACTTAATCAAAATGGTATTTCTGAAAAGTGACTACATGGCATCACAGATAAAAAATTGGAGTGCAAGAGATGCTGCATGAAAGTGGCTTTTCCAAATACATGCAAAGCCCAGTGCAGCAGAACATACCGTGCACAGGGTATGCGCAGTGGCTGCTACGCATAGATGTAGCCCAGGAAGGCTCACTATATATATATTGTATTGCGCTTGCAGATGTACAATATATTCATCAATTACCAACAACCGCCACACTGATTGGTCATACCATGTGAGATGAGCACACTTATTCAAATCTAACATCAAGGACTGACCAGATCTGTTTTTATCTCACATTCCTTCTGGGTTCCACCTGCGGTTGTATGTGTCCAATCAGATCACAAACCACGTAGCCTTGCCCCAATTTGGATTATCAAATAAATCACAGATCAAACAACAAATGCATGTAGAAGATCTTGATTTCACATGAATCGTGCTAGAGTCTCATCCAACTCTGTCATCACTTCTTATTAGACCAAATCACCTACGGTCTACAGGCCCATGGGGAAAGCTAGGATTAGTGACAAGGGGGTGTGTGCTTCTAGCACAATAACACCCCCGCAATGTGAGTCTGATAGATCTCCCCCACATTTGAATCCCAAAACAGCTGGCAAGCCTCTTTCCCCCCTAGGACATACCCCTGTAGTGATCAGCACGGCCAAAACATTGTGGTCAACATCGGCCCGATTGGCAGCAAAAGGGAAAGCCAGGACCGCGGAGCGAACTACGGAAGAATTAGTACCGCGGTGCTACCACCGACACCTTGACATGTTCCGGAAATCAAGCGCCATGAGACTTCCCCCGCGAAGAAAGCATGACTTCCGCGTAGATCTGATCCCAGGAGCCACCCCACAGGCCGGAAGAATCATCATGCTATCTCCAGCAGAGAACCAGGCACTTGATATTATGATTGCCGAAGGACTGACAAGCGGGACCATTCGACGGACCACATCCCCGTGGGCGGCACCGGTACTATTCACTGGAAAGAAGGGCAGAAACCTGCGACCCTGTTTTGACTACAGGAGACTCAATCCGGTAACGGTGAAGAACAAGTAACCGCTCCCACTGACAATGGACTTAGTTGACAGCCTTTTGGATGCGGACACATTCACAAAGCTTGACCTCCGCAACGCATATGGAAACCTCAGAGTTGCGGAAGGCGACAAAGATAAGCTGGCTTTCATCTGCAGGGCAGGACAATTTGCCCCGCTTACCATGCCCTTCGGTCCTATGGGAGCGCCAGGATACTTCCAATACTTCATGCAAGACATCCTCCTCGGACGGATTGGGAAAGACACCGCTGCATACCTAGATGACATCATGATCTACACGCGGAAAGGGTTGGACCATGCGGAAGCGGTGGGCAGTATACTGGACACATTGAGCAAGCACCAATTGTGGCTGAAACCCAAAAAGTGTGAATTTTCAAGGCCGGAAGTAGAATACCTAGGATTATTGATATCATGCAACTGGATCAGAATGGACCCCGCAAAGGTGCAAGCAGTAACCGACTGGCCCGCACCGAAGAATGTCACCGAACTTCAACGATTCATTGGATTTGCTAATTTTTACCGCCGGTTCATCAACCATTTCTCAGGAAAGACCAGACCGCTCCACAACCTGACAAGAGTAGAAACCCCCTTTGTGTGGGACGCCAAGTGCAACTCCGCGTTTGAATCCCTCAAAACCGCCTTCACATCCGCTCCGCAGACTTGTCTACTAGTATTTACATTTCATTGATCAAAAACAAAACCAGGACTTTGATTCCAATTCCGAGGCTAGTACACCAACAGAATGCAATCAAATTTGGCTATGTAACCTACTCAACTGTCAACCAACACATTGGAAACAGTACCATCTTTTATTGCACTTCGGATACCAATGGCAGAACTCATATAGTCTGCGGCCAGATAAGTGAGATATTTACAACAAGTTACTCAACCCAAAAAGATGCACCCAGTCAAATTCACCTTTGGTTTGAAGTCGCCAGTTTTAGCAACTTGTCAGCTTTGGCTCAAAAGAAACACAAATTCAAATATTGGCCGTATGTGAGAATACACATTTTATATGATTCAAAGAAGAAAAAGGACTACATACAAATTGATGATATCATTGGCCATGGAGCTGCGTGGAAATTACCTCCAAGATGCCTTGGGATCAGTAAGACGGCTCTTCTGGTGGGTAATTTGAGCAAAAATAACAGCTCATGGGTTGGCCATGCCAAAAATGTTATTTAAATCATTTTTGACCATGTTGGAGGTTTTTTTTATTTTTATCTTTGTTTTTTTATTTTTATTTATTTTTGTTTTTACAGTATGTTCTACTGAGTTCAGATGAGGTAATATTAATTAAAAGTACATTATCAATTGTAAAAACAAAATAAAAGGGGAAAAATATAATGCAACAAGATGGAACCTGGCAGCACCTTTCAGGGCCAGGCAAAGCATATGAAATATATGAATAATTAAGTATTTAATTCTAATGAGTATTGGAAATTTGAGAAATGTCAATAAGGGTATTCATTGATCAGAATAAAACAGTAAAGAATATATTCAAAGGTTTACAAGGAATTTAACTACTTGGGGAATATCAGGTATGGTCATATCACCTCTGTGGTTGACAGGCAGGCAGATCAACTCCAGAAAAAAAAATATGCATCATTAAAAAGGAAAATAACAACAATCCCAGGGAAACCTATTTATTTCTGAGGCTAGAGAGTGCAGCAAGCATGGATGATTCAAAGGCCTTCTACACATTTTCTTAAGCAGCTTGGTTGGCTTCATGAAATTTCATCTCATCCTGTCACAAGAGAGCCACCTCCATTTACTCATGCCTCCTATCCTTGCTGCCAAAGGGTTTGTATCAGTGGGGTATATCCACAATAACATTGGATTTTTTCAACTGAGTCCAATACTCTAGAGGACACTGGTGATGCAACATGGGTGGTCCCAACCATTTAAATCATGAGTTGACAGGGTTAAACCCAATGTAACCAGCCTCCACAGTATCTGAAGCCATTTTTAAGACATATCAAAATACTTCATGGGTAAGGAAACTTGTTTTTCCTAGCTCAAAACACTTCATTTGGGATATGAAAGAGAAGTTTCCTGAAATAATTTCTATGTTAATTCATAACTTATCAGTAAATAGAGTTGTGATGATTTTCTTTGTTTCTGAAACTTTGCCTTGATAGTCATAGTTCATTTGTCAGCAAGTGGGAATTATGTTAAGATGTGATTCAGTATTTAATTGAGAATGGCCAGTTGTTTACAGAATAAAGCATACTGAAATTTCAGTGGTAATAATTAATTCAAGTTTTACATTTTCCAGTCTCCATTGATTTGAACTGGGTTGCTCTATCTGCTAAATTAGGTCAGTAATATTAAAAAAAATTAAGCCCAATTAATTGGAAAAAAATCATTTACATGTGAGTCAAGCTACATAGTGAGCATCTTTGTCTCCAACCCTAAACCCATGCTTTCAAAAAAAACAAATCAAAGTTTTGCAAATATTGATAGCTTGGTTAAACAACACCCGGGAATTGGAGAAACAACTCCCAAAATTCCCAGATGTCCGGTCAACCACACATGGACTGCATTCTAGGGTCCTCAGGAGGTCCAGGTCCTTGGTGGAAGTTGTTTCTGCAAAAAAACCCCTGGAAATACCCAAGGTGGGAATTGTTTTTGGGCATTAATAAAAAAACCCGGTTTTTCCGTGTTTACACCCGGTTTTCTGCGCAGCAAACCCGGTTTTCCGCGCGCACACCCGGTTTTATTTAATTTTGAGTTTTTATTCAATATGAAAAATGAGGGTGGCATATGATGCACACAGGCTCCCCAGGTATGCTCATCCAACTTCCAACATCAACAACATTGAAATCCACTCACCACAATCAAAAACCAACGCCAGCCCCCCCTAAATCATCAACCCCCCGTAACTCATCAACCACTCAACCAATCCACACAAAAAAAACACACTGAAATTCCCCATTTTTCCTCCTCTTTGCAACCCAACTCCCCAATTTCACTTTTTTTTCCCAAATTTTCCCAACTCCTCCACCACCCATTTTCAGTTCCACCACTACTCCTCATCCATTTTCCACCCAAACCCACTAAAAATAACACCGAAAAACTTCTTTTTTTCCCCTCTCCACGCCACCTCAAAATCTTCCATACCCCACCAATTTTTTCAACCTTTCCCCCAATCCAAAAAAACCCCAAAATCCAACATGTCTCACATCAACCCCCTCTTCCTCGCCAAAGATGCTGCCACCACTCCCGGCACCACTCCCAAAGTACCCAACCTTGCTCCTCCTCCTGAGTTAACATATCAAACAAAGGAGGAAATGCATAGCTCTGTCCAAACTTGGACCAAGAAGCATGGCTATGCCCTCTGCATAACCCATTCCTCCACTGAAAATGGGGAGAACAGATGCACTTGTCAATGTGACAGATCTGGGGTTTTTCAGACCAAAGATGGTACTCAATTGGGGAAGACCAAGAAGATTTCCTGTCCTTTCAAACTTACTGAAAACTTCTACAAGAAGAAAGGCTACTTCCAAATCAAGTTCAAAGATCCTAGCCACAACCACCCAGCTTCTGAAGATCCTTCCATCCATGCCGTCCATTGCCGATTAACCAATGAACAAAAAACCACTGTCACCCAATTAACCCATTCTGGAGTTCGACCATTAACTATTAAGACTGCATTATTGCAAGACACCAATCTCCCCTCTTCTGTCACCCTCAATACCATCTACAATCACCGTAACCTCTTGAGATCCACCCAACTTGAAGGACGTACCCCAATTGAAGCTCTCTTTCATGAAATCCGCCATCATGAATTCTACCACACGATTGATACATCTGAAGGCCACATGACCTCTTTGTTCTTTGCTCATCCGAAATCCCTTGACTTGGCAAAACAATTTCCCACCACTCTCCTCCTTGACTGCACCTACAAAACCAACAAGTTTAAAATGCCCCTTCTTCACATCGTTGGTATTAACTCCTCAAACAAATCTTTTTCCTTGGCTTTCTGTTTCCTTTCTGCTGAGAAGATAGCCAACATTTCTTGGGCGTTGGATCAGCTTTGCATCTCAATGGACAATCAATCTCCATCTGTACTAGTTACCGACAACGAGGCCGCCCTAATCAAAGCAATTGAACATGTCTTCCCAAATGCCTCACATCTCCTCTGCTCCTGGCACATTATGAAGAATATCCAGTCCAACTGCTACAAACATTTCAACTCTGAAGAAGAATGGTCCACCTTTTGAAACCATTGGAATCAGTTACTCCATTCCAAAACTGTTTCAGACTATCACAAGAACTTCACTCAGCTGTCTATGACTTGGAATCCACCAACCGCCCACTACATCATCTCCAACATCCTCCCTTGCAAAGAAAAAATTGTAGCCTGTTTTGTCAACAAGAAACCCCACTTTGGTAACACTATCACCTCTAGAGTCAAAGGTCTTCACGCGTACATCAAACGATTCATCAACTCTTCCACTGCCTCCTTTGCTGCTGTTTTCAAACAAATCCACCAAGCTCTGACCAATCAACTTCACGAACGGTACATCAAATCATCTCAGCACTCCTACACACTCCTCACTGGCCTCCCCCCTTGTGTTGGTGATCTAAATGGCACCATCTCCCACTATGCCCTCAAGATCATCCATTCTCACCACATTTCTAAACCGCCAACTTCCACTTGCACTGGAAACTACTCTTCTCACATGGGAATCCCTTGCATCCATCAAGTTCACAAAGCAAAAGGACTTGGCAGCAAATTCACCCATCACAATTTCCATTCTCAGTGGCATGTTAAATAGGATCTTGAAGTGAGTTGGCTAATATAATTTCCTGGTTTCTGTTTCTCTTTCATAGTTTTATAGTTCTAATTTGTTTTTTGCCTCCATTTATGAGCAGACATTCATTGAAGAGGACAAAAATGATGGATCAAGTGACGGTCTACTTCCCACCAAAGAAAACAACGAGGAAATTTTCTTAACAGATCTGTTTAAGGAATTCCAAACGTTTCAACCTGGCAAGCAAAAATTCTACATTGGCAAAATCAATAAGCTCTTTCAAGGGAACTACACCACAGTGGCCATCCAGTAACCTCTCTTTAGCAAGGATCACCAAGGACAAGAAAGACCAAAGGGCGCCAAAAGGAAACACAAATCAAAAGTAGGTTGACCTCAACCAATGAAATATAAAACCAGGGGGGGGCCCTTGGATTTATGTTTCATCAGCTGATCTCAACCAAGTTTAAATTGGTTGAGTGCATCCCAGTTGAACTGGGATGACTCCATCCTAGGAAATTATGCTGGCAGTGAAGGGATCCTTCAGGCTATGAATACACAGAATTGGAGAAGAAAGGAAGAGGAAGGCCAAGGAAGCAGGTGACAGAACACAAGGTATTTATTCATTTATCTCTTGTCTGTTTGTCTTTGGTTATTGATTTCTTGTGAACTTGTAGGAACCTTTGGCCAAGACAAAAGGACGTGGTAGGCCTAAGAAGATGGATGAATCTGAGGAATCCGAGGTAATGATTCATCTTTATTCTTCACTCAAATATCACATCTAATTCTTTCTCCTTGTGTTTTCTAGGCTGTGTCAACAGAAGAGGAAAGTCAGGAGGAGTCTGAATCAAGTGGAGAGCTTCCAGAGGTGGATGATATCATTCAACAGGGCTCAGAACATGACGGAGGAAATTTGAAGACTGTAAGTGTTTTTATTTCCATCTTGAGTACATTATACTGAAGTTAAATGATTTTTTGATACATCAGAGGTCTGGAAAAATACTTAAACAGGTGAAATTTGAATCAGTTAAAAGGACCAAGACATATGAATACACTTTGGCAGAAAATGATGCTTATAGGCCTTTTGATGTGAGTTTTCCTAATTTTTTTTGAAGAGATCTTTACTTCTGAGCTTCTTATTGGTTACCTCTTTCATAGACCTCAATGACTGCCAGCTCAATCTCTAATCCTGACACCTATATGTCTGAGGCACTCAGTTGGAGTACTTACAATAATGTGGCTGTTGATTTGGTTAGTAATTTCCTTTTATTTAGTGTTCATTTTATATACAATTAATCTTTTCTCAAATTATCCTTCAGTACAAGTACAAAGACCACATTCATCCCAAAGAAGCCATCCAACATCTCTCTACAATTACCGATGTCAAAGGCGATGGGAATTGTGGATTTCGAGCCGCTGCAGTCAGCATGGGACGTTCCTCAGACGAATGGATGAAAATTCGCAAGGAAATGAAAGAAGAACTCAAATCAAACCCTTTCTATTCAAACCATCAGATGCTAAAGAACATATGGGGCGCCAACCACAAGGATCTAATTGATGCACTCTCTTGGGACGGAAAAGCACAGGCCCCACTGAAGTATTGGATGACCTTCCCTGCTCATGGATACTTGATGGCTGACACTTATAAAAGACCTGTGGTCTTGTTTTCTGGTCTAATGCCCACCATTTATCTCCCTCTCTCTTCTCCACCCACCACCCACTCTCCCATATCTCTCATACTCATTCCCAGTCTTCTTCATCTCATCAGCTTCACGTTTAAGGCTGAAATATGGCCTTCCCCTAGGATTAATCCATATTGGCAACATTGGGCTGAAGAGGAAGCTCTGTTGTGGAAAGAGTGGATTCAGCCCAATTTGGACCTTGGGGAAAAATTTCTTTTCCCTCCAATAAGAAGATCTGCCAGAATTAATAAGATTGTTGATGTTGAATAGTTATTTGTCTATTTTCCTATATTTCCATTTTATTCTGATAAAAATTCCATTTTATTCTGATAACAAGTCAATTTTATGATCTGTATTTCTTTCCAATGAATTCTTCACCCTCTAAAGTGTATGAAACCATTTAACAACTCCCCAAATATCTTAAAAGACAGCCGTGAAGGTGTTTACAAATAAGTTCTGTCCAAAAATCATAAACAAAAAACCAGTAAATTTAAGAACAAACTGTTTGTTGCATTGAATTCTACACCCCTTAAAGTGCTTTAAAAAGATTTAAAACTTTGAGAAATCCTGAAGATTGAGCTGTGGGGAATTTGTTTGGAAAAAACTGGGTGTATGGGCAAAATAAAATAGAAGATGTTGTTTTTTTGGAAAATAAAAAATACCATAAGATTCTACACGCCAAGAAGTATTTTTAGCAATTTTAAAATTTTGAAAACCGTAAAATTCCGCCCGCAAAAAAATAATTAAAAAAACCGGGTGTAAACGCGGAAAACCAGGTGTACTCCGCAGCAAATTTTACGTTGCCGCTGCGTAAAACTGGGTGTAAACGCGGAAAAACTGGGTGTAAACACGGAAAAACCGGGTTTTTTTATTAATGCCCTTGTTTTTTTTGATGATTTTCATAATATTTTTTTTGCCTGAGTGTGTGTTGTTTCTTCAAAACAGCCCCGGGAGATACAATAATTGGGGGTTGTTTTTTTTTGTAATTTTAATTAATTAAAGCAATAATTGGATTTTTTTCCCTTTCTTTTCTTTTCTTTTCTTTTCTTTTCTTTTCTTTTTAAACCTGTGCAAGATGACAAAATTTTGCACAGGTGATGCATTGGCAGAGTATCCAACAGCAGGGCGCCATGGCGGAGCTTGAGGATCTTTGGTGATATTTTTCAAGAACAGATCTAGCTTTAGCAGCTAAAGGCACCGCTTTGGAAGATCCCCTTTTGTCTTGCAGATTCTTGCAGCACTGCTAGCACTTATTTATGTAAATAGTCAACGGACTTGAAATCTTCTGGCCAATTCTACATAAACACTCTCCACCAGCTCCTCATCTCTATGGAGTCTGAGGGCCTCAGAAATGTGTATGAACTGTGCAGTAATGTAGCTGGTTATCCATACAAATTCCTGTATTGTGAGCATTCTGATGCTTGATATTCAAAGGCTGGGACTTGAGACTGAGAGGTGTTGGAGACTATGAACGGCCATTGCTGTCCATGGTTTGACTGTGTTGAGTAGTGTGGCTGCGTTGAGTAGTGTGACTGCGTTGAGTAGTGTGGCTGCGTTGAGTAGTGTGACTACGTTGAGTAGTGTGGCTGTGTTGAGTAGTGTGGCTGCTTTGAGTAGTGTGGCTGCAATAAGTAGTGTGGCTGCATTGAGTAGTGTGGATGTGTTGAGTAGTGTTGCTGCATGGAGTACTGCAGCTGGAGGGTGGAGTATAAAAATGGCAAGGTTGACTGGGAGGCTGAAGGGGTGGGCCAAGAAGGTTTCTGTGTTTGATGCAAAGCTGTCACTTCTTGAATCCAGAAGCCAAACAATAGATTGTCCAAGAGCTGGAATGGGTTTTGCTTGGGGAATTGTTTGTTCTTGATGATGTGACCAGTCCAAGTAATTGTTTGAGGGCTGCCATTTGAACCTTCTACATAGCCGCCATTACACTTGACAGCAACTGAGGATTGAAATTCAGCTAACATCATTTTATTGTGAGGGTTGAAAGAAATAGATGAAGTCAACATTGGTCATAATGCTCCCCATTTTGTGTTGTTGCTTCTTTGGTTCTTCTTGCAACAGAAGATAAGGAACTTGATACTACATTAAAACAATAATGGTGTAGCAAGAATTGGGGTAGGATAAGATGAATGGATCCCACCAGGGGTAGAAGAAAGATAGGCTTGGAAATCAGCAACAGTTGTGCTGCTAGGAGTAAATGAGTTGTTGTAAGTTCCAATAAGAGTCTCCATGCTAGGTGTATATGTGCTGAACAAGTTTGAGGGCGGCAAGAGGTTGGCAATAGGAATTGGATGAAGGGGAATGCCAGACAGAAAAACAATGGGAAGGTGAACAAAATTGAGCCTAATAACAAAAACAATCAGTTACATAGCATCTAGGATGACCAGTACAAGATCATACTTACCAAGAAAAACATTCCAAATTTTTAACCAATGGCCACAAAATGCAGGAGGATCTTGGATGAGTGGATGGGTTGGTTGATCATGATGAGTTTTGATGGATGATTGGGAATATGGAGGGTTGGAGTAATTTTGGGGGCAGAAGCTGGGGCATGGAGCTAAAATAAATCCAAGACCGGAGAATTGGGTTCTAGACTGGAGAAAGTATAATAATTTTAATTTCTCACCATTTTTGGGCAGAAACTCTGAAAAATCTTTTTGGAAATTACAAGATTAGTAGATCATTTTCAAAAAAAGAAGTCCAAGATTTTCCAAAAACACAATATGTATCCCCCCAGGGGGAACTTGGGGGGTTTTATTTTTTCTGTGGGCATTAATAAAAATACCCAGTTTTTCCGTGTCTACACCCGGTTTTACGCAGTGGCAACATCCAAATTGCTGCGCAGTACACCCGGTTTTCCGCGTTTACACCTGGTTTTTGTATTTATCTTTTTGCGGGCGGATTTTATTTGTTTTTCAAAATTTTAAATTTATTTATTATACTTTCAGGGGTGTAGAACTATATGGTAATTTCTATTTTGCAAAATAACCATGCCTTCTATCTTTTTTGGCTGATCCACCTGGTTTTTTCAAAAGAAATTCCCACAGCTTAATTTTCAGGGTTGTTCAACATTTCAAAATTTTTAACAGCACTTTAAGAAGGGTAGAATTTAATGTGACTAACATTTATTTTTTTAAATAATTGGTTGGACGTTTATGATTTTTGGACTCAATTTATTTCCAAACACCTTCACGCCTGTGTTTCAAGATATTTGGGGATTTTTTAAATGGATTCATACACTTTAGAGGGTGAATAATTCATTGGAAACAAATACTGATTATAAAATTAACTTGTTATCAGATTTCATCACAAATAAATGGAAATATAATAATTCACAGAGGTATGGTACATTGTATGATGGTTTGGAGTGTTACATGTAAGATAATTATTACACATTACATATAGGTTCAGGAATGTAATTCAGGCATAGATTCACCATTTTTAAGCATTTTCTATTTGTTATCAGTATTGTTTATAACAATTTCTCTTTCTTATACTCATTATTTGTGTGTGCATTCTTAGTCTGTACTAATTTGTCTTTGTTGTTTATTACATTTATTATTTATTAATAAATTTATTATTTATTAATAAATTGTTAACTTGCAATTATGTCTCTTCCTTTTTATTTTATTTATTTATTTTATTCATTTCATTTATTCTATTTATTTCATTTTGTGTTGTTTTGTTTATTTTACTTGTTTTGCTTATTTATTTTATTTGTTTCAAATAAAATGTTGAATGAGGATTATTGGGGAGGTTGCGCGCATCAAATGCCGCCCTCCATAATTTTATTTTGTTTTGTTTATTTTACTTGTTTTACTTATTTATTTTATTTGTTTTAAATAAAATATTGAAACAGGATGATTGGGGAGGTCACGCGCATCAAATGCCGCCCTCCATATGCTATTTGCATAGAAATTAAAAAATTAAAAAAAAAACTGGGTTCCCACGCAGAAAACCAGGTGCACTGCGCAGCCGCAGCTGTGCAGAAAACCGGGTGTAAACGCAGAAAAACCGGGTTTTTCTTTTTTTTTCTTTTTTTTTTTCTTTTTTTCTCTCCCTCTTTTTTCTTAGTATACTAAGAACTAAGATGACCTGCTTGCATAAATCAGCATTCACATCCAATCATTAGCCTCTACTTCTTCAAAGAATCCAACCAAAGCTATGTGCAAATAATGTCAATGTTATCAAGATTTGTAGGCATAATTGAATTGATGCTAATAATTCTCACCTCCATTTCCATCTAGATCCTTGCATGTAAAGGCTATTTAGTCTGGAAAATGATATTCACATTGGCCAAGCTTTGCCCTGGACCACCAATTTCTGAGTCCTAAGGGGTTTGCCTTGGACCACCATTTCTTGAGGAGCGGTCAAAGCGCCAGGCAGATATTGGTCTGTCTGGAGCTTTGGTATACTCCAATCAAGGAAGGTGAGCAAAGGCAATGTTTGACAGCTTTTGGATGACTTGGTTGAGCTTTCTTGGTGCTAGAGAGCCTTGAAAAATCTTGGTGGTCATCAAACACTCAATGACTTGATGAATCTCAAACTCTGCAGTCCAGGCAGCTTGTGTTAGTTGTTTTAGCACATAAAGTATGACAGGATTGCGGGTATGTTTGTGCACCTTCATAGGACTTAGCTGATTTTTCCAATCTGTCCAGTACAACGGCTGCTTGAACTACTTCCGGCACATCCGCTGCTTTGAGCACAACCACTTCTTCCAGCACAACCACTGATTCTGGCACAACCACTGCTTCCGGAACATCCACTACATCCAGCACATCAGGTCCTTGCACTGTGTCAGGCAAAACTAGGTAAAGGATGGATGGTGATGTTGGACGGTGATGTCACCTTCATGAGACTTATGTGATGCTCCTGATGCTGCCACCACTGGTCCTTGCACTACTTCCAGCACGTCCACAGCATCTGGCACTTTGGATCATTGCAGAGTCAGTAAAAGGTAGTTCATGGCTGTGTTAAAATATTCCATAAGGATAACTGACCGGTGAGCTCACCTTGCTTGTCTGAGTTTGATTCTGGGCCTTGCATGGTCATGGTAGTAAGCTGGGCTTGAGGATAATGGTAGAGGCTAGAGCAAGTAGGATTATTGGTAGAGGCTGGAGGATATGTATTATTCAGAAACCAGTCAGTCAGCCCAGCAGACCCAGTATTGGATATTTCTTGTTCTGTGTTTCAAAATTGCAATTGGAAGTTCCAAATGGTGATTGGGTCCCCCATCCCCTCTACTACCACAACTTTTCAACTTTCTTCCACATCTCCTGCGGCAAGTGTTGGGTTCTGTTTTGCATAATAAGTCAAAGTTTAATTTAGCTACAGCTGTTTGTTGCAGCAATTGTTGTGTACATGAACAAGATTCTTTAATTTCATGTGTTAAAAATGTTTTACAAGATCTTCTAAGTAACCCTTCTTAGCCTTGTATAGTCATAACAATAGAGGTGTGGAAAGGTGGAAAGGTAAGGGGAGGAGGCAAAAGGAGTGGAGTGGGGGGGTGAAAGGTATGTTTTGAAGAGGTCTTTGAGTGTTGATATGTATCAGAGGAACCATTTATTGGAATAGTTTTCTTCTTGAAAATCCTGGAAAATGCAAGCTCAACATGTAGTAATTTATAGCATAAAATTACACATAAATCAATGTAAATCTTTATGTAAACCATGTTTAATATACAATAAAGACTCATTAATTTATTCCCACATGATTGGCTCTCTTGGGCAAGCGCTTTTCAAGTATAAATCCCAAAGGAGGTTCTATGTGCATGTAATTAATAGTTGAAATAATTTTTTTAGTTTAATTAAGGTGAAATAAATATTAAACAATGCTAATTAATGTAAAATAAATGTGGCATCATTTTAATTCAAAATGACACCATTGTTCACCTCTGACCGCAAATAGATTGATCAGATTCGCCTGCCAATTTTCCCCCAATACCCACTGCCAAATGAATTGACAGAGGGATTACTCCAAAATATTCATTATTTAAAGAGGAGGTGTCTTCACCAAATTGAAGATATCCTCCCCATAAATTTTAACTATACTTTAGATAACTTATGATAAGATACCAAGGCGCTCACCTTCTCCTTTAAGTTAGGAGGACTGGCCTTTTTTACTTGTATCTATCTTTAATAGGGGGTATCAAATATGACCAAACCCACCATTATCTAATCAACTGGTTTTGAAAATCCACCATTTTTGAAACCCATGGATATCTATATAAAATGTCACAGAATTCTCAAAAGTCAAATTTAGTGGAAAAACCTAATTCACTGGTTTTAATGGTGGATTTGGTCATATTTGATACCCCCTAATAGGGGGTATCAAATATGACCAAATCCACCATTATCAAATCAACTGGTTTTGAAAATCCACCATTTTTAAAAACCATGGATATCTGTATAAAAGGGTTCAGAATTCCCATAAGTCAAATTTTTTGGAAAACATAATTCACTGGTCTTAATTGTGGATTTGGTCATATTTGATACCCCCTAATATGCACAATTGGAAGTTCCATGAAACTTCTAGACCTCTAAGACATGCAGAAAAAAAATCACTTAGCCAGTTTTTTACTATTAATACTACTGCATACCCCTCATATCTCATGTTAAAAATGTAAGAAGATAGAATACACTACATATGCAAACCATAGTCCTTCAATCCAACAAAGCAAATCTCAAGCTGCAATCTGATCTCAGAAACATGCATGCGGAAGAGTTATGAATCAAAGCCATCCTCAAGATGGCCCACAATACACTAGCTCAACCCACTCCCTTTGCCACCGCTTTGCCTGGCACCTCAGTTGGAAATACCAGCTTGGATGCTCAACCACATCAAACAGCTCAACCCACTCCATTCACCACCACTTCACCTGGCCGCTCCTCAGCCAGCAATAACAACTTGAATGCTCAACAACATGTGGCTTGCACACTGCAAAAAAGAAAATGGCTCAACTGCCTGCAGTTGACATGCGTAAACTCTGAGGAAGCTGTTGGTGTTACTCCAACCTTTCTCAAAGTGTAAACTCAACCAAGCTTCAATCACAGTCACTGTGCACATTGCACAGTCACTGTGCCAGCAAAGCTACATTAGTAAACAGGTAGAGATACACTGGCAGCTTGATTGGAGCATGCTGGATGTCAACTGCAGGCAGTTGAGCCGGGTTTTTTTGCAGTGGCACATCCTCACTAGTTAGTACAATCAAGCCACTCCACAATTGGGAACCAGCTCTTCCAACGTCAAACAAGTCAGGATTGGCCCCATCATCCCTTCCAATGAACCAACCCGGCCCATCTTTGTATTCTCTTTCATTGCCAGGGTCTTCTATGGATGTCAAAAATATCCCACGGTTACATTTGGATGTTGAAATTTACTCAGGTTCAAGCAGTGCTGGTTCTAAGTTTGGCTGACCCGCTTTTGCAGCATTCAAGAAACAGGCCTCATTGGATGATGACACATGCAGCAAGCATAGCAAACTCTGATTAGCCTCTGGTATTGTAAATACTGTTTCAGATCTTGTGATCTTGAAATGAAGACTGTGATTCCAAAAACTGTTTAATATGTTTTCCATCCTGTGCAGTTTGAGTTGGTGTAACCTCTATGTGTCTTATCAATTGCCCAGTTGCTGTTTGTGTATCTTGTTTTTTTCTCACAGGAGTTCCTCCAATTAGCTCAGTTCCTCTTTGTGTGATGAAGAGCCCAGTTTCTCCTTGTCTCTTTTAAGCTCAGTTTTATAACATGTCACAAGTATTAGTGTCTGTATTCCCTGATTTTATCTCTGTTTTTGTAAATAAAACATCTTAAAAGTCTTGGTGATTTTATTTTCTTAAAAACTTAATTATCTTTCTTGTGAATTATTCATTATATGTGAATAGATTAAATTCCTGGATTATTTATCAAATTGTAGTTAAGCTGGAAGTTGGCACACAGATGGGCCTGTGCATTTTTAAAGTCATTTTTTATGCAGGGAAACATAATTACAAGGTGGCATCAAGCTAAGTTTAATCTCCTGCACATTGTGTATTCAGTTCAACTCTGTTTCAGCCCCCTATAGCACACAAAGGGGCCATTGCAGTTGGGTTGTAGTAAAAGCAGTGCTATAAGGGCGAAGCCACCAATGTTAATTGATGTCACCTGGCATCTGGCAAGAATAGATTTTTCCCGGTGATACATGTTAAAGACAGGAATTGGAAAAGAGATCTACAGATATGTTGCACCACCTTGTAGAGCACCTTGTAAAGCACTATGCTGGTGACAGTAGAGAAATAGGCAAAATCCCCCAAGGGGACAAGTTTATTTTGATAACATGAGACTATTGATATTATTTACATTTATGCATTTAGGTTGTTGAGAAAGTATGGAAATATGAAATCTAATAATATGTACATGTAAGTAAACTATTGTATGTGTATGGTTTAGTAGTGTGAGAAATATGCTATTTGTAATAAATACATAATCCTGTAACAACACCCCTTGCAAGGATGAAACTTTGTTATTTTCAAGTTCATGTGGAAAGTAATTGATTGCAAAAATTATGTTTTTTATACCTCAATGAAAGAAAATAGGTTTTTATACATCAATCAAGACACATCTCAAAAAAAAGAGAGAGCAGAAAAGATTAGAGGAACTTGTGAGAAAGGAAAAATTGGAAAAAAATACCAATGGACCCAAATGAGATGTACAGTGCCTAGACAAAAATTTTTGTTGTGGGTTTTTTTTTTAAAAAAAAGGGAAAAAAAAATTGTCACCAGACATCTCATACTGGAAGATAGCCCAGAACTGTCAGAATCCTCTACTGAGAATGAGAGGAAACAGTTGAAAATGTTCATTTGAGCTGCTTGTGAGATGACTGAGAATTTCTGCCTCAATCATGCAATCCTATCCAGCGCCGTCAAAATCCATTATACATCCAGGGTCAGCAACTTGTGGATACCTGCCAAAACCATCATCTGGGTGATCTTCTCAAAAGTCCAGTTGGTGATCCTTTTGAAAAAGAAGTCCCCATTGGACATATGGGTTGTGCCGGCTTCTTGGAGTTCCCTAAGCCACTGAGCCAGGTTGTTCCCATCTGACACCAGTTGGTTTGCAGTTGTCCATTTTCCTTTGATAGCTGATGCCATCTGATTGATCAGCTTTGCCTGTTCCAACTGCAGCTTGGTTGCTAAGAAATCCCTCTGATTTTTGGAGAACTCGGCACCCTGGCCTGGAACCACCGCATTGATGTGTAGAGGGGGATTTTGATTTGCTGCACCGCCTGACACACAAGCCATTGCAGAAAATGTACTGGCTGACACCCTGACAATTTCATTGCCTAGCCGCTGGTGATTCCTAGCGCCTGCCACAGAGTCAAAAAGGTTGGCCATGAGTCAACCACCATCTGATATGGTTTCTCCATCCAGCTCAGCATTGCAGTCACCGCCAGTCAAGCTTTCTGATGTTCTGCGGGACATCGGGAGCAAGAACAGGTGAAACACAGAGATAGAAAAGAAAACTACCACGTAAGCCTAAAGGAAAGTGACACTCACTGCAACAGTGAGGAATAGGGATGGTAGCCGAGAAGAGAGAAAAGAAATGATGAGTAAACAGCTTTGTATTTTGGCACCAGAGATGGGGCCACCACCCTGTAATCAGCAAATGGCTAGTTTGCATAGCTTAGTTGGCTAACAAGTCTTAACAACGTTCAGAGAATAGAAGGGGAAAGACGGAGTCTACCTCAAATGATCCACCACTATCCCACAGTGTTGCAACAAAGCAACACACGTCCTATTGGTTCCGGGCAATTAAACTCTGATCTGAGATACCGTTCAAAAGGATCACACCTTCAAGTCAAAGTGAAGGTCTGTGAGTAATAAATGATAGATCTGGAGAGTGGTTTTTAAAGTAGATTTCAGATTTGAGATAGAGGGCTCATAACCTATAAGATGGTGAAACTCTACAAGTGTAGAGTGCAATGCACAGCAAGCCCAAACTCCACCATGTTCCGGTACTTGTACCTGGCCATGGATTCTTTTTTGCCCTGCGGCAAGTCTGAAGAGTGTGACATCTATTTCACAACTTGGTTCACCTGGGATGAATGTCACCAATTCAAACGGTTGAAATCAAATATACTCTTGAAAACCAACTCCACCAACTTCACCCTAACTCACAAATTAGCCCCAGAAAACTGCTTGATTAATGCTGGGAGCATGCCAACTGCTAAAGGACTCAATTCAGGATTGGACAGTTCACTGTCACAGCAATAATTGCTTTTCAGTAGCTCAGAAGCAATGAAATAGTGGGAATTCTTCAACACTTTGTCATCATCATTCTTCCAAACTCCCTTCAAACCCCCTGTAACTACTCTCATATTTTCAAGGAATTTCTTCAAGAAAACAACAAATTTTCCCCTTTAATCAACCCCTGGAGACTGTGAAAAAAAAACTACAGCTCCCAAAATAACAAAATGGGATGCCAAAAACTTTTGATAACTCACTGTACACTCTATGAATTGGAGGGAAGACATATGGGGTGTTGGATTGTGGTTGGAAGGATTGAAAAGAAAGAAAGAATATTCAAGGGGTAACAAAGGATTGAATAGTGGTTGAATAATTCTGAAGAAATATTCTATCACATCAATCTCCCCCCATGCATCTCCTGCAATCAAAAAATCTCTGGTCACTGAAGCAATTGAAATGCAGGCTAGCCAAGTTGGAAATTGTGTTAACTAGTTCAAATCATTCCAAAGGAATTCTTTCTGGAAATTTACTATGTATTTGGGTTTGACTGAAGTAAATTTTCAGTATGGTTTGAGTTGAAACACATGTTCCTTCACATTTGTGAACACAAGTTAATCTTATGATTTGGAGCTGATAATTGGTCAGTGTCCTGGGTGGGTTTGGAGAGAGGGAGCAGCAGATCTGAAGATGAAGAAAAGAGAAGTGGTGAAGAAAAGAGAAGAACCAAAGCTACACAACAGAAGTAAGAACAATAACTAGAATTGGTTAAGCCCATAACTACATAATCATAGACCCCTCCTGACAACCCAATTCCCTCAACCCTCATCCATTCTCTCAAAATTATCTGCATATAAACTGGTCACACAGTCTTGTAAGGTATGTTTTTGGTGGTGGTGGCTTTGGTAATTTTGGTCTCTTTTTCAATTCCAAAATTTCACTTCATGAGCTTAGGGTGTCAAAACATGGTATCTTGAAGGGTTTCACAGGCTGGGTTACACATCTCTCTCTCTCATTTTGTCTTCCCATTTATCTGTGAAATCTCTCTTTTACAGGAATTCTAAAGCAGTGGTTGTGGAAAGCTTCTTCTTCATCCTTCCACAACCATCACCTTGACAACATATCTTGTCTTGCTGCTCTGGGTTAGTTCTTCTTTTTTCTTTCTGTTTCTCTTCTGTTTATTTATACAATGCATCTCACCCTTCCACAACCATCACCTCAACACCACAGCTTGTCTTGCTGCTCTAGCCCATTGACTGCAACAGTATCTACAATTTTGCATACATTACTCTTCTTCCTCTTTTATGTAGCTCAAGAAATATGCTCACTAGTCAAGATTTCACCCTGTGAAAACTCTAGTCTTCCAATACCCAAGCTCAAAAACACAACACAATAACATTATATTGTGGTATTATCTAACAGTCCCCAATCATGAGCAGAATGCAACAATGTGTTGACTTATTTGATCTTGATGAACAGTTAAAGAAACAACCCTGATCAAACAAACATGGGTTTTACCAGTTTTTACTGCTTTGTTGGCTTGTATGAAGAGTTGGTGGAGAGACTTGGAGCTGGTCATGTATTCTTTATTACTATTGGGGTCAGACACCTTTTTTTGGATCCCTTACATGCGGATTAGTGCGGTTAAGCACCACCACAGCACACTGACAACCGGCCAAGTTTTTTTTGTAAGCTTCAATTGCAAAGGACTCACTGCTCACAATCTGGGTCCAAGGACCACATCCCTGCTTAGATCTGTGATAAGTGAGTGCTGAAAATGCCACCTATTCAATAGATCATTTCCACACCCATCAAACTTTGAACGATTTTCCCTCCTCATCAAGTTATCAACTGTGGCATACATCAATATTTCTTACTACTTTTTCAAACTTCAAGATGAATAATTCCCATGAATCATGCTTGATATGCTTAGAATACTTTGATACAACAAATGGATTTTGGCTATCTTGCAATGCTGACAAGCCTCATGGCTTTCATCAATCTTGCCTCCAGGTCTGTGTGCCTGTATCAAATTTTATACTTCTAAAGGATCACTAACCAGCACTTACACATTGTTCACTTGACCCCTTTTTCCCTGCATAGTAGCGGTTTGGTGAACAAGAGTTGAGATTTCATCAACCCAGCTGTCCTCTGTGCCGCACAGCATATCCCAATTATCCCTCTGGATTGAGTGCCCCCAAACCACCCCAACATTGTCTTGAAAACTACTTGGAAACTTGTTGATGCAACATCAACCCAGTTGTGGAACTTACTCTGCTAGCCACCAAAACACTTATTGCAACCAACAAATGCTATCACCCCCACCAGCTAGCCATTCCAACCTAATATTGTTCATTGTGTAATGAATCCTCCTTTAGCCACTGATCCCCCACCTAGATTTGTCTCAACAACCCTGAACAATCAGGCTGATTTGACTTGCTTACCACATGTTCCAGCAGATCAGGATAATTCCACTCATCTGCCATTTGGAACAATTCCAGCCACCCCATCTGATAGTTGGTTGGTATCATGAACTAAGTCCGGTCCTTCTCTTTTAATATAGCTAACCCCAATCTGGCCACTACTCACCTGTCACGAGCAATGGCAAAAGCAGTGACATGAAGATACCAAAAGAAGGATGTTTCACATTGGCAACAATTCAGCACCTGGCAAGAGCAAAATTCAAATATTTTTCTTATTGTTCTTGTTTCTCCTTTTTTCATAATTTAATAAGCCATTTTCAGTCTTTTTCAGTCTTATATCCTCTAGACTTAATTAGATTTATTGTTGTGACCAATAAATTACTGGAGGCCTGAATGTACATCCTTGTCAAAAACATGTTCTTTAATCTTCAAAACATCAGAATATGCCACTGAGTGCTTCACCTCCATCTATGCTCCGTGTATTTCAATCTTTCCAAAACTTCTTCACCAACTCATGCGGGTAATCTGGAATGGCTACAGACAATTCAGCAGCTGCCACCTCAGACTTGTAGAGTAGCATACTGTTTGTTGAAACTTGGCACTTGGCCTGTACAAAGGTGAATAAGAGCTGGGTAATCAATTTGATTTGCTTAATATGTCATCCCTGACTTAATTTAGCCCTTCTTTGGAGGGCCAGGCTGGCATAAAATGCCTCACAAGCAGCAGGGTCCCTGCGGACAACACCCCCCCTCTACAAGCAGAGGGACTTGGTAAGCTAGAATACATACCAGGAAGAGAATCAGTTTGGTGATGATAGTATGTGTGTATTGTTTGGCATGCCCGCCATAGCCCTCATATGAATGATCTGGATGGCAGTGCTATGCTTGGAAGAAAAAGTCTCTCTGGATGACTGTGCTATGCTTGGAAGCAACTTATCAGGTCTGGAAGGGGGTGTTTCACACCCAGATGTACTTGTGACAAGTTAGCAATCAAGTACCGGCCCAAACAGACCTGATCCCTTCCCAGAGTCACATCCATGAAAGGTGAAGTCTCTCCTGGCTCAATAGCTTGTTTGAACTGGCCATCAATGAAGCCTCTACCTCAATGGTCAATACACTCTTGTTCTTGAGCTGAGTTTTGGCTTCCTTTTACCCAATAGCCTGTGTGTACTGGCCATTGATTCTGGTCAAATTATCAGCATGTTCCAACTGCCTCAGGATTAGCAAGTTTGCCAGAAATAAACCCAGGTGAACTGGGGGTAGGTGACGTGGAGTAAAACAGGCTGAATCTCTCCCGCAATTCCAGCACAACTCTGTTTCAATTGTGTAATGTGCTCATTCACACCTGAGGAGTTTGAGTAGGGCTGAGTACACTCACCCACCATGCTTTGCATTTATGAACACTCAGCCAGACTGAGTCCCTCAGTTGTGGTCTATTACATACTCCATACACACTGGCCATCACCCAGCAGGGGCTTTCAATGGCTGGTCACCAAGCATCCCTGTGCTTGATGTTGATCAGTCAAAAATACAACCGACTCATACAATGGCCGACTGCAACTTCCTCAGATCTTCAAGTCAACCGTTCAACATCTGATCCATTGCTACCTTCAAAGCTGAAGCACACCATCATTGCCATCCTCTCCACCTTCTCTGCAGCCTCTCTTTCCTCACTACTAGCAATCACAATCTTACAATCCAAGCATAGTAGTGCACTAATGACACACGATCCGCTACACCCAACCATGACACCCTTCCCAATTCTGAACAACTCCCAGGGAACAATTCAGTCAACCAGCAAGCACTTTAACATAAGCCAAGCCCAGGCCCCGCAACAATCACCTACACTCAACTTCACCCTCTTTTTCACCCTCTGGGCCCTCAACACGCTATGGAGGTCACCACTCCTTGCTCACTTCTCACAGGCCTGGCTTGGATTCCTGACCGGGTGCTCAGACACAATCCTGTTCCAACTCTGCTGTACTTGGAGGATCATGTGGTGCTGGTTCTATGAACCCTGGCGACTCCCAATGAGCTATGTCAAATGGATCACTACCCTCACAAAGATGGATCCATGTTTACTCCAACTCATCTGGCTCGCCAAGGACCACAACTATGTCTATTGATCTCTGGCTCAATCCAATCAGATCTTGCAGCTTGCCACAGAGATTGCCACTCTGTGCAGTGAGGTCCCCTCTTTTGTGATTGAAATATGCTCCTTGCTATCTCCTTTTTTTAAGAACAAAATGGAGAGGAGAGGACTGATAATTGTATACACTCTTGCATGTATATTTAGGTTGTTCACCATCCCAATTATGTCCAATGGATTGTCCAAGGCATTCTCAAGTATGCCATTGGCCCTGACTGGCCCAAAGAGCCCTTCCATCTCCCCTCCCAGTAAACTTGTACAAAAGAGAAGTGAGAATGCAAACCATGCAACCAATCAACATGTCCTCTAATGCAGGTATCCTTGCAATTTGTACCTCTGGTTCCAAATACATACTAGCTTAGTGCCGACTTTAATTCTTGTTTTCTTGATCTGGGTGTGAGAGACCTATGCCAAGGGGGATAAAGATCCTGTTTCCCTTGTCCCATTGCTTGGTAGGCATCTGGACCCATCCAACTACACCTTTTGGCTCACTATCTTTGTCACCAATCTTGCCTGGGGGGCTCATCATACACCCTTTGGTTGACAAGAATTGTTGCTCTGACACTTCCAGGATTGTACAAACGGATGTAGCTTTGATTTCTTGAGCAACTTGGAAACTTACATCTGGACTTCAGCAATGGTTTTCTTCCAGTTTAAGGTTACAATCTAATTGTTGTGGGTGTTGGTCAATGATATAGGTAGACATTTTGTCCAGGAAAGCACAATCAAGTGAAACCACAAGCAAAGATCCCGGCCAAGCTTGGAGATAATCTTCAAGCCAGGCAAGAGCGTTGAGATCCATACCGTTCAATGCTGTGGGGTAAACAAAGTATTTGGCTTGTCACATTTGCGTAATTGATGTTTTGGCTGCAGACTGACGCACATCAAGAAGTAGGAGATTGGGTCTGCAAAACAGTGCTGTTGCAAGACTGAGTCTCATTTGCCAACCTCCAGGAAATGAAATGCCTTGGTCAGCCAAGCTGTGCTTGCTGATGGAAGGAGTTGTGGCTGCTGGAGTAAGCAAGTAAGCGTTTATTTCAATATTTACATACAGTCTGAGGCTCAGGTAATCAGGATTACATGTGGTGCACACATAAGTACATACATACACAGGTGAGCTGAACACAGCTGAACCTGCTCATCTGATGAGTTTTACATGATTTTCAAAGCGGAGTACAAATGCAGATCAAGCTGGAGATGCCTTCACGTCACCTGTCCTCTAGTGAGCTAGGATTTTTCCTGGTGAATTCTTCTTTCTATTGTGCTCCTTTTGGAATGCACACAAAGTAGGTGTGAACACACCAAAGAATTGTTGGTTGGGTTACTATTATAAGATCGATGATGTGGTTAAGAGATTGCAAGCTTCATAGAGCAAACATTGCAATCCACCAAGTCATGCCCAGATCACCCTTGACCTACTGCCAAATCTTGTCACTATAACAAAGAAATGTGCAATTTACTGCCATCTTCTAATTCCCCATTCTGCCAATCCATCTATGATTTCATTAAGTTGCTCATTGGTAACAACTACATCAAAAATGATCATCCAATACTTTCTAAGAATGTCATCAAAACAGATTTAAACAATGCTAGTGTTTTCATTTTACCAACCTCTCTTCCATTGAACCACGCTTATGCTGGAAAGAAAAACAGTATTTTGACAATTGTTAAAATATCCTTCACAAAAGACTGAGAACACCTGAACCTTCTAATTCATACCTTTGATTGGATGTCTCCAGCGTCATCAACTTGGAACAAGACTATGGTTCAGCTAACAGTCGAGCATTGGATGTATGCTGATATTCAAGACACCTTTTCATCATATCAAATCATTCCAGAACATGAATAACCAGAGGTATTATTGGGTGTGATTGCTTGGTGGTTCCTTGGAAAAAACTGCTTTTGCCAAGGAAAAAACTCCAGCAGACTTGGTATCAAAGATGAAGGGTAGATGGCTTTCAAGCGTACCTAATGATACCGTATTTGTCTTCATGACTCACTTCATCAACTGATTGTCCTCAATGTGTGCATAGCTTGCATCTCATTGCAAAACTTCTATCAAGTCACTTGTTTGTGATGACTCCCCTTGTTGCTCCGCTTTTGAAGAGTCACACTGCCACTCTGATACAGAGCCCCTTCCAACAGGAAAAGCAACTCTAGCTCAATTTTCCTTGGAGATTGGCTGTTGTTGTTGCCTTATGTCAAATGGTAGATAGGAAAAGTGTTGGATGGTTATGTCAGGAAGCGGGACATCAATTTCCACTATCTCAGCTTTTTGAGACCCAAAGGTGTAAGGCCACTGAGACCAAGGAGCAGGCAATTCCTTTGGTAATATGCGGAAGTTGTGGGGGGTGAATTCTTCTACAGTAAGATGGATTTCCAATAGGCGGAACAGATTTTGAAATGAATTGTGTAAGGGATTGGCATTTTGGGATATATTGAATGATCTCATAATTCTCAAATATTGGAACAACAGCAATATACATCGGAATGTTACACCCAATTGATCTTGACTTTTGGTAAAGTAAAAAACACCTATTAATAACAATATGCAGCTGGGTGATCAAGGCATCTTGCCTGACATACTGTGGTTTAAAGATCTGTTGATATACTTGATTTTCAGACCCCACAAGTCCAATCAGAATAGGCCTGTTCTTGCCTTAAAATTGGACAACTGTTGAATGAACTTCTTTGATGTTTACTAAAAATGAACTGGCCTGGCCTCACACATTGATAGCGGTGCGTTGGTCAAAGCGGGGAAGTTTTCATTTTCTAGTTGTTTCAATATCTGGGTAACTGCAGGAATTTCTATTTGGATTGAACTCCCAGTTGGTAATTGGTACAAAACAACTGTATATGATGATGAGGGAAACCAATTTATTCATAATTTGATCATCATCACCAACTGCTTGGATGATTTGATGCTGGAAATTTGAAGGGGGAAATCTGAGGCAAAAAGGAAGAACCAAAGCTGGGAGACAATTGAAAGGTGATGAGGTAAAATACTTGTAAAATGGAGTCCGTCTTGGATGGTCTCTGTTGAAGGATATTTGAAACTGTCTTGAGAAACTTTCCTTCAATTGGGTTGATGTTGGCCATTTGATTGAGGCAATTTTGCAACCAGAGAGTACTGCTCATGAGTGGATTATTGAACAACATGTACTGCAAAGGAGGGGGGGTGCACAAACAGGAAAGGTGGAATGGTGAGGTCATCAATGGTCAATAAAGTGGCTAGCACTACAGTATTCAGTCAGCTGAAGGCTGCGCTGGGCAAGGGGTTGGACTTCAAGCTAGGACAAGCTGGTTGACATAGTGGATCCAATGGGTTTCAGTTCCAATATTGCCTGTGTAAACCAGTCCCTCAAATTCTACAATTTTTGTTGATCCTCTTGCTTTCAATTTTAATTGTCCCCCCCTCATGCCCCTTTGCTGTTGGTGCTATGTGAACACTGAGGTTAACAGTCAACTAGCAAGCTCAATGCCAGTACAAACACAAGAGCAACCACTGGGTAGCTTGAGAAGACAGAAATGTTTTTTCTGTCTGATTTCTCTGATCACTATGAGTCTGTAAACTTTGCTGACCTGATCAATTGGTTTGTCACAACCATTGTTGTTTCACAAGGGAAGGTTTTGGTTTAAACCCAGATGGTGGAACTAAACACCATCGTGGCTGGTGGAGTGGCAAAATTGTAAGGAATCAAAGGTAATCAGAGGATGCCAAATAAGAGTTCCAATGCACACAAGGTAATGAAGTCTTGAAAGTGCAACACATTCTGAAGCATGTGAGAGTGCAGGTGAAATAACAATATCTAAGAAAGAGCAGAAAATGTATCACCTATGATGTGTAAGCATTTGAATTGTCAAGACTTTTTGCAATATCTCCA
The DNA here is from genome assembly GCA_007896445.1 of Puccinia hordei. NCBI lineage: Eukaryota > Fungi > Basidiomycota > Pucciniomycetes > Pucciniales > Pucciniaceae > Puccinia > Puccinia hordei. The sequence continues at coordinate 56,624 of RDRW01000176.1, read as the reverse complement.
ATTACAATATAGTGACCTTTTGGATTCTTTTTGATTCTTTTCAATGCATCTTGAGTCTTTTTGGGGATTTGACAAGATAATCCTATGTGGGTATCAAAGGGTGGGCAGGAGTTTGAGAAAGAAGAGTAAGATAGAAATGGGATGTGGCTTCCCAAACACATTCAACAATGCCGTCAAACCTAGCAAAGTTGATACAAAAAGAATTTTCAGGAAGAGCAAATCACCTCCTTTGACTTATTTCAACTATTTTTACCAGGTCTTGTTCAATAGGAATCCACATTATGAAGTTGAAGGTGGAGGCATCTGTATCTTTACGCGGAGTGTTGTCACAATTTCCTATTGTAAAGTGTAAGTGAAATGTGAATCTTCTGGGGTCCTCTCAATAGCAAGGGGCCAGCCAGGAGCTTGGAGAAGATTTTGTTGTGTCTTTAAATAGAGGACAAGAGAAATTCCAAAAGCAGTACTTAATGAAGCTGTTACACTTGGGGACATGAGTCTGACAATCCTCATATCCAAGTGGAACCCTTGTGCATTTTTCAGCAATGCCTTAGATCCCAGCTCACATTGCACTTTCATATGCCTTAAGCCAGCCTGAACTACACATCTTGCAAGCTTATTGAGGTCTGTTGATATGTGGACAGGAAGGTGAGCCTCTCTATCTACTTTGACATTTGTGGACACACAGCATGTTTTTTTTCCCGGGGCCTTGTCTTTCCGCAGCTTCATGTGTCAATTGGTGAGGAGCTTGGGAGCAATCTCCTTAGCTATACCAACTGGCCTGTGAGTATAAGCAAGTCTAGTGGCAGAACAAAACAAATGAGCTCAATTGGGCACCTTGACAGCTTGGCATTACAGTAGGCCTCATAATCATGTTTGTAAAAATCTCCAAAGAAGCATGTAAGAACAGTGGAGTGATGTGGGCAATATTCATAGTTGATTGGAATCCTTACTGAAAATAGTTCTCACCATTGTATGCAGTGCACTGATTCTTCCCAGAATTGTCTGGCTGGATACAATCAGCCTCTCCACTGCTTTCATACATGTGCAGGCAGGAGCATCACAGCAACAGTCAGTAATCAACTTGATAGAACATCCAATGTATCTCTAGTCTCTTGCTTGAAGATAGGCAAAGTGCTAACTTGACTGATTCCATTTGATGGCTGGCTTGATCATCTGGTGCATTTCAATGAGAACCCTCTGAATCAGTTTCTCCTAGAAGACAGCCATTGACTTTACCCTCCAACAAATGGATAATTGATGAAGTCCTCAATATTAGGGGATCACATCAGTCAATCCCACCTGCTGGTTGATCCAAGCATTTGTGAGCAAATATCTCAGTCCATAAGTAAACAAGCCAAATTGCTGCATTGTTTGCACCTTAGTCTGACTCAATGTTTCATCTACTGGGAAAATAATTCTTGAACGTAAATGTTTGATTGTGTCTAACTACAGAAGAATCCACAATTTTGTTCACCCATCATTGGGTGGTGTTGGTAATTTTTTGAAGGTGAGGATCAGAGTCTACCTGGAGGTCATTATTCCATCAACTGATCTGGCTCAAACCAAACTGAAGGTTTGTGACAGGGTAGTCCCTCTGGCAAAAATTCTATTCCAGTTGGTGAGATCAGCAATTCGGCATGGACAGTATTAGTTTAATTGGGGGGACAGTCTTGTTCTCTCTGTGCTATTGTTTCCAGCAGTTGCAGCTATCTCCAATGAAATCCCCTGCTGGCAAGCTTATTTGAAATATTTTTTGAACTCACTTGGCCCAATATTTTGTTTTTGGATTGCCCACTGGCCACCATTAATTTTTATTTGTAACAATTTGAAGGATCTGCATAATGGCAAGGTCTGGCAATAATGATCAGGGCTCCTCAATAATAAAGGCATGATTTGTCCTATTCTCACATGTACTGTTTCCCTGATCCTTCTTGTTACATTGAGGCACCCTACTCCTTGGGGCTGTGGCCAGTACCCTGGCCTTGTCATCAACAGATGACAAAGAACTGGTTATAGGCCCCAGAATCCTATCTCCATTGTTGTGCTTACAACACAGGGCAAGTTTGAGCTGTGATTTCAACAGCAATGTAACTTGCTGCTTTTGTTGTAATGTTCCTTTGCAAAGTCCTAAAGAGGTAGGAAAGCTTGCTAACAGTGTTTTGTCCATGTGTGTTGGCTCACAAAACATAGACAAAAACACAAATGTGGGAAATAAGACATATGTAGCTCCAGAAAGTGACCACTACATTTTGCAGTTCATCTATTGATATTTTCACACAGAATCCACTCAACTCTCCCAGTGCCATCCTAAGTCTTACAACACTGTCTAGTTTAGCATAAAACACTTTGGGATCATTCAGATCAAGTAGTGTTTCCAGATGCAAGACTGTTACTCTGAGAATGGCAAGATTTGGAGGCAGTACTTCTAAGAATGTGGTTGCACCAATTGATAGGAGAAACACCTACTACATCACCAGGAAAAAACAATTGTCACTTGACAACAAGTGATGTTTTGCAGCTGAGATTGTAGTCTGCTGCAGCCCTGCACAACTGTGCACGCTTGGTGCTCACATGGTGCACTGAGCTGATGTTCAACTGGGCCCGCTGAGTGTTGACTGCAGCACAGCTCAGTGTTCAGCTGGGCCTGCTCAGTGTTCAACTGGGCCTGCTCAGTTGTCACTATGTAGCACACCCAGTCTCCCATTGTCCTCTTTCAATCCAACCACCACCAACAACTCCTCTCCAAACACACATCAATAGCCCTGTCCACCCTCCTGGTCTATCACCAGCAGCCCACCCAACCAGCTCGCAAAACCAATGCACAAATGCAGGGTCTGGGGACTCAATCACAGGTGCATGAGTGTTGTTGCAAATCAACCAAGACTGATGCCCAACCTCGCAAAACAGTAGTAGGCAACAGAAGGCCATTTTTTACATTTTTGAATTTACGTTCTGTAGCAGTTACAAAAATTGCACTCTTAGCCAGTTGAACAACCCCATGGCTTGCACAAGAAGCATTGCTTGTTGCTCATATAACTTTTTGTACTTTTATAAACGGTTCCATTGGATTTTTAAAACATTACAGAATAGGTGATAAAGCTATGACATGTGTGTGAAGTATGGGTTTACCATATAAGCTGCTGAACAGTACTGTACCTCTAAATCCCCATAAATATTGTTGGCCACATGATCAGTCAAACAGGCCTCTATGCATTAGACTAACTGGCTTTGATACCCTTGCAGATGCTGTTGACCTCCATATCTGCTTGGATGGTGTTCTTCAACTTGGAAAACATAGTTCATCACCCTTTTGCATACTATGTTGTCTTGTCAACTTTATGTTTGTTTCATTAAGGTTGGATACTTCCTGACAGATATCCAGACAAATTCACTCACCAAAAATACTCTTGTCATGTTTTTTTCAGGGTCCATCCAGGTTTGCTGGAATTTGATAAACAGAATGAATGAAAGATGCTGATCACTCAAAGATTATCTAGTAACTAATAGATATCCAAGCTCCTCTTTTTTTCCGAACAAAAAAGTCACAATGCATTTTGCAAATTATTGTCAGTTGTTAGAATTTCACAGACCTTGAAATGCAGGACTCTGATGTCATCTTTGCCCTCTTAAGGTGAACCGCATTGTGATGATATGGTTGAACTGGGTACACATTCTTTGGTTGCAATGCGGTGTTTTTACCTGGGGTATGCTTATCAATCTCAGCGCTGCAAGTAGTCCATACTCATCCATACAAGCAGCTTGGTTCCAAGGCTAATAAATCTTTATACCCCAATCAACCATAATTGGTATCCCGCTTGTATTCAGTCCTCAATCAAGCAGAAGTATTGAGGTATTTGACACACCTGAAAACCCATCTGGAGGGAGTATTTCATAAAAAGAATGATGAGATCCTACAGATTGGTGATAATGTCGGATGGCTAGAGAAACAGCTGGCCGTCTTACTCAAGCAATCTGGACAGATTTCATCTGTTATTCCCTCATGAAGCTGGCTGACTCTACCTCAGCACCACCGCCCAAACAAGCTCCAACTACAATTGATCAGCCCAATGAGGCTTTTCTACCTGGATGCTGTGTCTGCCGTGATGCCACAGACAGATGTTGATCACGGCCCCAATGGCCCTGCTGCCAACATTCAACCAAATGTATTTGGGCTTTTTCAAACAAACACTTCTTGTCCTCAGTACCAGAAGAGATGATCTACTGTATAACCAAGGAGTCCCTTAGCAATCAGACTGATTCAAAAAGCTTAAAACCTGCCTTGGCATCATTACTTGATCAATTGAAAGCATTGGTTGGCCAGATGGTTAATGATGGTGCATCCCGTCTGTTGGTGCTCAAACACGGCTTGGCCTCTGCGCAGTAAACACTAGACCCACCATGCTGTGCAAATAAATTAGATCAAATGAACACAACAGATAGCTAGTGATTCAGGAGTTTGGGGTACTTACCTAGCCGTTCAGGAGTTTGGGATACTGGGTCCAATTTGGTTGCTGTTTTACACCGCTTGGCGTTGGCAGCAATCACCAACTTGTGGGGAGATCAGTGCTGCAGGGGGTCCAACAAGAGGACCAGGGCCCCCTGAAGATGATTGCAGCTTGGCCTCTTGGAGTGAGCTCAAGACCTGCACACAACCAAGTCACATTTTTTGTCTACTTGGTGTTTTGTATACATATATATATAACAAACAATTTTTTTCCATCTGTCCATCTTTCTGGCCTTGTGACCCAGGTCATATTTGTTTTTAGCTTGTTTTTTTTAAAAAACACTAATGTAGGTTTTGTCCATCTGTCCATCTGGCCTTGTGACCCAAGTCACATTATTGTTTAATTATTTTTTATCTATTTTTTTAAAAAAAATGTATTTTTTGTCCATCAGTTCAATTATATAGCCTTTTCACTCCATCAGAATAGCCTTTGAATGATGGGAAAAAAATTTGGCTAATGAATAATGCATGCCTTGTCAATACTTTGTTTACCTCTGCCTTCAAATTAATATTACTTGTTTCAATCAAAATGGAAAAATATTGACCCCAAATGACTGTTGATCAAAGATAATTTTAATTATTTCCCCAGTAAGAGAAGATAAGATGAAGTTTGAAAAGATGAGGGATGCAGATAAGGTGGAAGAAGTAGTTTACTCAAAATAGCAGAGCAAAAGAAATGGAACTTTGTGATGTGATTGTTCTCAAAGGAAAACAAGAAGATTATATTAAAAATAGATGAGATGAACAAAAACACTGTAAAGTCTTAATTTATCAATTCAACAGGGAACCAATATTAACTGGAAAGTTTTTGTTAGAAGACATATCTTCACTTGCATTGGTACAGGCTCAGTGCAGTGCATCACTATAATTGTTTCACAATTTCCGCCTGCCTGGCTAACTTAAATTCAACCAAAAGAAAGTGCTTTTAGAACAGCATTGATTTTATTTTTTGAGTATTTGCCCTTGTCTTGATGAAGTTCCACTTTCACCTCACCCAGATGCTCAGTTGCCACTTGATGAATTTTGAAAAAGTTGGCCATCCACCCAATCCCTTTCCTTCATTTTCTTTTGCTACATCAGGGGCAAGAGGGATAATCCAGAAATAAAGAATTCATAACTAAGAGTAAGATGTTACTTACATAGCAAGCACCTCGGCTTCTCTCTCATTTAATATTTTTCAGGGCTGTGTTTGCAGTCTCCCAAGGGTCCATCATGTGCTGATTAATATTGTTACACACCAATAGGCCATTTGCATTAATTTTTGTGGCCTGTTTTAGTTTCATAGAGTGAGGCTACAGATTTGTTGGCTTGAGTTCTGCTGTGCTCTGCTTTTGACTGAATGAATTATGGATTGATCTCTCGTGCAACATTGTGATCCTCTTCTTCTATTTCTTCTGGAATTCCAGATCTTGGAAGACCAATCACTTTCCACGTTTGTCAAGCCACTTTGGATTTCTTTGGCACTTTTGATATAACATATTCTTTATAGAATTTAAATGTTTCCATGTCATTTGGAACACCAATTCAGTCATCATATCAGGTTTATTTTTCAAGTTTGGAGCCACATTGAAGTGATGATGAGCTTGTTTGTATGTATGGCATTCTGACATGGAAAACCCAATTGATACTGTGTAGCTGTTTTTCCCCTAATTTCATTTGCTCTAAATCTTACATAAAGATATGGATGTAACATAAATATATCCAAGTCTTGTGAGTGTCAATCTTGTGAGTGTCAATATGTGTTAGATAATACATAAATGTATTAATACTTTTCCAAATTGCTTTGGTTTTAAAAAATCTAATTAACACCAGCCAACAAAATTGTTTTCAGACACAGCCATTTTAAGACACCACCAAATGTTGGACTCAATATCCAATAAAACCTACTAGACTATGAGCTTGATTCAAACAGAGAACCTGTTTGATTTAAGAACATACTTTGTAAATAGGATTTTAATTGGTAATGTGACAAATCTGAGGTGCATTACTCAATAAGTACCAATAATACCACACACATTGATTGCTCAATAGTCCTCCACTTAGCTCAATGGTTAGAGCATCACTCTCAAAATACATTTAGAGGTTGTGGGTTTGCTTCCCAGAGTTCATATATTACCTTTCTAAAATATGACAGAACCTGGCTTTAAAATTTCTGCTGGTTGTGGAAAATTTACCAGATTTCCTCCACCCTCCAATCAGCCAGTGGTAAAGGTAAAAGACTTCCTAAATTTATGCCAGAGTAAGAAGAATTTACACCAGCTGGCCATAGGATAACAGTCTGAGATCCTGTTCAAGTGGGTCAGTGGCATTAACAAGATGAAAGGGCCTAATAGGTTCAACATACTGTCAATACGGTCACAGAACTCTGCAAAGTTTTGCAGGAAGTAAGTTACTTTGTATTTATCAATTGGATATCAATGATAAATATAATCATGTAATTCTTTCTATAAATACCCAAAAGGAATGATCCCCTCCTGAAAAAATGAAGCAAGTAGTAGAAAAGTGGCAGGATTAACAAAAGGCAGGAAGCTTGAGTATAAAGACCCAGAGATAAATGATGCTGACGAGTCTCTGAAGTAATAGTTTTACATTTCATTCAATTAATCACTGTTGATTAATTGAATGAAATGTAAGAATAAGAGGCACATGTGTATCAGGAAACAAATTCTGGATGTTAATTTCCATCTAAAAGCTTTGTATTACACATTTACCCCTGAAATATTGATACTGGTCTTTATATGCTCTGATGAATTGTTTCTGAAACTTGTTAAATTCAATATTGGGTCAGAAATATTTGATCATGGAAATGTCTTTGCATTTGAAAAGCTACAATGACTGTCCAGACAGCTTTCAGATGTAAAGCCCTGTGATACTGGCTAATAGTTATCAATGAATAGCACATATATGCAGGACCCACTGTATAAAATAAAATGAGTCCAAGTATTGGAAAACTTTTTTTGTGTCTTGAGTAAAAAGAGTATTCCAATACAAGGAATCATGTGATTTGGTACGGTACAGTGGGTCCTGAGTTGTAGTGGTTTGTACATTTCAGGTCAAATATGCACACAACCACAACTGCTGTGCCAAATTTCTTGATTCCAACCATTGGAAAACTTATTTTCACTGTGCCAGATGACATGATTCCAACTATTGGGATACTCATTTTAATGACAAACAAGCACCAGAAAAAAATGATGAATTGTCTACAAGTGTCATGGAACATTTTTAAGGAGCCTTTATACTTTCTGATGTAGACAAGTGATCAATTTTTTTCCTGGTGAAAAGTATTCACATTTTTGGAATTGTTTCATTTGGCACAGTAGTTGTGGTTGTGTGCATATTTCACCTGAAATAGAATTTATGCACACACCAATTTTGTAGTGCTAGATCCACCTCAATGACTGATCCCAGATCATCACTTATCCTCCTGAACTCCCACCCTCCCTCACTCCTCCCTTGCTCATCCTTCTAATCTGCTGCTGCTTCCCCTTTCATACTCTCTTGCTTGTGCTCCTCCTCTTCTTCTCCTCCTTTCTTTCTACCTCTGCTATCCCTTGCTTCAGTAAGAATCAAAAACTGGAACTCAATCATCCTCAAGACATTATGTTATGTTGGCTGATCTCAGTTTCTAAATCCCTCTTTCTCTTCTTTAGAGTCTTTTTGTTCTCAAGTCTTTTTGTCCTCATTTTTCCTAGATTGTCTTGGTTGTCTAGATAATTCCTTAGCAATCTAACCTTGTCTTTCTCTTCAGTCTAGTTCAGTTTTTTTTGGAAATAAATTTGGGAGTTGAGAGTTTGAACTGTGAGTCGCATAGTGTCAGGCGCAAAAAAGCCATCCTGGCGGGAGGTTGCTTTCAAACCACTTGAGGAAGAATAAAAGCTGGAATTTAAGAAATCTTCTTGTTCTCAGAAAGCTGAGAATTTTGAGAATTAATTGTTCCTGTTGATGGTTCCCAAACATCACAGCATCTCATGCAAAACTCACTACGCAGTCTGGAGAGCCTTGTTAGGAAGTGATGAATAATCTGCCTGTTTATCTTTTATTCTGTTTTGTCATCAGATGTACAGGGTCACCAAGAGCACTATAATTTCATCAGTGAGTCACAACAAATAATTTCATTGAGTACTAATCATTGAGAAAGCAAAGGAAAACTAAAGAAAAGGGTTTGGAGGATGATACAGCAGTTCAACTGATTGGGCAGGGTTCAACTTGTTCAATTTGGCATAATATAGGGGAGATGATTGATGGAAAGAAGACAGCACAGATTGCGTATTTGGAGTATGAAGTAACCAAAAGAAGATGTAGGTATGTGGCAGTGAACAACGTCCTTGCAGTAAACCTTTCCTAAGATTTGAGGGAAATTGGATCTTGCACCTGCACATATTGAAATAAAACATCTGAGCCCCGGTTACACTTGAAGATGCTGAAGAGCATCACTAATGAGCGGATAGTCTTTCCGGGTTGTGGTTCCTCCATGACCCAATCAATGGAGCTCTAGAACTCCCTCATCAGCTGTGCTGCTGATTTGAAGTGTAATTAATCATAACAGTGACTGGACAATTACTTACCAGAAGAAGGTTTCCAGCTTCATTGTAGGAGTCAAAGATGAAATTAAACTTCCCCAGAGCATGACTGATAGCCTGAGACAGTTTGATTCCTTTGTTGACCAGTTGCAGCTCAGATTTTTGTTGTTGTACCCACATATCCCCAAAGATGACGCATAAGCAGTGCTGTAAAATTCCACTTTGACTGATAGTTTTTGAAAGCTTTTTTCCTTTTAATTATAGTGGCCATTGAACTTGGGCATTGGCCTTAGAAGCCTCTTGAATCACACGAGTAATTTGATTGGAGCGCTCTAGAAGCGAGTTCATAATTTGGATTAAGTTTAGCATCATTAAATTTGGTGAATCAATTCTAGCTGCAAGGATGCAATGTTAAAAGTGTCAACATTGATATTCACCAGAGCATCTACGAAATTGCAGCGTGATTTTTCTCCTGCTAAATCTGTCTTGTTTAGCAAAACAGGTTTGGGAGGGGAGTACAATACACAGTGGCGACTTCATCAATCAGTCAAAAGCAATATGAAGAAGTCATCAGTATCACTTTAAATCTGTTAACAAAAGGGCTGATTGGCTGATCTCACCTGGGATCCGGTTTGTCTATGTCATCCACCAAGCCTGCAGACCAATTATGCTTCAATATGAAGCCAATTACTGTTAAGATTATCATAATTGCAATGGTTTTTGCGGGGCGGTTCCAGCTCATTTTGATATGATATTGGGCTACAGCTTCTGGTGAGACTGATGCGGCCATGTTGCTTGGCAAGGCAGAAGTGACTAGGCCGAGTCGGTAACCCTGTTGATGATGTGACTGGTTGGACGTTGTTTGCTATGATCATGTGTCTGAGGAATTCTGCTTATCTACAGATCATGTATTTATGTAACTGTCTTTGTGTAACAATCTTCCTTTGTTGTCCAATGCTGACTTAAATAAGCCTCCCAGGACTGACTGCAGAGCACGTCTTTTTTGGTTTGCAGCCCAAGCTGGACCAGGGGCCTCTTGAAAGATCCAAGGCCAGATAAAACTTACAATTGTCTGTTATTTTTCTTGGCTTCAAAGATTTTTCAAAAAAAAAAAGAAAAATAATTTGAAGTGTCACAAGTGTCACATTTGCATCCCACAAATTTCTGCCGTCCATGCAGGTTCATGCGGCCCCCATAAACAATTACAACATTCATATAATTTTTTTCAGGCCAGTGTCATGTGTACAATCACAGCATAGCACCAGTTGTATGAGGCCCTCTGGTTGGTCCAGAAAGCTGGTTTACCTTAATTTTACCTTGTCAAGAATCTGAGCAGCGGTCTCAGACGTCTTCTAGCCCTAGAGGCCTAGAGAAGGGTTTTGAAGATAAAATTGAGTGGAATAGAGTCAAGACACTATTGACAGCTGTGGTGTGCTGGCAAAACTGCTGGAATTTTGACGGTCAAATTGCCAGACCACCCCAGCCAGCTTTGACCATCAAAAAATGGACCCAGGGTCAGCCGGCAAAGGGCCTGTCAAAGTGCCAGTGAGGCTGCCAATGAAATCCTGGCAAACTCAAGGTCCCTTTGACCCAACCAATCCAATTTCAAAGGAATTTCTAGCAAACTGAAATTCAGGATCATTGGATCACTTTCACTGGCAAACAAGTGGAAACTTGCCAGCCTATATTTAATATTACCGCTCCCATCACTTTTGAAAGCTTACAGGAAACTCTCAAGATGTGTTTTTTTTGAGGCCACAAGGGACTTTTTTCTTTGTCATTTCTTTTATGTCCACATGTTTTGTAAGATTTATTTGTTCATTTATTTTGTTTGTTTTTATTGACCAATTTGTGAGATCACAAAATATATAAGGAAAAAAATTATAAGGAAAAAAAATTGGGGACACAAAAAATTATTCAAAATGTGCAAGCTGATCCCATCTTATGTTGATGAATTGTATTTCAATGCTGTTCTTTGAATTCTCAGCATAAAAAAATCCCAATCTTGTCTCAAGATGAGAATAGAATGCCTGTAAAATGACTTTTGACTCAACCCAAGAAATCAATGAGAGAAAAAAATTGTAAAACTCACACAGCCATATCAATAAGTGTTTTATCCCTAATGGCCTGAGTATGGTTGTAAATAAGATCCCATGGTGAACCGGACTTCCCAGGCGCTTGATGGCCAAGGTGTTCAGGTTTCAAGGGGATAAGTTGAAGAAGTGAAGAGGGAGAAAAGCTGAAAGAGGAGCTTGTGATTTGTGAAACATGGGGGAACTGAAGTTTTGTTGCTCAACCTCAATTGTTTTATTTCAAACATCAGGAGCATTAAGTAGACAACTAGAGATACCCCTTGCATGATCCTAAGGGAGCCTAAACACATTGATACCTAAACAGGACAGGAAAACAGGCAGGACAGCTGACAGGACAGGTTTCCTCGCCCTCAAAAACATCCCCTGCACCTCCTTGCCAAGCAAAAAATGTGCTATCAAACATTTTATACTTTCTGTGGCACATGCCACACTCACACTAATTGGACCCCAGAAGTAGCCCAATTCAAGCTTTTGGTCATTATGTGGATACAACACAACCCAATTCAACCAGCCACTCAGTAGTAGCCAGTCAATGTGAATGCCTCATCAGTGCAGTTATGTGGGTAGGTCCAAATATAGATAATTATTCATGAAATGTGATAGTGCTGATCATAATGACCAGCAACCTTCCAAACAGAAAACAGTTTATTAAATTATCCAAGAAATCTTGAGCAAATTTTGTTGTATTCATAAAACTGGATGCAGTTGGTGCATGTACAGCTATTTACCAACTCCCATCTACCCCTAGTCAAAGTGAGGACACTTGTCTCCAATATTTCCAAGGTCAAAAGACTGAACCAGATTGAGCTTGATCCAGTACAGCCATATGGCTGTAGCAGCATTTAGGAGGAAACAACTCCCCCCAGTCCACCACAAAACCCATTTTATGTGGCTAGTTCAATAATGGTTCTGTTCAATAACATTTCTGCAGTAGATGGTTTAACATAATTGTATATATTGCTGAACATATTTTTAACAAGGTCAGGCAAGAAAATTGTATAAAATAAGATTTGATTATTCCAAATACTGAAATAAACCTCCTCCCCCCAAAAATCTGCTGACTAATAGCACCAATAGGCTTTCTCACATGAGCTAGGTACAGTCCCAAGACTACTTGACCTGATTTTTCTGTTGGATCAAGCTGATCCAGACTGATCTGCAATCAGGAGTGTGCCATAGACTCTTTAAGCTTCACATTCAGAGCTGAAATGGTTTTTGGGTGAAATGTTGTCTTTCTCCTGGAATTTTGCCTGGAGTGGAGTAACACTTTGGGAGTGGAGTAACAATTTGAGCAAAATAGTTACATACATGTATATTTGGACTGCTGTGTCAGATTGGCAATTAACTAGTATGGCTTCCTAGGTAAAAACTAAACTGACTGGTGCAAAATCATCTACTACCTGCACTACTTGTAATGATCCTACTGGGTGTGATGGCTGGTCCTTGTGGATCAAAATTTGTTGGGATAATCTAAGTTGGGTTGAAAATTATGTACAGGGCCCACCTACTGAGCCAGAGAAACTTTGAGGTTACTAACAGGTTCCAGTGGTACTGGGGATACTTGGACTGAAGGGGTCCGTGCAATGTCATGTAATCTTGTTTGGCAAATTTACCCAAGAGTATCATATTCCAGAACAAAGAACACCATAACCAGCCTCAGAAATTTGTTGGAGAATTGACCCAGGCAAGCTACATATGTATCAATCATTCATTTTAGAGACATGTATCAATCATTTATATGGAATAGGTGAAAGTGTCTAAGATTTATTTATGTGGGAACTACCTAGGAGGTAACATGCTGTGATTTATTCCACAAGCAAGACAACCAATCACCAGTGAAAAAATAGCTAATACTAAATGGATGTATGCGGTAAATGATTTCATCCCCATTTTAAAATTCTGTAAATTATGAGGTGAGATGAGTTGAGCAATTCCAGAAGGATATGGCATTGGGATAGAAGTGGTACATGTTGAGAAAAGTCTCACCATCCTCATGCAATGGCGCCGTGTGCCGCATTCCCCACAGCCTCTCCCAAATTTCTGGCTGCAACGCCTCCTTTGTTCCTGGGGTTGGGGTCACCCTTGTTTCGGACCCCAGAGGTTGAACCCAATGGATCATTGGTAGCAGATCATTGTTCATTGTGGATTGCCGTTGCAATCCCCTTCACGCGGTACCTCTGGATCCGTAAGCGGAGTAAGCTGGATTGAAGATTCATATAGTCTCCATCATTAGTGATTATGGTGTGTAACACATTCAAAAAATGGTTGCGGTCTGCCAGGGGGATTGGCATATTGCTTAAGGTGACAGCTTCAACAAATTTGGACTCCATTGCCAACAGTTGGAGATAAAAGTGGTTGTACAACTTGTTGCGTTTGATTGTCTCAGAAGACATAAGCGCTTTCTCTTCAAAAGTTAACTTCTTCAACGCTTTGAAGTTCTTGATTTGGCCATCTGGAAGATGTTCCAAGCTCAAAACTGGGAGATATCTATCCGTAGTAGTTATACAATCAACAAACATTCCTGGAGGATTAATTAGCTTCATTAAGTCGGAAGCTTTGTTCTGCTGGGGTACATTGGCACCTTTGTTTTGCTGACTTATGTTGAAGCTTGGCTGGGCTGGGTGTCAGGAAGTTGTTCTTCTATTTGTGCAAGCCCCTGTTTGATTTGATTGGGGTGAGTCACAATTGGGAGAGCAAGACCTTCTGCGCAACCTTGCAACCTAGCAACAGATAGTTGGATGGAATGGAGCGTAGCAGTGATCCCACCCCCATCAGGAGCAATGCTGGCAGTCAAGCCTGAAGGCAGTAAATACAGATGAAAATTTAACTTGTTATGTATTTAAAGGGAGGAATTGTTGCACACCTTTATCCATGGCAGAGTGACTGAGGTCAGAAGGGCTGTACTCGGTCATTTGGTAATGGATGATAGATGGAGGCAAGTACTTTGTTTTGCAATTTTATGGGGATGGAGCATGTGGTGTGATAAGGGGTGATTGCATGATGAAAATGGCTAGAGTGGACCACTTACAATATGCTTTGTGTGGCCTTCCTTTCAAATGCCAAAATCATCAAGAATGTACTGTGACTTGCAAGCAGGTAGTAATAATATAATTAATAGTAATGATGACAATACAATTGATGGTGTGTCCCTCCCATATAATTCCCTTCAAGACGCTTTCTGGTTGCCCTACCCTCAAAGTCCGCCTGCAGGCATACAATGTTGGCCAGTAATCACTGCACCCATGCCAGATTTACCGCCCTTACACCAAACAGATTGCATCTCAACATAATTCTTGGGACTTCCTCTAGCAAGGGAATGCATTAAAATCACCTTTGACTAGGGTGCCTATTTACACATAAATAGGATTGGAGACAATGTACTACATGCGTTCTCCCAGAGTTACACATAGTCAACTGGTATTTTAAGTCTTCTCACACACACTCAGCAGAAACACCATGCCCAACATTGAGTCTGATGATAGTAGTTTAACTTCTCTTTCACCTATTGCATCACAACCTTCTCAAGTTCACTCTAATCCGCTGAAAAACAAAAACAAAAAAACCAACCAGTCGTCTTCTAAATCAAAACATGTTGCGAATCAAAAAAAGTTGAGCCCAACGGTGTCACTGGAGACTTTGACAAAATCAATACAAAACAAAAAGAAATCAGCTTCACACGTCCCTTTGCCAAACGAAGTTTTCATATCAAATCCAAATGTATCAAACCCTTCCAATCTCGCTGGAAACCCTGGTCTAAGATCTAACTTGGTAACTCCAAAATTTGTCAAAGTGATTCTCACACTTCCACCGACTGGCTCCCCAAAATCACTGCCAAGACAGTTGTATTGGTGGGCAGGATCTGCGGTTACACCGGACATTTTGACCTGATGTTATATTGGTTCACATGTCCAAGGCAATTGCCCACTGATATTACATTGACAGCGCCGCTGTTATATTGCCAGTATCCATGATCAAAGGGGACACCAGCAATGCAATCATGCCAGAGGTGTCACAGACGTGAGGCCACCTAGATATTGCATTGACTGGTCTCAATCCATTCTAACTGAGGCCTGATGCATTATCAGCCACCACCGTCTGTGAATGAAGCTTCAGTGATGCAATGGTCAACTCAAAGATGGCAGTGGCGCTATTGGATTGCCATTTGCCATCTTGTGTTGGGGTTGACCGGCGCAACCCCAGTTTGATGTCATGTAATGTTGGCCTCAATTGATGCAATCATGGTCATCTGTGAGGGAACGTTGACCTTGGGCCATGCCAGGTTGGTTGCACAATGCAAAGCAACACCAGCTTTACACACCAATGTAACACCATCTTGCACAAGCCAATGCAATACTGGTTCATACAAGGTGATACAGCACCGGTTTGTACAAGACAATGTAGCATTGGGGGGTACAAACCAATGCAACACCATAGGTAGAAACCAATGCAACACCGGTTTCTCAAGCAGGGATGCCTTTTCATTGTATTTTGTTTTTCTTCCTTCCCCACTCTCACGCTTCTCCTGGACGCACCACAGATGAATTTACCAATAAAATTTGAACTGTGATTTTTTTTTTTTTTCAAAATATAAAAAAACCATTTTTGGACATACCATACCACGTGCAATGAGTCCAATCATCATGCTCATCCCAGCTTTTACCAATCTGCTGAACGCAATGGATGATCTCTACCCTTCAACTGCATAAAAAAATGTTAGTTGTGGTTGTTGTTAGTTTTTACTGCGCGGTTGTGTGTGAGAAGAGCAGGAGAAAAAAAGGTGAGGGAGCTTAACTGAGAGGCATCATCAAGTCCATAAAAATCACATCAAACGCGACTTCACTGATTCTACACACACATAAACAAATCAGATTGGATTACAGAAAAGAAAAGGAGGAAAAGGAGGGAGAGAAAGACAAACTTTAGAGCTGATAGGATTATCTTCTGCACCACAGGAAATCCCCAAGCCTTTGGACTTGATAGCCTTCATGTCAAATGGAGCTAATCAAGAGGCCGGACTTGACTTGGTGCCAAAAGCGTTGGGGATGATGATAGTTGGCAAGGTTGGGCATGAAATACTTCGGGAAGGCCAATATTCAAATCCGCCTTCTGGGTCAATCAATCTCATCACACATAATTGGTGACTTTCAACATTGGCAGCCAGATTGGCCAGAGCCGGGTCTTTGTATGTATGCAATGACCATTTCAAAACACTGGCTAATTTGTTCTCCAAGGTTGGAGATAATAGTCAGAGGTTTTTGATCGATTGCTTGGCGGCATTGTTGTTCAAAGAAGTTGTCAAGATATTGAGAGAGGTATTCAACAGCTCACCAATCTCTTCCAAGATTCCTTTGACGTTGATGCGCCAGGAGGTATGGTGAGGCAAAGAGGTTGCATTTCCAACCAATGAGTTTCCACACAAGTTTTGTTATGTCTCTCAAAGTAATAAGCCGGAAAAGTATGTTCACAGATCCAACAGAGCAAAGGTTTGGTTGAGAGCGGAGCAGGCGCAGGAAACTGTGCTAGGGGATCACTGTGGCATTGAGTGTGGTGGGACCCTTTTGTTTCAATTGTAGCTCCATGGGGAGAGCTTGGTCAATGTGAGCTACAGGAAGGCTGGCCAATTTCTTGCAGTAGAGGCAAGCAGGAATGGGAGGTTGATCTCAAGCTTGCTTCAATAGACTCTGAGTGTTGGGTAGAGATGCTCACACTTCTCAAGCCACCTTGGACGGGCGACTCAAGACCTCGGCTGATGTGGGAGGTACCCGTAGAGCTGATCCCACCCCGCCAATGTACAAATGATGGCCAATGAATGACTTGAGGTGATAAGACGGCTGAAGAGATTGAGCCAGAGGATTGAGGCCTAGGCGTCCCTGGTGCAAGCCTTGTCTGCCAAGTGACCTGGTGATTGGGAGAGATGATGATTCAGATAGATCCAAAGGATTGATTGAGATTGATTGTTGGTGATGGAGGGGACTTGCGGCAGGAGAGAGAGAGAAAGCGGCGGGGATTGAAAGTGCTCTGTTAAGGCCTTGACAAGGAGAAGAGGGTGTGGAAGTTTGAAACGGTCAATCAATGGGAAAACTCATCAGCTCAGGATTGAACTCCAACTGGATCCCTTCTTACTGGAGAAAGCAATGCCGTTGCTGTTGTTGTGGCTCAAGGTTGGGGGTAGTTTCTACGGTGGAATACCACGCACCAGCGGAGTTTTCTTGGATAGCTTCAGAAACTAAGGCAAGCTTGTGTTGGATCAAGTCCTGTTTGCGCAAGTTCTGGACTTCCTTTTTGACAAAAGTGGTGATCTCAAGCACAATATCCTTCAATGCATTGTCACAGATGGTTTTTGCAGTTGAAAGCCGATTTTTAATGTGCTGGCAAATGGTGTGCATCAAAAAGGAGGGTTGGTACTTTTGTTGCTCAGGAGCAGGTCCACTACCAGGGTGAATATTCTCTGGTTTACAATCTTGTTGGGTGCTCTGCATACTATCAGATCGCGCAGGGATTGGTTGGGTTGATGAGCCACTAGTGGAACCAAGTTAGGATGGGAGGCCCAATTTGTTACGATTGGCAGCAGTAGTTTGTTGAGGTTGACCAGCAACTTACATTCCATCTTGGCAGTAATCCTGGATCATTTGAGGTAAACACCCTTAGATAAGATATTTCACGGTCAATTTCAGAAGTCACAGCATGGACTGTCACTTACTTTGATCCAGCTACCATCTTGGACACATAACGCTCAAGTCAGGAGAACCTTATCACAATTCACCTTGTCATAGACAATTTTGGCTTCTGAGCGGTAACTTGGAGATTTGACTTTTAGCATTGAGATTTTTCCAAAACTCACTGGAGTGAAGCACATTAATCTGGAATAATTTCCCACTTCTCCACTTGGGTAACCCCGGCCAGGTTAAAGAATGGATCATTGCGTATGATTTTAATTCTACGGGAAACATATCAAACCGGTTGATTGGGCCAGGACAATTATCTTCTGTTGACTTTTGTATTATTTCCGGCGTTTGATTGAGCACATGAGAGTCCTCCTGATTTGCGTTTGCTGACTGTTTAAGTTTTTTTGGTGGCTGCTTGAGTGGTCTTGAATTTGGGGAATTTGGTCTGGCAAGGAGTTCCCTTTTATGGGATAAAAGATCACTAGCGGACTCCTTGACACAAGTTCCTATCCAACCAGAAACTCAGTCATGCTCTGCCCTTGCCCAAGATAGATACTTCAGTTTCTTCCAAGGTGAGAAAATAGGTCACAATGGTGTAAAAAGGATTACCTTTGGTGAAGCTGACTGGACTAGGGTATAAAACAGCCGGATTCTTTACCGCTGAGACTGTGGTCGCCTTCGGTAGTTTTTCCAGGGTTGGGGGACAAGCTGGGAGATCTTCAAACCGGGACTGTTTGTTATCTACGCCAGCCAACTGGACCAAATCAGATTGGCGATCATCCTCAACTCAAAGCTCATTGGGGGGGGATGTAACTGTAGGACCATCAAATGATTGGAATGTGATCCTGGGATATCCGCAAGCAGTCTTCTTGGGCTATTGCCGGGAGAAGGATGAAATAGCGGGGATGCAAGTTCTGTAAGCCTGAGGCCGTGGTAACTGTCGGTAGGTTTTGTAGCACTGGGAGCAGGTAGCAACTGTAAGTTGACTGCAACACAATCCAACTTTTTGGTAAATAGCCTGATAATAGTGAAACCTTTATCCAAGTTATGAGGGGCTGGCGGTTAGGGGACAGACAGAGAGAAGAAGATCAACAAACTTTAAGACACATAAAGAGTCCAATAATTACAGCCAGCCAACGATCAGGGAAGCAATCAGATAAGTTCTTGAATGGGAGGAATAAGTTAGATGGGAGGATGCATCTGAAGGTGGTACAAGAGAGGGATAGACAAGATAAATGATGCGGAGTACGAGGGGGTCAAAATTGTGAATTGGTTGGACTGGGGAGATGGAGACAACAAGGGAAGTGGAGAGGTTCTTCTTGAGGTTCGACGAAGCGGCAATTGTCAATGCGGGTCAAATGACAATAGGTTGACGGGGAAGAAGAGGAGGAGGATCCAGGTACAATGGAGAGCTCTTTAGTGCCTTCTTGATTATCTAGTTCATGCAAAGAAAGAACATCATCACCGGTGTTGACCTCAAAAGGTTCAATCAAGATCTGGCACCGCTTTACAAGCACTGAGCCCCCCAAAAGCGGGCCCACAGCAGGCCCCACATCTTTTTTGCTTACCACGACCCCGCGACTTTTGATTTCTGTGGGCACAGTGAATCTTGCAACATTGCCTCTTGAATCTTCTCTAACCTCTGTAGCACTTGTTCACAGCTTGGCCGCAGTTGGGGATCTAAACATAACAGGTCCAATAGTAGCTTCAACATTGCCCGGGGGAGGTCCAACCGGCTGGAGTGTTGGCCTGCCTCGGATATATTCATCTTCGTCTTTGTTCTCCCTTGTTCAGTTAGATATTTGTGAATCAAAAATCTGTAACATCCAGCAATACACATGGGTCAACGTGTTCTGTCACCTAGTCATCAAATAGTGAGCAATCAAGATCAAATGAATAAATAAAATACCCAGGATAATGAATAATTTTGTCTTTCAACAGGTTGATATCTTCAGAATGATAGTAGGGCAATCTGTGAATTTGGATCAATCAATAAGTTTTGAGAAATGGAGGATTGCAAATGATCAAAGATGGCAGAATATAGGAAGGTGCATAATACCTAAAAAAACAGAGATAGTGTAAAACAAGTCAGGGGAACAATTCTTTAGTGACCAGTCCTAGATGGTTTTGTGCAACTTGGTGAGGTGGATGTTTGAAATGAGCTTCAAATTGATATTTGCCAAAGTGTCCAACGTAGATTGGAAAATGAAGCAAGAGAACGAGTTGCTTGAGGGCGGAGACATTGTACTAATAGTAGTTCTAATTTGAGTGTTGATGGGATGGCAGCGTAAACTCTTGAATTGATGAGCAGCTGAGCTTTTACTGGTGTCCTTGCGGGGATGTTGGCGGAGAGGACGATACTGCCATGGCAGTAGCAATAATTTCATTGGGTACCTGGTCAGAGAGTCGAGTGTTGGGGTTCTTGGCGGGGCTTGGGAATCTATCTACAAGGCGTACAAGCTTGCCAGCTGTCTCGGGCGGTAAGTTATGTGGTGGGGGGTTGTCAAACTCACATTGCGGGGGCGTTATTGTGCTGCAAGCACACACCCCCTCGTCACTAATCCTAGCTTTCCCCATGGGCCTTTCAACCTTCTGCGGGGATGTTGGCGGGTAGGACGATACTGCTGCCGCAGTAGCACTAGTTTGATTGGATACGGTTTCATTGGGTACGTGGTTGGGGTGTTGGGTTTCGGGATTCCATGTGGGGTTCGGGGGTCTATCTACAGGGTGTACAAGCTTGCCAGCCGTTTCGGGAATGATGTGGGGGATAGGGATATCGAACTCACATTGTGGGGGCGTTATTGTGTTCAAGACACACACCCCCTCGTCAATCTTCCTAGCTTTCCCCAACTTGCCGGTTGGGGTGTTTTTCAGAATAGACGAAACCGCCAAAGCGGCCGCAATGTCTGGGGTCCATAGGGTACGGTTTGTCCAATTGATTCGGTGTCCATATCGGCGGATCCAGGGCATCCCTAGGATCCCATCATACGAGTCTTTCAGTCGTGTAATGATGAATCGGGACGGGCGGGGTTCGTCGTTCAACATTAGGTCTATCTCATGGGTTGCTCTGCTTGCGGACCCGTCAAATCCGAAGACGGTTTGCCCCAAGGCCGAAGCGGCCTCAAGGAGTCCCCATTGGGATGCGTACGATTCACTCAGAACGTCGTGGGTTGCTCCGGAGTCTATGAGGAAGGATAGGGTGGGATAGGGGCTTTGGGGTGTGGCTCTGGGAGTTGTGATGGTGCATGAAAGGAAACATCAGGGATCAATTTCATTTACATGTAATGTCTGACTAGCACCAATACTGCAGGACAACTCCGCTACGCTCGGGAAGGGCACAACCTTCATTCCCGAGCGTCTCCATTTTTTGACTTATCGGCCCGTCCCTTGTTCACCTTGTCCGCCTGTCCCTCCGTTTTAAGCGCCGCCAATCCATCAGCTAGCTGTCGGATCTGGTCCTCGAGTGCGGAGACTGAGGCAGGTGTCTGTCCTTTCCCTTTCTTGTTTGGACACTCCCAAGAGATATGTCCTCGCGTCCCACAGCGGAAGCAAAGTCCTTCCCGCATCATGCGGGCCTTCTCGTCTTCGGACAGCCGGCCGCTGATTGCAGATGTGTCCATGGCGTCGGGATCTGGCTGAGTCTTCGCAAATCCAGTGGTCGTCTCCGCCCCGTGCATCTCCGAATCAAGCTCCATGGCTAGACCCGCTGGGTGCGGGCCAGTACTAGTGCCGTCTGAATGTCCCGTTTTAAGCCCTGCCGGTATTGGCTGATGAGGGTCGGGACTTCCCATCCGGTGGCAGTAGCGTGGGTGAGGAATGTGTGGGTGTAGTCAGCCACTGTCCTCGTCTGTCGTAGCGCTCGTAACGCCTGTTCCGCCTTTCCTTTCTTCTCGGAGTCGAAATACATCGTTCCAAAATCCTTTGTCCACCCGTCGTACGAGAAGTCCGCCCCTTCCGTAACTAGGTTGATGTACGGGGCAGACCACACGGCGGCGGGTCCGGTAAGGTAGGACGCGGCAAATAACAGCTTTGTCCTGTCGTCAGGGAACATGGCGCTGTTGACCGATGTATAAATCGCCACTTGGCGGGCAAACGTTTCTGCCTTCGTCCCGCGTTCACCATCGAACTTGTCGGGACATGCAATCTTTGGTCCACGGGTTGGGGTGGAAACGGTTGGTTGGGATGGTTGGTCCCGTTGCGCTTTGGCCGCTCTTCGGCGGGATTGTTCGTTCTCCCTTGCTTGAGTCATCTCCTCAAGCTGTCGTCGGAGTTGCTCTACTTCGTCCATCTTTTGGGTGCGGGTGGAGATGGGATCGTTCGGGTTGTCTGTCTGGTTTTGTTCAGGTGTCTGGGTGTTGGTTTCTTGCCTTTGTCTCCGTAGTGTTAGATCCTGCAATATGTTATGGTCTGATCTGTGGAGAGGAAGGCTCTGGGGTTCTGGGGTTTCTGGGGTTTTGGGATCCTATAATGTAGATTGCAGGATGAGGAAGAGATGTGGATCCTCGTCCTGACAGACCATATAGTGGTCTGTCTGTGACATGTACGTGATAGACTATCTACATGTGGTGTGGGCTTTGGTGCGGCCAGGCCCGCAATACGGCTCATGACAGGGATGGCTGTGGAGATAGCAATGTTTTACACTTAGCCTCCTGTGGATAAGTATCACAGAGGGTCTGGTGTTGGATATGCCCAAGCACCAGCTCTATTTTTTAAGTCTTAGACCAAGGTTTTTTGAGGAGAAACCTATGTGGGTTTTATATGGGGCAGCCCACAGAAAAGCCAATGGATGATATTCCTTTTTTATTGAGTTGATTTTTATCAGCCATTGATGGCCAGTGAACAAAAGGGCGAGAGAGTCAAGCACCTAAGCTGACCAAGGACAGAAGGGAAATGAAGTGACAGGAAGTGTAATCAGTTGACTGGTAGGTGACTTACAAAGAAGGGGCAATGACACATTTAGTGGGAAAGCCAAGACTTGAAGTAGGGAACCTCCAGTAGGTTGATGAGCAGCAGGGTGCAGGGGTCCTTTGACTTGATTTTCCAAAATTTGTTGTGGTTGGTGGTTGATAGTCTGAGGAGAGGGTGAAAGCTCAGAGCCAGCCTCTCCTTGAAAATTTTCTTAAGTTGGAATGTTTCAGAAGAACTTGTTTTCTATGAAACAATTAGAAAAAATGGTTGGCAATGTTGCATGCACATGCATCAAGGTTGATGGAGAATTCGGGAAAACCATGAAGGGGAAGAGTAACAGAGAATCTGATTAGAGAAACTAAGGTTTTCCAATAATTAATCTACCTCTTCAGTTTAAAAAGATATAAATGATTTATTATCTTTCAGAAAACAAAATAGCAGGCTTTTGGCCAGCTGTACTTGCCCTAAGGCTGATAGTAGTTGTCCATCCAAATTGGCTTGGGAGAGCACTGCGTATAAGGCATATTTTGAGCTGCCAATGTGTAGAACTTGCAGTTTTTAAAAGTCAAAGTGCTGTAAAAGAGACGCTGTCATAAAACAATTCTGTAAGTCTGAGAAAGCTTTAAGACACTTAGCCGTTTGTAACCCCACAACTACATCTACATCTGATTTTGTAAGGGATGTAAGCAGTGCTGCAATTGAAGAAAATCATGCAATGAACTTGCTGTAAAAGTTCAAATATCCTAAAATTTTATTGAGTTCCTTCATATTCTGTGGGTAAGAACATTTAGTAACTGTGCTCAGCTTTTCACTTCCATTCCTTAGACATGACTTGCCAAACAATTCAAGGATTCAGCCCAGAAATATACTTCTGGATTTGTAACAAGGGATTTGAATTGGGAATTGTACTCCCCAATAGTGAGCCCACACTGTTTACACACTGCCAAAGTTTTGCATTCTCACAAATGAACTTGTTGCCAAACACTGCAATGAGGCCGTCTAAAAATGAGGTGACCAAAAAAAGAGTGGGGAGGATGAAGGGTTGTCCATGAAGATTGTTGTGCATTTACAAGCTGCAGTGTGTTATCAATAACCAAAGAGTTATACCAATTGACTACCAGAAAGGGAGTCTTGGGGTGTTCTGCCAGGTGGTATCAAAAATGCTGTGAGATCCACACCACTGTCCAAGATTCAGATTGAAACCCAGAACTCGCATGTTGTGGTAATCCATACCTTTTCATTCATTGTATTCACATCTCACATTTACTTTCACATTTCCTTCATTATTATTACAGAATCAGATTCCTCATATAAATTAACCCCTAGTCACTCCGCCACAGTACCCTTGATTTCCTCCTGGTTCAGTAGTTATCAACATTTCTTCATAAATTACCACTTACGAATATTCAACTCTATACTACCACACCACCTTTGGAATATAAATTGAGTTATTGATTAATTTACAAATAGTACATACATAAAATACAAAGATTACATACATTACATTCTGTCATACTCTCTTTAGGTTAAGGTTGTACACCACACTCATTCTTGTTGCCTAGTTACAACTTCTGTCATGATCATCTTCTTGCTTACTAGATACATCACACTCCTTACATACATTGTTGTATATTTACACTGGCTCATCCTTATTCCCTTTTTCCCCTCACTACTGCCAGGATCATCCCCCTGTGCCCACTGTATGTTATGAATAGAGCTCCCCTTTGTTCTATGTTGAGGAGGCACTTCCCCCCCACTTTACATCTTACACATATATACATATTTACTCCCTCCCCTTAAGTTTGTAAATATAATATATGGAATTTTGCGCCTTCATCAGAAATATAATACATTCACTTTCATCTCTTATTTAAAATACCCACTATATACACTCATTTATTGCCATATACTTTACAAACAGACATTCACCTCAATAACTTCCAAGCCTGGTGCTACAAATTCATTTGACTCAAATTTCTACAAACACCTTTTTACCCTTTCTACCTCTCACTCCCTCAATCCTCAGGGAAATTCTCACATATCTAAGTATTTGGATTTAAAGTTAACAGTTCTAGTAGTCTAAGGATTAGTAGAAATTTAGCCACACCTCTTTTCTTTCTTTTTCTTAGTGAAACCCTCTCTCCTCAGCCATGAGTCAGAAGGGAAGCCTCATCAGCACCTGTAGCTACAACATACTATACTTCCCGTAGTTTTGTTTTCTATTTCCCCTTCAAGCTCTTTCCTGATCCTTTAATAGTTCCACAATTTAAGAATTCACAAATAAATCAAAGAAAGGCCAAAAGATAGATTCGCCAGAACACCAAACATCTTTCAGTTTTTACGGTTCCGGCAAAGTCTGAAAGTTTTGCAGTTGATAACCTCAATCAAGTGGGGGTTCTGTCAGGAACTGGGAGGAAAGGTGGGGAGGGGGTTGGTAGGGGGTATGTTGCGGGAATAATTAGGAAGTGGGAAGATGAGTAGAGGAATGGAGGATGGGTGAGGGGGGGGGGGCTGATGTGGGATTGGCGCCAATTACAGAAGGGGATTTTGAAAAGCTTGAAGGGTTTCCATCATTGTCACCAAGCAAGCCGGTGAATCCTTGACTTGATCAAATTCTTGACAGTCTATTGGTGTGTCAACTGGGTTGGGATTTTGGCAAGATGACAAGCCCTCCAGAAGGGTCTATTGCTGCTTGAGACAAGTCCAACTCATCTTTATCCCTTGGACACCCAATTCCAAAATGTGGCATTGTGACGCAAGCAGAATGTGACCACCAACTTTGTAGTGAGGAGTGAGGATGAAGTAATCTGTGGAAGCTCAGGATCTGAGAAGTCAAAGAAACATGTGGTGGTTGTTGTGAGATAAACCAGAAGGGGGGGGGGCAGAGTAATCTGAAGTCAAATTTTCAGAAGATCCTACTGAGAAGGAGATATCTTGTGAGGAGGAGTCAGACAGTTTGGCTAGACAACTTGTGAATAGATAAGGTGTTTTGGTGAAGTGTGTGATACAAAATGAAAAAAGAGACCAGAGATATTGTTTTGCCGCAAATGCTAAGAAAGAGGATTAACCAAGTGAATGTAATATGTGAGTAGTGTATGTGTGTATGTGGGATTTATAATATAAAGGGTAGGTGTGAAATCTTTCTGTTTTGAATTTGTTCTTGAAAATATAAATTCTGAATTTCTATTGACTTAAGAATGATGAAGGGAAAAGAGAGAAAAACAAAATTTGATTTTATCCTTTTATACAAGTTTGTACGCTTCTGAGTATATATTTATTGGTTGTTATTTTTCATCTGTAAGGTAGATACTTGACAGGGTATGTATTTAGAAAATATAACATGACCTTGAATAATACTATGATGAGAAATAAATTTTGTTGTTGTCCGTGGTTGCCCTGATGTTGACATGTAGCCCCCTTGGGGATACAACAAGCAGCAGCAGCAGCAGCAGGGGTCACTGGCTTGACCGGGCCGGCCGGCTTCTCCGCGGGGTGGTCGGGAGGCGCATCGGGCGGGAACACTGAGTCTGCAGTATTGGTTTGGGATGTGCTGGTGAAGACTTGGTTGACCAGTGCAGACTTTGACCTGCTGACTGGTGGCGGTTGATTGTGGCAGCACAATGATGCATTGGCCGGCTGCATCACTTTCCATCTTGTGGCACCTTGGGGTTCAGGCCGCTGGCCGGGGTGGAAGTACACCCTTGGCTCATCATCAGAGACACCACTCCCATGAGCAGCGCCACACTGAGGCTTTGACGTGAATTAGGCATCCTATCTGTGTATATGTCTGTGGGCGCAGAGTCGTAAATGCGTTGGATGTGCGATCAAGAGGCGCCGCGTGGCGTCTGGAAATGTGGATTTACCTAGCGCCTTGGGTGGGACCAGGGTTCCACCCAAGACACTGTTTTATCACACCTTCTCTTATCAGCTTTGAGGTAAGGTCCTCTTGCACAGCGGTCAAGCCTGCCTGCATCGGAGTGTAAACACCTCAGCTCCTGAGCTTAGGGCTCTTATAGTCTATTTAGTCTGACTCATGAGCCTGGATTCTGCAACGGTTGTTGGTATTACTGGTAACCACATGAGTTATATATGTATGACACACTGATACACATAGATTGGTGCACCGCCAACCTATGTATATAGGCAGGGGTGTGCCCCTCCCTATATACATAGAATTGGCGTGCGGCTTACATGCCAATTCTATGTATATAGGTGGGGGCACGCCCCTGCCTATATACATGCTGATTTCATGCTTACAAACAAATGTAAACATGACATCAGCCTACTAGGCCCACCCCCCCACCCCCCCTCCCCCCAAGCGGATTTCAACCGCAACCATCACCTCACCCAACCAATTGATCAAATCCCCCCCCTCCTCCCAACCCCCCAGCCAAGCCAAGCCAAGCCACCCAACCCAATCTGAGCAAGCCAAGCCACCTGACCCGACACGGAACAACCAGACCAACCCAAATGTGGGTGTTCTTTTTTATCCTGAGCCCCCCTGAGCCCCCCTGTGCCCCCCTGTGCCCCCATAAGAGAAAATATTTAATTAAAAAAATAAAAAAAATAAAAATAAAATACAATACAATAAAAATACAATAAAAATAAAATAAAATAAAAATAACATACAATAAAATAAAATACCAAGAAAAAAGATAATAGGGGGTATCAAATATAATCCACAATTAAAACCAGTGAATTAGGTTTTTCAACAAAATTTGACTTTTGAGAATTCTGAAATTTTATAAATAAAAATTTCAAAAAGAAGAAATGGTGGATTTGCTCAAGATAATGATAAAAAAAACTAAAAATTTAATCAGGGCCCATTAGGCCCTGTATTGAATCTGGGACAAGCCCCAAAGGGCCTAGTAAAGGGGCCAACAGGGCCCACTATGACTGGCCAAAAGGAGCCAACTGTAGGAAGCCTCATTTCAGCTGTCAATCCTTGAAAAGTGGCCCCTAGGCCCCTTTTGGCACTTCCCAGCCGCCCAAGGTTGACATGTTAGGCCAAAGGGCCCCTTCATATCTCCACATAGGCATCCAAGGGCCCCATTCCCCTTGTCCAAGCCCCAGACAGGGACACCAGCACTTGATGTTCTTCCACTCAGATCCAATTAATCTCTCCACATCTTCATTATTATTATTTTCATGCCAGCTGATTATTTCTTTTTGTTCCTCTGAACGCACAGATATCAGCAAGTATTCTTTGCATCAATTTTTATTACCCTCCAGCAGTGTAAGTGCATGTCCATCAAAGTAAATATCATCCAAAATTACTCACTCTGGCCGTTATTTACAGCAGAAAATGTCTCAGCCAGGCCAAAATCCCTCCTACTACCAAGTATCTCCCAACCCATATGGCATCCACAATCAGCCGCACCCCCAATACCATAATGCAATAACGCATGCCAGTGTTCAGCCTAATGTCACCCAGTTTCACTTGGCACAGCATGTAAGCACACGCAGCCCAATTCTTCTACTTAAATAACTTGCTCACACAGTCCTTCCTCCTGCCTCCATCAGCCGCAACCACCAGTTCCATTTGGGCAACCCCCTTGGTTCCACGCCCCATCCAACTCCACCATCCTTCCTCAAACGTCTGATCAAATCCCCGGCTTCCCCAATTACCTACACAATGCCCAATCACAAATACTCCCACACACCAACACCCCAGCACACACCAACACCCCGGCTTCACCAACCATGGCCACCCTGAATACCCGTCAAACTCAATGGCCTTTCCAATTCCAAATCATGGCCAACCTGCACCCCATATGGGGCACCATGTCAGCCTTAGAGACAATAATCATGTCCTAAACCTACAGTTAGGCCAACACTTATTGCCCTAAAGACTTCAAAATAAATAAAGTCCCCTAGAAAAAGGGAAATAGAGCTTTGCAGCTCATGTAATAATGGATAAACCCATAATAAACAAAACACATACCTTATAATATGTGAAACCTATGGATAATTACCTTATCCTTGGAAAGATAAGGATTACAGTCTAAAGGGAAGACATAACCCATAGAAGATACTGTAACACATAGTGTAACAGTACAAATGAATGGTTTCTACTTTGAGACTAGTGGCCATTCCAGATTGAGAATGCCAAGACACTAGTTTCTACACTAAGCTCCAAACACCATGTGTCAGATTAATTACCAGACATATGGTCCACGTACAGCTTAAGCCCACATGGTAATTCAACAAGGAGGTTGAGAATTACACATGTACTTATACAGGCACTAAAAGCTCCCAGACAAGTACTATTTAAAGAAGTACTCTAAGCTGATGGAAAGAAAACATACATAAACACACCCATTACTGCCTTCTTGGTTTTTCACCCAGATTTCTAAGTTACCAATTAGAATTACATTCTTAACATTGCCTTACAAGTCTTTGAAGTAACCAACCAGCCAGTATTCTGTTTATCAGCACCATTTCCTCCCTTATATCACCAACAATCCATCCCCTTAAACAAAGGAACCAAATCTGTCCTCCTCTTTTGGTTAAACAAACCCAACTACCCTTAAAGTGTTTTATTGCAAACCTATATTCTAGGTTGGAGGTTGTCTTTTGGCAACTTAGCTCCTTTTATCATAAAGTTGAGCTTGAGTTCAACATACTCATCTTTGTTAGCTTCTACAAAGCTTATTTCCTTGTGTCCTGCAGTCACATAAGAGACCCAGGCTCACACACCAAATACCATGATTCAGTTCATACAACAACCTTCCCCCCCACCAATCATCCCAAACTGCCTCCTATAACAATAGTACAGCCTTGCCTCACATTCCAGTCACCAGCCAACTCAATCCAAACTTTTCCAACTACAACAATCCACCAATAACCCTTCAACAGGCATCAAACAATCCTCCCACCCACCAACCCAATCAACCAACCTCCTATACATTACAGCAGGAAATCTACTCCAACAACTGGCATGCCCCCCAACCAATCCAACACCCATCATCAATACCCAGCAACCTGTCCGTCAACCAGCCCACATACTACTGGGACAACAGCACTAACCAATCCGCTGTCAAAATCCATTCTCTGCTTGACTCATTAAGTCTGCCTGCCCCATCCGCGCAACTACCTACATCAATTGATCCACTGGCTTCCTTGGTTGTCCCTCAAATGACTGACAATACTGCTCAAGGTAGGTCTAACTTTCTCTTGTAATGTATATTTCTTGAGAGCTGAAAAACTGTAAATCATCAGCTTTTCCCCCTGATTTCCTGCCTTCTGCAAATGACCTGCCTGCTCCCTCTTTTCCCACCCAAACAAATGAGGATCAAGCTCAAGGTGGGTCTTAGTTTCTCTGGTAAAGTTGCTTTATTGGGAGCTGACTATTTATTGATTAATCAGGTGGTTCCAACTCTACAACATCTGTGGTACCGTCTGTAATAGATTTCTGCCTAAATGTAAAGAGAACCAAAAAACCAGACTGAAAGAGAAATACAAAATCAGAGATGAGAAGATTAGAAGATAACAAAATAGAAAAGAAAGCATACCGCTAGAGATGGATTTTAAGGAAATAAATGAGATGAGGACTTTTTAAGAAGAAAGAAGCTAAGGACAAATCACGCTTGACTGAGGAGAATGAGATAGGGATTAGTGATTTGCTCGACAAACAACATACTTAGGGAGGAAGATAAGAGAGAGAAAGAAAGGAATGAAACAAACAAAGCTGTGATTGATGAAGGGCTTCTAAATAGTGTTGCCTGAGTGTCTTGAAGAGGTCAATGATCCACCTTGATTTGATGAGTAAAATGATGAAGTCAGAATGAGTTGTTTGATGTTTTTCATTGAGTGATTGAACATTACAGATTTCAGGTCTTGATGGGATCTTTTGAGTCTTGAGGTGTTTGAAATTGATGATTTGATGACATGAGAATCTTGTTGAGTCTAGTGATCAACAGTTGAGTATTGAGTCAGTTAAGTACTAGAGGATTTCAAACCCTAACTGGGTGTCACGACTGCGGAGAGCTTTGCGAGTTCGAGGAGGAGTGATTCTTGCGAGTTTGATGAATGATTCTTGAAGTGACATGTGAGGGAAACTCGTGAGATTGAAATCATTAAAACTCAACAGTCTGCAGTCCTGGCTTCTACAAGAACCACCCCGGAAATTTCTGTTCCCTCCCCAATCCCCCTGGAAATGTCTGTTCCCTCTCCAATGACTGAGGAAAATCCCCAAGGTGATTGTAGGTTTCACTCAGAAAAGTCCTTTGCGGTGTTCTTACCAATGTGTTATCATACAGATCTCAGTGCATCTGCGCACCACACCAACAACTTGTTGATTGCCCCAAATCACCCAGATGGAAATGCTTTTCCCAAAGCCCTACTGACCAGTGAGGATGTCAGATTGTTTGACTATTCTGTGGGAGTTCAGTGCCTCATTGATTCATCATACTGTTTCCAATGGTGCTCATGGGAGTTAATTTCCTAGAGCCCATGGACCCACCACCTGAATACCTGTTCAGCTGTGTTGACGATCTGAAGAAATTTGTGTCCACATGGGCCACCAAGCATGGTTATTGGCTGGCGGTCTCAAGATCCAAGGCGGGGAAGAACATTTACCTTGCCTGCTCACTGGCTGGAGAAGACACTACCACCGTGGACTCCTGTTGGGCTCGTGAATCACGTAATAAGCGGGTTGGATGCGCCTTCAAGATTTTGGGCCACTGTTCATGTGCCAAGAAATGTGACAACAACTATTGGGATCTCCGCAGCAAGACTGTCCCTCACAACCACAATTTCATCCAGAACAACTACAAGGCCATCCACAAGACACTTGGGGCAGAGGGCCAAGCAGAGGTGGCTCAACTGGCCTCTCTTGGTTTGCAACCACACGCAATTGCCCGGCAGCTTAGTATGACTGAGGGACGGTTTGTGACAAACCGTACAATTTACAACACAAAATCAGCACAGAAGATAGAGCGGAGGGCCGGCGACACCCCAATCAACCATCTTCTACAATGCCTCAAAGGCTCCAACTGGGTTCACAATGGCGTTTACAATGATGCCGGAAAGCTCCTCTACCTATGGTTTGCGCACCCTGGTTCAATGTTACTCACTTGCAAGTTCCATCATGTGGTTACTATTGACTTCACCTACAAGACCAACCTCTGCAAGTACCCCTTACTACATGTTGTTGGCCAGACCTGCACGAACAACTCGTTCTCAATTGGATTTTGTCTCATGAGGAATGAGAAAAATGGGGCATACTCTTGGGCTCTGAATAAATTGAAGTGAGTGTGGTGTTTGCCTTTTTTAGTATGAGATTGATAATCTGATGGGAATTCTACATACACCTATCAATTCTTGCAGGTGAGTATGGGAACCAGAGAGCTCTCCGAAGTCTTTGTGACCAACAAAGAGGTGGCTCTCCAAAATGCAATCGCGGAGCACTTCCCAAATTCCACCTCAAACCTATGCGCCTGGCACATCAATTGGAACATTGTCACCAACTGCAAACAGGATTTTGCATCCGAGGCAGAAGAATTGACAAATTTCATGAAGCTGTGGCATGAGGTTACATATGCTCCAGACAAACCCTCTTTTGAAACAGCTTGGGGAAAGCTTCAGGTGGACCTCAGGGAATGAGCAAATGTTCTGGAATACCTTCAGAACCATTTTATGCCATTTTGCACATAATTCATGTCTGCATGGGCTTGGAAAACACCGCACTTGAGAAATCTGACGTCATCTAGAGGTGAATCAGCTCATAGCTGGCTGAAAACATACGTGACATCTGGCAAGATTGACTTTGCTACCCTTTTCCTGACAATTTCATCAGCTGTGGACTGGCAACTGGACAAAGCACAGGTCACCATTGGCCATGAAAGGATCAAAGGGCTATCGGGACTCCCAAACGTTTTCAAGCCGCTTCACACCAAGATCTCAACCCATGCCCTCAAATTGGCTATTGGAGAGTACAATAAGTACTTGAAAATGAAGAAGGCCAAACATGATGATCCGGTCAGGCAGTGTACGGGGAACTTCAATGCGGGAATGGGGGTCCCATGTACACACTTGATTGAAAGGTTGCTTGAAGTGAAGGGTGATGTGGAACCAGCTGACTTTCATCCCCAGTGGCAATTGTCTTACAACCCAGATGGACCAGTAAGTGTATAAATCTTCCCCCTCCCCCATATCCCATTGGCTAATCCTGTTTGACCTTGATTAAATTGCAGAGCCTTGATTAGGAGCCGTATAACTTTGACAATGATTTTCAGGCGCTAAAGCAGTTGATCTTGGAATCTCACCCCTCCACAGCTTTGCCGGCACTGATGAAGAATTTGCGTTGAGTTGTTGCAAACGCACATGTGGTCCCACTGATTGAGCCAGACCCCATCAGACAAACAACCAAACCAAATCAACCTTTGAAGAAGAAGAATGGAAGCCGCCGTGTGCAAACCAGAGATCCTACTTGGGCAGAAATCGTGGAGTCTCAGATTGAAAAGGCACAGACAGCCAAAGGGAAACAGCGCGCAAGGACCAGTCAGAATCAAGCGGGCCGGAGAAGGTTGGAACAGTTGCAACAAGATAGCTCTTCATCAATGGAAAACCCTGATGAGCTGCCCACCTTGGCCAGACTGACCACCCCAAAACCGCAAGGCCGACCAAGAAAGGCTCCCAATCCCGCAACATCTTCTGAAGAAGACAATCAGAGCCCACCGTGTGTGGCCAAGCGCCATGGCCAACCTACAAAGTCTCAGCTAAAATCTACGTATGCAGCCAACAAAGACTACCAACCAGGCTGCACATCACAAAAGCGGAAAGAAAGTCCCTCCACTTCAGACCGGCCCAAGTCCCAACGCCGTATGGAAGAAAAGCGCTCAGTCTCTTCTGCATTGAGTCAGATGTCTTTGGCAAAAGGGAGCTCCACAGATGGCAGTCAGTCTGGGTCATCTAGTGGAGTATCAGACTCATCCAATGATCAATCTGACGGCAGTGATGAAGATCCCTTTGGGTCTGAAGATGATGCATGTGAATTTGCAGAGGACAATCTGATTGATATTCCTCTTGCCAGGACGTCAAAGTCAACTTTCCTGGTAAGCCCCTTTAATCAAACCAAGACACTTCTCCCAATAGTCATTGGCCTAATTGTTCTGTTTTATTTTTGAAAATCAGGATGCTATTCCTATGTCGCATACGGAAGGTGATTGTCAGGCCAATGACCCCCCCAGGCCATCCACTTTGGAGTTAAATTCAAGGTTTAGCATGAGCCCATTCAATGAGTCAAAATTATAACTGATTGGCTTTTCTGGTTGAATTCAGGATGAAAACATGGTTGTCAAAAGTGGTCCCACCTTAGGAACACTGGATCAAGCCTCCAAAGAGGTTCTGTCTGATAAATCAGTAAGTGAACATAGTTTGAATTCATTATGATTACTCATGAGAGCAAAGCAATTTACTCACTCTCTTGTGCTTATGCTGAATTTTCCCTCATCTCCCCCAGGTTGATCAGTTACCTCCTTGGGTCATTAAGTATGTCCAATAAACTTATAACCCAAAAGGGGATGGCAACTGTGGGTATTCTTGCGTGGCACATGCATTGGCTGCTGAAAAACACAAGGGCCCGTATGCTGCAGACAATGGGTGGTATCAAGTGCAATTGGAAATGCTACACAAGCTGCACATCAACAGGCCACTTTGGACCAGGAAGCTAGGTGGACCAGAAAATTTTGAGAAGACCTACAAGAGCATTCACGCAACAGTGGGCCCGCTACGCTAACAATAGCTGTAGCGTAGCATAATGTTAGCTTTTGTCACTACGCTAACACAAAGTTACTGTTAGCTGAAGATTTTTTCAGCTAACGCTAAAACAAATTTGTTAAAAAAGAAAATAGTGCGTAGCGTAGCGTTACGACATCAAAAAAAAAAAGTTAACGCTACAGAAATTTCCTGTTAGCTGGAACAAACGCTACGCTAACTGTAAGCGTAGTGTTCTTTTCAGCTACACTAACTGGTAGCGTAGCGCTCTTTTCAGCTACACTAACTGGTAGTGTAGCGCTCTTTTCAGCTACACTAACTGGTAGTGTAGCGCTCTTTTCAGCTATGCTAACTGGTAGTGTAGCGCTCTTTTCAGCTACACTAACTGTTAGCGTAGCGCTCTTTTCAGCTATGTCAGCTTTCTGTACTCTACTCCACTTATTGTGGCGTGTACAGTAAGGACTAAAGAATTATTTCACACTTAAAAAGTGTAATGAAACAATATCCAATAAGAATAATTACTTAAGTGTTTGTAAAAACATTAAGTATCAAAAAAACAGGTTATAAACCTGCTGCCAAAACTTCTATCAAGGGATTTAAATCCTAGAAGGGCTAACCAGATTGATACACGGTTCTTCCAATCCAATTAAAAGTATTTAATTGATTGGGGGGGTTTTGGTTGAGTAATTTTAACTAATGAAGATAGTATATAAATAAAGGCCAGTCCTCCTTACTTACAGGAGAAGATGAGCGCCTTTGTAGCTTATAATAAGCTATCTAGTGTGTGTTAAAATTGATGGGGAGTAATCTTCTTTTTAGTGGAGAAAACTCCTTCTTAAATAATAAAATAATTATTATTTCACAAGCTTCTTGGAAGCAGTGATCAGGGCAAGATCACCAGGGGGAACTGAGCACCCTGTTTGTGATCTGATGTGAAAAATGGTGTCATTCCTATGTGGAATGACCCCATAATTATTTCACAATAAATTGCTTAGTGGGAAATAATTATTTCAGCATTAAATAATGATTTCACTAAGGATTACTTGTGAATAAATTTTCTAGGGACCAAGGCTTGAGAAAGCGCTTGCCCCGAGTGATCAGTAATCTAAAATCACATGTACTTATGTATTTAATACATACTACATAAGTTATGTAATTAAATACATATGTAATCTTATAGTATATATTACTATGGTTTATGCTGGGAGTTTCCAGGATTTTCAAGGAAAAAACTATACCAATAAATGGTTCTCTATCCATTTATTGCGTGTTTGAAAATTGATTTGCCAAGGATTTTCTTTAATTAAATTTCCTTGGATTTTTGACAAAAAATAGATATAATTTGATATAAATTTATTATTATGATATTTTACATGTGGTCATGAGTGTGGCTTGAACACAGAGCTTATATCCTAACCAGATATTTCTAGGCTTGTTCTTAACTGCTAGACTACTATACCAATTGTTGAAACAGTCAAGTATAATTTCTGTC
The DNA here is from genome assembly GCA_007896445.1 of Puccinia hordei. NCBI lineage: Eukaryota > Fungi > Basidiomycota > Pucciniomycetes > Pucciniales > Pucciniaceae > Puccinia > Puccinia hordei. The sequence goes on along the minus strand of RDRW01000176.1, from coordinate 20,721 downwards.
ATGATCAGAAAATCTGGTAAAATAAATAAAACAAAAATAAATAAAATAAATAATAATATAATTAAATATTATTAATTATTCAGCTTGCAGTTTCAAGTGTTACATAATGTATGTAATATCTTGGTGGCTGACACTCACCCACACTAAAAAAAGAGAAAAAAGGCTAATGTCTTTTTTCTACTCTATAATTTCTTAGTAGAGAATCATTATTAATATCTTTAGCTTCTAACCACACATCTTTGTCAGCTAAGGAGTTTTTAAATCTTACAAGATATTGTTTAATGCTTTGATTATTTCTCATAATTCTTCTATCATTAACGATTTTATGAGGAATTAGATTTTCATCATCTATCATAGGTGGAATAGGTGTGTTTTTCTTAACAGGGACATTGCTATTGTCTTTATCAGAAGTGATATATTTTTTAAGAAGACTAATAGGAAAAGTTGGATGTTTCCTATTGAATGGTTCTGTCAAAATTACTTCCACTGCATTTGGGCCATGGAAAGCTTTGACTACAAAGGGACCAATAAAAGAGTCTCTAAGTTTCTTCGGACCATCCATGTTAGCAAAGTTTACTGTGGATATCAATACTTGATCAGCAACTTTAATGTCAGCTTGTTTATGAGTCTTATCCCATCTTGACTTATTATAGTCAAATGCTTGTTTGATACAATCTTGAGCATGTTTTTCAGCTTTATTCATCATATTCAAAGATGATTCAGATGTTGGATTAATGTGTACTGTTTTACTGAGCACACTGGTTACAGGCATAACAGGAGTCCATCCTCTTTCTAACTCAAAGGGAGTTTTTCCAGTAACTGAGTGTTTACTTGAATTATATGCATATTCAAGGGCTGGTAATAAAGATATCCAATCATGAGTAAAACCATCTTGATCTTTATAACTTAGGGCAAAGGCACAATATCTTCTGATCATGTCTTCTAGAGTTTGTATCATTCTTTCAGCTAAACCATCTGTCTGAGGGTGATAAGCTGTAGAAAAGGCTAATTTAGTACCCATTAAATTGAACAAATTATCCCAAAATTCAGAAGTGAATTTTGGATCTCTGTCACTGATAATGACCAAAGGACAGCCTACATCAGCAATGATATGATTCCAAAATAATAGAGCTACATCCATTGCATTATTTTCTTTAAAGCAAGGAATAAATCTTGCTCTCTTAGAGAATCTGTCTACTACAACCAAAACACATTTGTAATTATCTTCACCTGCTGGAGGTAATCCAGTTACAAAGTCCATGTTAATGACTTCCCATCTGGATTTGGGTTCATTGATTTCTTGTAACATACCATGTCTTTTCCCAGTAGCTTTATTTGCTTTCTGACACCTGTCACAAGAAGAACAGTATTCTATTACACCTTTTCTCCAATCAAACCACCAAGCTACAGATCTTACTCTTTCAAGAGTTCTGTCAGTAGACATGTGGCCAGAAAACATATTATCATGACATTCAAATAAAATGTCATTAATGTGTTTTTGTGATGTAAGTACAAGACTACAAGCATGGTGACTTTTATAATAAAGGAGTCCATCTAGGAGTACAAATCTCTTTTCATCAAATTTTCTCTTCCAAGGTGGATCTAAACCATTTAAAATACCAATGTTTTTGAAGTCTGACTTAAGAGCTTCTACAATGATTGTAGTGTTTTTGTTATTGGAGTAACTGTCTACAATTGCTTCAAAGAATTCATCTTTGAGGCTAGTGATTGTAATGCCCATGATGGGTAGATCTCTTTCCATATTTGCTTGATCATATGCAGGATTATCTGGAGTATTTGGTAAAGACCATCTACTGAGTGCATCAGGATTCTTATTTATTAAACCTTCTCTATGAGTCATTGTCATAGAGCATCTCCATTCTTGGATTGAGATTTGTCATCTCAACATATGTCTATTTGGTGACTTATATTAATAAGACTTTTAAGAGCAGTACAGTCTGTTATTACTTCAAAGAAACATCCATCTAGATAATAGTACAATTTCTCTAAAGCCCAAACCAAACAAAGGCATTCTAGCTGAGATGCACCATATCTTCTTTCAGAATCTTTTAATTGTCTAGAAATAAATACTACAGGTCCTTCAACTGGTAGGTCATCTTTAATTTTAACTTGATGCAAAGCTGCACCTAATCCTTCCATACTAGCATCTACATAAAGCTTGTAGGGTTGAGTGGGGTCAGGATGAAAAAGCACAGGAGCTGTGGTTAACATTTCTTTCAAAGTGTTATATGCATCTATTCTTTCTTTAGTCATTTCAAATACTACACTACGGCTGATGAGTTTTATCAGACTAGAAGATATAGAAGCATAATTTCTTAAATGTTGCCTGTAATAACTCATAAAGCCTAAAAAGCTTTGGAGTTCTTTTACAGTAGTGGGTACTGGTTTAAGTAAAACAGCAGCCACTCTATTTTGATCTATTCCCAAAGTAAGACCAGAAACTACATGTCCCAAAGCTTTGAGTTCATTAAACCCAAAGTGGCATTTGGGCAGAGAGATTTTCATATTCACTTTAATGGCCCTTTTAAGGACCAGGTCTAATCTAGTAAGATGTTCATCCCAATCTTGAGAGAAAACAATACTATCATCTATGTAGATAATCAACCATCCTTCTCTAAGTTCATTGTATAATTCTACATCCATCATTCTTTGGAAATGTGAAGGTGCATTTTTAATACCAAAGGGCATTCTTAAATATTCATAAACACCTAAGTAGCAAATAATCCTGAGATATTTTCTACTCTCAACACTGATAGTGTTTTGATGAAAACCTTCAAGTACATCCATTGTAGAGATATATTTGGCTTTGGCCAAATTTGTAAGTGATTCATTAATTTTGGGCATAGGATACCTGTCTGGGACAGTAACACTATTTAAAGCTCTAAAATCACCACAGAGTCTTGACTTGTCATTATGCCAAGCTATTATTACAGGTGTAGGAATATCAACTTCTTCTCCTGGAGAAACTTTTCTAAGGACTTTCAATTTTAATAAGGTGTCTATGTGTTCTTTAATAGGTTCCCTGCTTCTGGGACTAGCAGGATAAGGGGATCTCCTTAATATTGGAGGAAAAGGTTTCTGAATGGTCAACTGAATGTTAACTTCATGTCTTTTTATTGCTCCAAACTCATCTTTAGGAGTATTGAATTCACCAATATTCATGTGCAGAGTGTTGTACAACTGTGTAACTTGGTCACTTGACAGTTTCTCATATACATGAGCTTCCTCTTTTATTTGGTTTTTAAAGGAAATAATGTTATTAAAGGAAGAGGAACTTCTAGTATCATAATGATACTGTACTGTACTATCTCCAATAGTAACATAATTGGAATCTGAGTTGATCAGATTAATTTTATAAGCATGTAAATAATTATTACCAATTATGAAATATTGAGCTTTAATATCTTCCATTACCATGAAAGTCATGTTCATAGAAACTGTACCAAGTGTAATATCATAGTTAATTTTACCTATGTAATTAAGTTTTTGGTTACAACTTTTGTAAGTTTTATTGTCAGGACTAATCAGTTTAGACTTATAATCCTTGTCTATTTGAGACAAGTATCTAGTACCAACACAAGATACATAAGCACCTGAATCAAGTAAAGTGTTTATAATTATGTTATTCAATTTCATTCTCATAACACTACTCTTGCCTTTGCTTTCTTCTATATGAAATATATTACCAACAACCTCTTGAGACTCTTCTTCAAGTTCAGAGTCTTCATCAATTTCTGGATCTTCTGATTCTTCAGAATCTTTATTCTCAGATATATTGTTAACAACTTTCTTTCTTCTGCAATCTTTAGCTGCATGCCCTTTAATATTACAATTTGCACATCTAATATCAGAATAAGTCTTACTTTTATCTGATGTAACAGGAGGACTTGCAACAAAAAGCTTGTTTTGGTACTTTGATCTTTTACCCAGATTAGTCTGATCAACTTTTTCTTGTAAAACATTTATAAATGTACTGATATCAGCTTGAGTGGTGTCTAATGCACATTTAACTGCATAAGCCACTTCTCCATCACATAAGTCTAATAGTTTAATATTGATGTGTTCAATATTTAAATAAGGTTCAATGGACTTAATCCTTCTGTATTGTTTAGTAACCCAAGATGATACAGAAGGATTATTAGCATCAAATCTTGGAGTATAGAAGGCTTTTTGTACTCTGCTTCTCCAAGTAGCATTACCAAACTTCTGTTCAATTTGCTGTTTTCACCATTCCCATGTTTGAAGGCCAAATTGGTTTTGAATACCTTTAAACCATTGGTTGGCAGAATTCTTAAACAACAGATTTAATCTTGAGATGATAATTCTATCATGTAAATCTATATCAGATTTTAAAGTGTCAATCCATTCAATGAATTCTGTATGGTCATATTCTCCTTCACCTGAAAGGGTAGGCCAATCAGATATTTTTGGAATTGAAGCCAACATTTGTTTCCTTACTTCTTTGTCTACATCTATTAGATGTGTATCAGTTTGATAATTTTTTAAATTATCAGAGTTTTGTAATTTAACATGAGGATTCATGTTTTGATTTAAATTCTTATGTTCAAAAGTGTCAGCCGGCCGCTAGATCAGACAGCGCAACCAGCAGACAGAGCAGCACGACGAGTGCTGCGGATGTCCCAATACAGCCAGTGGAGATCACTAGTTGCGTAGCTAAGTAATCAGAAGATAGACTGCGCAAACGCAGCAAGTGATCGACAGATCAAAAATAGTATAAGTAAGAGGAACTCTCCGAACTCGGAGGATTCCTCAGAACAAAATTACCAAGCCCGCCATTTTGTAGTTTCAACTCCAACTCAAACACTGCGATTGGGGCCTTTAGCTTCTCTTTTCCCTTATCCTTTCTCTATCTATTTCCATCTTCCCATCCATCCCTTACTCGACCTCACCCATACTAGGTAAGCTTGAGTATCTCTTCCATCTACCTCTTCTCTATCTAGTCGAAGAGTCTTCATAGACTCTAGTTGATCCAAACTCAACAGCCCCTCCATCAGGAGGTGTGGTTCAATCCTCCCGCAGAGCCGGTAGAGTAGAGCTCAGACTACATAGTCTTAGAGCTATCATCTACATCATTTTATTCAGAGCGCTGTTATCAGAGACACACTCTGACAAAAAGAATTTAAGTTCTTATCTTCAAAAGAGTTTAAACAAAGATCTTCAACAATTAAAGATCTAACATCTTTAATTAAATGAGGGATAGATTGATCCAATTGAAGTGATTCCAAATTCTTATGAATTGAAGCTTGGTTAACTTGTATTTCTGATATATCAGAAATAATTTTATCAATTTTTTGTTCAATTGATTTAACTTCTTTACCTTTAAAACTCAGTGTTTGAACTTCATTCTCAAGTTTATTTGTAACATGTCTCAAATGTTCATTAAGGGGCTCAACATCTTTTAAGAAATAATTTTGTATTTCAGTAGTGATGTCACTACACATGTCTAAAATGTCAGTTTGATTAGAACAAACTTCTTCAATGAATTGAGTTTGAGAAATAATTTTCTCTTCTGTTTTTACAGTGTTTTTATCTACAATTTGTTCTATTTTAACGAACATGTCAGATAAAGTATTTAAAAAGAATTTTTTAGTGACAATATAATCTATTCTTGATGATTGTTGCTCTGGTCTCGGATCCTGTTGAGAGATCAAGCGGTGACCTCGCACAACAGTCTAGAGCGGGTGATTGGCCGAGAGAGCCTGCTAGTGTTGACAGAGGGCTGGAATCCTCATGCCATGCACCCGCCAACTCGTCAGCCACAGCGAGCCATGAGCAATCAGCAACAGCCCAGACGAGACCAAGGGCAACATCGGCAGCGGGGATACACGATGCAGGGAGGTAATCAGCAGCTGGGCCAGCAAGCAGCGCAGCAACAGGCAGAGGTAGGTCAACCGGGCCGGAACACCCGGATGCGCCGACGTCAAACCTTCAGACAGTCGATCTACAACAAGGTTTTCCGAGTGGGGCGCACCCTCCAGGGGAGCTACCAATTGATAGAGCAGGCCAGGTCCGGAAACCAAGGGATTCAACGCCGCTGACGCCTGTGGATGCTAGCGCATTGTTATCGAGGATGTTTGGAGAGATCAAACGGATTGTAGACGGGAATTGTGAGCAAGTTAAAAAGCAAACGGAAGCTTTTCGGACGGCCTTGTCAAAATACATGCATCAAGACCTCACGACACCAATGACTAATAACTTTCATTGGATTAGGGATTTAGTTGATGAGAACTTTAAGTCGGTTAAGTTTTCTCTTACAGGAATTGCTTCTTCTTGTAATAGCCTCCCTACGCCGATTGGCATTATTAAAGACAATTTGGATAAGTTGATTATGAAAATACAAGGTCTTGAACTGGTGTCGTCAAAAGTAGAGAGGTCGTTGCGAGAGCCCATGAGGGATATGGACGATTTAGCCAACGGTTTGAGAATGTTCATTCAAGAGTCCTGTGATGCAGTGACGGCTAAGATGTTGAGTGTGGATCACAGTGATCCCAAGCTCATCGGTGAGGTACAGGAACTTAGCGCAAGGGTATTTGCTTTAGAAGACCGCTTGGCTGGGGTACTAAATCAGCCAAAGGTAGTGTTAGAAGAAACCATCTCAGAGCGTGTTGCGAATGGGCTATCAACGCAATTGGAAGATTGCCTTGTAAACTTAGAGGTAAAGTTGGTGAAAGAAATTCAGAAGTTGCGTCCCTTTTCAGGTGATTCGCAGGCTAGTGGGGAAGTTGAGCAAAAGATTGAGGAGCAGGGCGAGAATCAGAGAGTGGACTTCCTTAATCTTCATGATAAAATTGACCGCATGATGAGCCAGTATCGCTCAGAAGGAGCCCGGTTAAGAGAGGAGATAACAGGTTTGGCGGCAAAGGTTCACTCCCTACATGAAGAGTCCACCCAGCATCACCCATCAATGGCACAGCACCCTTTGGTGTCAAGACAGCAAGCGGGGTCAGATAAACATTGGGGGGATATTGATCCAGAACTGAAGAAGCGATTGAATAATGCTATAGGTAAATCGGACTGGCCCAAGTTTTCCGGTGAAGGAGAGTATGATCACTTGAGATTTGTGCACTGGATAGATACAGCGAAGAAAGATGGGCATGTAGATGACAAGGTTCTTGTGCTGAAGCTACTTACAATGCTGACAGGCACTGCCCTGTCGTGGTATGAAACTATGCGTTTTTTGGAGGTAGAACCCACATGGAATTTTTGGAGAGGAGAAATATGCAAGAAGTTTGGGACCTCTGCTTGGAAGCGGAAGAAACAAACAGCTTTCAAAGGTGATAGATTTGTACCGGGGGAAACGCCTCCCGCTCAATGGATTACTAGACAATATAACCGTTTGAAGTGCTTTGCGCCTTCCACGGATACTGAAGCAATCAATTTCAAGCTGCTTGGTCTCATGGATAGTGAGGTTGAATATGCAGCAAAGAATGCTATGAGAAGTCTTGATGTGGACATGAGTACTTTTATCAATATTCTAGAGGACATTTGTGACAAGACTTGCCTGGGGAGGCGCCGGTTTGCGGGGAAAGTGATTCCTGCGGCAAATGCTAAACCAATTGTTTCAGCAACCGAGAAGATGAAATCAGCTCAGCCCAAAATCAAGCCTATCGCAGATGCCCTCGGAATGTCAATTGTGTTGACAATGGCAGAGTAGTGGATGAAGAAGAGGACATGGGCAGTGACATCGATACGGGCGAGCCCATAATAGGGGATTCCATTGGAGCCTTAGCGATTGAGTCCATCTCCGGCCGTAATAACTTGGTGCGGATGACGTGCTGTGGAAAGGATTGTCTGGTCCTTTTAGACAGTGGAGCAGTAAGGTCAGTAGTCAGAAAGAAGTACCTTTCCGGGTTCTGTCCCGGTTGGGGCAAGTTTATCTTGCCCCTCAGCCCAGGGAAGTTTCACAGCGCTTCAGGTGCTCTAGTTCCTTTAGGTGTAGTAAATGTGAAATTGGTTATGGACAACGTTAAGCTTGTAGTTAGGTTTGTGGTAATGGACAACATGACATCTCGGTATTTTGCTCTGGGGAATGATTACCTAGTGCACTATAGGATATCGCTCCTTAACAACGGCAAGCGGAGTTTCACCATGGGTAGGAAGGTGTTTGAATTTGACGAGTTCATTAATGTAGTAGCCCAGGGAGTGGATGTAGTTGTCCCGTTTGACCAAGAAGTACGCCGGGAGGCCAAGTTAAATCCAAATATTTCAACAGAGCAGCTGGAGGGCTTGTTGTTAGTCCTAGATTGATTCAAGCCAGCATTTGCAACAGCAGACCAGCCTTTTGGTTCCATTGAAGGGCATGAGGTAGAGATCACTTTGACAGTAGATAAGCCGTATCTGCTAGCTCTGAGGAAATCCCCCTATCCTGAGAGTCCGTGGAGTAGGGAGGCCATAGAGCAGCACATAGAGCTACTTATTAGGATGGGGATCTTACGGAAAGTAGGGTCAAACGAAGGAGTTGAAATTACTACTCCAGTTATCATTGTGTGGCATCACGATAAATCTAGGCTAGTGGGGGACTTTAGGGCTCTGAATACCTATACGTGTCCAGACCAATACCCAATGCCGAAGATAACTGAGTCGCTCACCAAGTTGCACGGAGCTAAGTACATCACGTGCATGGATGTTCTAAAAGGATTCCATCAAAACCGGGTGGCTCCGGGTAGCAGGAAGTTCCTCTGGATTATATTGCATATGGGGGTCCATGAGTATCAGCGTATGCCCTTTGGCATCAAGAACGCACCATCCCATTTTCAACGAATGATGGACAGCAAATTCAGGCAGGAGCTGAGTGAGCTGTGGCTGATAATATACATTGATGACATCATTGTATTTACAGACACATGGGACGAGCACCTGACTAAGTTAGTGTCAGCCTCTGTGATGCCAAGGAGTAATTCTTCTAGCTACACAAGGTGCAAAATAAAAGATAAAGAGCAATATAAAGCTCTGGGAGGATTTATAAGATGTAATACCAATAAAGATACGAGGTATGAGAGGTAAAAGATGAGTAATTATATTAAATAAATTTAATATAATTAAAAATATGAGGGGCCTGATAAATCAGGGGTGGTTTAATCCCTCAAAGGTATCTTGCAAGCAGAGGATTTAAGTACCTGAACACACTGGGGCCTGTAAACAGGGGTGGTTTAAATCCCAGATAAAAGATGGGGGGAGAATCTCAAGAGGAAGGTTTATCTACTTACTAGTAATAAATTACCTTACAGACTTGAGGTTCTTCCAGGGGGAAATTGGGCAGTTGGAAGCGCTTGGAAAGGGTGTTGGAAGAGCTGGATGGACACTGGGCAATTTCAAGAGAGTAACAAGGGGCTAGAGAAAAGATACTAGGACCTTACAAGACAGAATAACAATTGTAAAAGCTATGTAAGTGGGTAAAGGTGGTAGTATATATATTAAAGCATGAGGAGGCAAAATACAGGGGGAACAAGGGCTCCTTAAATGCCTTTCTGGAGCCTTGATGGCGAAATACAGGATGTATCTTTGGCTATGGGAACATTTAAAAGGAAGGGGTTAAGATTTAATACAAATGTATGTAGTTATTTAATCAAATTTCCATATGTACAGGCTGTCTACTATGGGTACAGCCTGTCTAAGCTCCTTTGCTGGCATCTTGAGGCGCTTCTGAACCTCTGACAAGGTTTGTTAGATGTGTCGATTAAAGGTTTTAACTATATGTCAAAATGTATTGATTAAATATCACATGTACCTGTTGATCACATTTGTCAGAGTTTAATTGTTTTGTATTGTGTACAATGTGAAATACATGTATTTGTTTGTTCTGTGGGCGCTTAAAGAGCTTCTTTTTTGATCCCTGTCATGCAGGCTCTTTGGAATGCATGACTGCAGAGATCTGTCAATCAATAATTTCCTACTAAGGATGTAATACATTTATTTTGAACAGTTGTTCAATTGTTATTTTCAGAAGGTTCTCATGTTATTTCCTTCCTCCGCTTCGTGGTCTTTGTCCCTCTGAATCATCCTTAGTGTACTTCGTATTTAATTAAATAAAATAAAATAGATAATATAGTATTGTCACGCTCTGTGATGCCAAGGACTGGTATCCTTCTAGCTAAACAAGGTGCAAGACAAAAAACAATATGGAATAAGGGTTTTTTGGGTGATTTTTAATATCTTTTTTATTAATATAAAAGATATTAAAGGTTTCTAGGAGGGGCCTGCAAGCAGGGGTGGTTTAGTTCCCTCCAAAGGTTATTTAAGACCTTAATAAACTGGGGCCTGCAAGCAGGGGTGGTTTAGATCCCAGTGATAATAGTGGCTGAAAAGGGCCACAACTCCTGAAGGAAAAAGACTTACTGTAGGCCTTAAGGGGAGGAGTGGGGACTTTTCAGAGGGAAACTGGACAGCTTGAAGCGGTTGGAAAGGTGTGGTGGACAGCTGGACAGAGTGGGAGTTGAGAGAAAGAGGCTTTGAGTCTTGAGGACTGATTTACTGGGCAGGACACTAGTAGGTTGGACTGGTGGAATGCTGGTGGTAAATATGATAAAGCTGGGGAATCAAAACACAGGGGGAAGAAAGGGCCTCTTAAATGCCTTTCTGGAGCCCTGATGGCGAAACAGCAAGTGTTATTTTGGCTATGGGAATACTACAAGGAAGGAGTTATCCTTAGTAGAAATAAATGATGTAATTTATCAAATTATTACATGTACAGGCTGTCAATCATTAATACAGTCTGTCAGTCATCTGTAGACATCATCTGAGGGCGCTTCAAGAGCTCTTAGTTTGATGTACAATATGTATTGATCACTTGATCAATAGAATAAAAAGAAATAATCAAATTATAATACAGAATCTTATTTCTGTTTAATTTGGTTATTTCATATGTAAGGTTCTGTACCATGAGAGTTCTTGTCATACTTGCATGGAGGGCGCTTTTACAGCTCTCCATTCAATTATTTGACAAGCAAACATCATGGGAAAAGTGTCAACATTTATTATTTTTCCGTGATTAAATAAGCTTGTCATTTAGTTTAATTGTACAGGTTCTTTTAGATTTATTTGAAGTATTCTTATGTTTCCTTTATCCCCTGTTTCGTGTCTTTCATGTGTTATTATATTATTTAACTTATACTGTATGTATTTGTATAAGTTAATAATAATACAAAGAGTATAAAACAGCGTGATATTTATGTCAAATGTTATTTAATATTTTATTTATATGTTTAAAGGATAATTACATAGTTTATTTAAGTAATTATCCCGTATTTTGAGGACTTCTACTTATTAGAATACTGTCATATTACATATGTTTATACCTAGTAAGTATTTTAGCGCTTAGTAGGAGTATTCTTTAAGTTAATTTTATTATTAGAAGGAGTAAGTTTTCTAGGGTACTTTGGCTGAGGTACCCTAGGTTATTTTACTTGCTCTTTCAGAATATGAAATAATATTCTCACTTATCTCAAAGGTTAATGAGTTATTATTTATATTTATTATTAATGGATTTATTATATTTGTTTATAGCATTATTACTACTTAATAATGTTTATATTTTACAATATTATCTTTTTCTTATGTCTATTATAATTTATGTTACATTATTACTTATGTAATAATGTCTCTTTCATATGTATTTTTATTGATTAATTATTACTTTATTTATTGTTCTAGTCAGGTTGTCTCTGAACTAGTAGCAAGCTGACAAGTATATTACTAGTATTATATACTTATATTATTAATGTCACATGTATTTATTTTATTATGTTCTTATTTAAATAAATTGTTATTTTGTGGTTTTGTACATGTATTTATTTTTTTATTCTGTATTTTAATGTATAATAACTAATTCAGCGCTTTAGTGGTAATATTCTTTCAAGTTGTTTTACTACTAGAAGTTTTAAGTTATCTGGGGTACTTTGGCTGAAGTACCCTAGGTTATTTTACACGCTCTTTAAGAATATGAAATAATATTTCCATTTATCTCATTATTTATTAACATATTCACTGTTTTATACTTAATATTGTATTTGTTTGTTTATTATTAATTTACTATGTAATAATGTATTTATTATTTACATATTACTTCTTTTCGCTGCTTTATCTTATTATTATTCATTTATTACTCTTTGTTAAATGATTAATACTATGTTTTTTATTTTATGTTTATTTTTGTTCTAGTCAGGTTGTCTCTGAACTAGTAGCAAGCTGACAGTTAGCCATAGTTTTGGGAAGGGTTAGAGACATGAACATGAAGATCTCCTTGTCTAAATGCTCGTTTGGGTTTTCTGAGCTAAGAGCTCTGGGTCATATTGTAAACGGGCTTTTGCTTGCAGTTGATCAACACCGGGTAGCAGCGGTGTTGCTCAAACCTATACCATCCAATATTAAGGAACTGAAGTCGTTTCTTGGATTTGCCGGCTATTACAGGTTACATATTAAAGACTTCAACTTGATGGCGTCCTCACTCTATAAGATATGCAGTCCGAATGTTGGGTTTGAAATGACCCAAGAAAGGATTGAGGCGTACAAACAGTTGAGGATTGCTCTGACCACAGCACCGTTGCTTTTTCACCCCGATCCAAAGAAGCCTTTTAAGCTTTATGTCAATGCGTGCATGGAAGGTGTTGGTGCAGCGCTGCATCAGATTCAGATGATTCAAGACAAGGAGGTGGAAGGCCCAATTTGTCCATATCTCAACAACTGAAGGAATCAGAAAGGAGGTATGGGGCATCCCAATTGGAATGTTTATGCCTGGTGTGGGCGTTGGAGAAGCTCTACTATTATCTCGGTGGGTGTGTGTTTGAGGTGATTACTGATTGTGTAGCGTTGAAGTCGCTGTTGAACATGAAGACACCCAGCAGGCATATGATGCGGTGGCAGATCTCCATTCAAGAGTGGCGGGGATCAATGACAATTACACACCGTATGGGCCTTATACATAAGAATGCAGACGGTCTATCGAGGTGGGCTTTGCCTAATGACAAGGACAACCCCGCTGCGGATGGGGAGGAAGTTGAGCAAGAAGTACCTATCATGGCTATCAGTGTGAGTGGATTGTTGATGGAGTTCTGGAATTTGGTAGAGGAGAGCTACATTGCCAATAAAGACACCGCAGCCTTAGTAGAAATCCTCCGGTCCAAGCATTCACAACCGGACCTAGTCAGCCAGCTTGGAGATCCCTGGAAAGCTAACTTTTCAGCGGGCAGGTTTGTCCTCTTAGATGGATTGCTTTACCATCAATCCGGGAATAATTGCGCGCTGGTGTTGGTGGACAAGGATCATATAAACACTATGCTGCATGAATGCCATGATAGTGTGGCAGCAGGGCATTTCTCAAGGGAAAGTACCATTGAAAGACTTAGGGTACTGGCTTGGTGGCCGGGCTGGACCACAAGAGTAGAGCAGTATTGTGAAAGCTGTGATCGTTGCCAGAAAGCAAACAGAGCCACAGGAAAGAGGTTTGGGCTGTTACAAACCATTGAAGAGCCTAAACAGCGTTGGGAAGTGATCAATATGGATTTTGTTACCGCCTTACCAACAGCAGGGAAAGACAGCTTCAATGCTGTGTTAGTAGTAGTTGACCGGTTTTCAAAGAGAGCTAGGTTTTTGCCATGCTATAAGGACAACTTGGCTCTAGATGTAGCTCTGTTGTTTTGGAACTCCATCATTCATGATGTAGGATGCCCCAAGGTTATTATTACGGATCGGGATCCAAAGTTTACCTCAGAGTTCTGGCAGAGTCTTTTCCAGCTACTGGGGTCAAAACTGTCTTTTTCTACTACTTATCATCCCCAGACCAATGGTTTGGCCGAGAGGATGATCCAGAAACTGGAAGACATGATTCGGCGGTATTGTGCGTTCGGCCTCCATTTCAAGGATGCAGAAGGTTATACTCATGATTGGGTTTCTTTGATACCAGCACTTGAGTATGCATATAACTCCAGCATACATGCTACAACGGGTAAGACCCCCTTTGAGCTAGAACGAGGTTGGGTACCGCACATGCCTAGAGATTTGCTCCTCAGCAAAACAATTAAACTTCATCCGTCAGCAGAGAAGTTTCAGGAAATGATGCTGAGAGCGGAACAACACGCTAGTGAGTGCTTGGAAAAAGCAGTGCAGTACAATAAAGATAGGTGGGATAAGACTCATTGTGATCATGATATCCAAGTAGGAGACCGAGTTTTAGTTTCTACGTCTAATTTTCAGAATCTTGGCGGCAACCGGAAACTGAAGGATGCGTTTGTAGGTCCTGTCTTTGTGAAGGCACTACACGGTGGAAACGCTGTCGAAGTGGTTTTGACGGAGGGGTACAATTTTAAGCATCCTACCTTTCCAGTGAGCCTCCTTAAAAAATATGTAGGGGCCGGTGATCATAGAAAAGAACCACCACCTTTGGCACCAAACCTTGAAGAAGACCCGCTTGATGGGTTGATTGCTTCTAAGATCTTGGACAAGAAGCTTACCCGGGTGGAGGGTCAAGACTGCCGACTATATCTGACCAGGTTTGAAAATAAAGATACTGACTGTGATAGGTGGCTTAAGAAGGAACAAATTCAGCACTCAGACACTCTACTGCGCAGGTTTAGAGCGTCTAAGAGGCATAAGGCAACGACTCCTATCAGAGCCGTCCTTTTTTGGGGTGGCAAGTGTCAGCCGGCTGCTAGATCAGACAGCGCAACCAGCAGACAGAGCAACACAACGAGTGCTGCGGATGTCCCAATACAGCCAGTGGAGATCACTAGTCGCGTAGCTAAGTAATCAGAAGATAGACTGCGCAAACGCAGCAAGTGATCGACAGATCAAAAATAGTATAAGTAAGAGGAACTCTCCGAACTCGGAGGATTCCTCAGAACAAAATTACCAAGCCCGCCATTTTGTAGTTTCAACTCCAACTCAAACACTGCAATTGGGGCCTTTAGCTTCTCTTTTCCCTTATCCTTTCTCTATCTATTCCCATCTTCCCATCCATCCCTTACTCGACCTCACCCATACTAGGTGAGCTCGAGTATCTCTTCCATCTACCTCTTCTCTATCTAGTCAAAGAGTCTTCATAGACTCTAGTTGATCCAAACTCAACAGCCCCTCCATCAGGAGGTGTGGTTCAATCCTCCCACAGAGCCGGTAGAGTAGAGCTCAGACTACATAGTCTTAGAGCTATCATCTACATCATTTTATTCAGAGCGCTGTTATTAGAGACACGCTCTGACAAAAAGAATTTAAGTTCTTATCTTCAAAAGAATTTAAACAAAGATCTTCAACAATTAAAGATCTAACATCTTTATTTAAATGAGGGACAGATTGATTTAATTGAAGTGATTCCAAATTCTTATGAATTGAAGCTTGGTTAACTTGTATTTCTGATATATCAGAAATAATTTTATCAATTTTTTGTTCAATTGATTTAACTTCTTTACCTTTAAAACTCAGTGTTTGAACTTCATTCTCAAGTTTATTTGTAACATGTCTCAAATGTTCATTAAGGGGCTCAACATCTTTTAAGAAATAATTTTGTATTTCAGTAGTGATGTCACTACACATGTCTAAAATGTCAGTTTGATTAGAACAAACTTCTTCAATGAATTGAGTTTGAGAAATAATTTTCTCTTCTGTTTTTACAGTGTTTTTATCTACAATTTGTTCTATTTTAACAAACATGTCAGATAAAGTATTTAAAAAGAATTTTTTAGTGACAATATCATCCATTCTTGATGATTGTTGCTCTGGTCTCGAGCTCTCTGGTCTTGACGGGAGTGATCTATGTATTGATACATGCCCTGGATCTGGCGCGCTAGGCGGAACATCTTGCCGTACACTGAATTGCGGTACTCGCGCCTGGACATGCGGCGCTGCGTGTTGCGGCGCTGCAGACCGGCTTGAGCTTGGTTGGGCTGCTGGCGGCGGTTTTGCGCTGGAGGGCTGGTGGCGCTGGCTGCACTGGGGGCGCTGGCGGCGCTGGCTGCGGTTGCTGTACCCGTACTGGTTCTAACACCGGCTTGGCACGTGGCTCCGTGTTGGGAGTAGTTGCCGTTGTGGCCGGTTGACTGGTCGAGGCCTATGAGGCCTGGCTCTGACGCAGAGCTTTCCTGACGACGAAGGGATTCCATCCCTCCGTCAGGATTAGAGTCTTGGAACTCCCCAAAACTTTTGTCAAGCTGCGGTGCGTAGCTAAAGCTTGCGTCAAGAACAGATCCTTCATTGCCGAGTTCTCTGACGTAGCTTCCTGGAAGCCGCGGAAGTTTGCTTGATGCTGCTCCAGGATTAACCTGGTCGCAGCGTTGAGACTTCTGTGAACTGGGTTCAACGGGGATGTCAGCAATCTTACCGGCTAAACGGCTACTTACACGGGAAGGAAGTACTGACTTTCTTCCCTCTCCGCTACTTGGGCTGGGGTTTCTTTTATTAGACATAATAAAAATTATGTTAGTCAATTTTCTTTGAATATGAAATGTGTAATCTTTCGAAGAGAAAAAAAAAATTATTTACGAGGGGTAATAGGAGTCCACGCGTTGGCAGTAATTAACCTAGACTCTCCTGGGGCAGGAGAGCTTCGAACCTGGATGGGTTCAGCGTCTGGGATTACTGTATCCTTGTTTGGAGGTGCAGCGGTGGATCTATTCTTGTCGTTGGACGAGCGGGGATTGACGGTTAGAAGTACGGCCACAGGGGACAAAGAACTCAGACACTAAAGACGAGATAAATATCTGTTTATAGAGCTGACACATTAGATTTTTTTGATCTAAAAAAATCTTACTTTTGTTGAGTAATGGACAAGTTATGATTTTTCGAAAAAAAGTCAAATTTTTTGGATGATTCTAATAAGAATCTAATTTTTTTGAGAGTGTATTTTTGGGTTTTTTCTGTGGAAAAAATTCAAAATAAAGAATAAACTCAGTTTGATACTAATATCAAAGAATATTTTGGAAGAAGGATAAAGGATTTATCAAAAACAAATTTGCTGAAAATTTTTGAATTTTTATATTGTTTGTAAAAAAAAAAAAATAATAATAATAAATTAATTTATATAAGGCCAAAAGGATTTAAGGCCACTGTTGGGACACCAAATGTCAGCTTTCTGTACTCTAATCCACTTATTGTGGCGTGTACAGTAAGGACTAAAGAATTATTTCAATATTTAAATAAGGTTCAATGGACTTAATCCTTCTGTATTGTTTAGTAACCCAAGATGATACAGAAGGATTATTAGCATCAAATCTTGGAGTATAGAAGGCTTTTTGTACTCTGCTTCTCCAAGTAGCATTACCAAACTTCTGTTCAATTTGCTGTTTTCACCATTCCCATGTTTGAAGGCCAAATTGGTTTTGAATACCTTTAAACCATTGGTTGGCAGAATTCTTAAACAACAGATTTAATCTTGAGATGATAATTCTATCATGTAAATCTATATCAGATTTTAAAGTGTCAATCCATTCAATGAATTCTGTATGGTCATATTCTCCTTCACCTGAAAGGGTAGGCCAATCAGATATTTTTGGAATTGAAGCCAACATTTGTTTCCTTACTTCTTTGTCTACATCTATTAGATGTGTATCAGTTTGATAATTTTTTAAATTATCAGAGTTTTGTAATTTAACATGAGGATTCATGTTTTGATTTAAATTCTTATGTTCAAAAGTGTCAGCCGGCCGCTAGATCAGACAGCGCAACCAGCAGACAGAGCAGCACGACGAGTGCTGCGGATGTCCCAATACAGCCAGTGGAGATCACTAGTTGCGTAGCTAAGTAATCAGAAGATAGACTGCGCAAACGCAGCAAGTGATCGACAGATCAAAAATAGTATAAGTAAGAGGAACTCTCCGAACTCGGAGGATTCCTCAGAACAAAATTACCAAGCCCGCCATTTTGTAGTTTCAACTCCAACTCAAACACTGCGATTGGGGCCTTTAGCTTCTCTTTTCCCTTATCCTTTCTCTATCTATTTCCATCTTCCCATCCATCCCTTACTCGACCTCACCCATACTAGGTAAGCTTGAGTATCTCTTCCATCTACCTCTTCTCTATCTAGTCGAAGAGTCTTCATAGACTCTAGTTGATCCAAACTCAACAGCCCCTCCATCAGGAGGTGTGGTTCAATCCTCCCGCAGAGCCGGTAGAGTAGAGCTCAGACTACATAGTCTTAGAGCTATCATCTACATCATTTTATTCAGAGCGCTGTTATCAGAGACACACTCTGACAAAAAGAATTTAAGTTCTTATCTTCAAAAGAGTTTAAACAAAGATCTTCAACAATTAAAGATCTAACATCTTTAATTAAATGAGGGATAGATTGATCCAATTGAAGTGATTCCAAATTCTTATGAATTGAAGCTTGGTTAACTTGTATTTCTGATATATCAGAAATAATTTTATCAATTTTTGTTCAATTGATTTAACTTCTTTACCTTTAAAACTCAGTGTTTGAACTTCATTCTCAAGTTTATTTGTAACATGTCTCAAATGTTCATTAAGGGGCTCAACATCTTTTAAGAAATAATTTTGTATTTCAGTAGTGATGTCACTACACATGTCTAAAATGTCAGTTTGATTAGAACAAACTTCTTCAATGAATTGAGTTTGAGAAATAATTTTCTCTTCTGTTTTTACAGTGTTTTTATCTACAATTTGTTCTATTTTAACGAACATGTCAGATAAAGTATTTAAGAAGAATTTTTAGTGACAATATAATCTATTCTTGATGATTGTTGCTCTGGTCTCGGATCCTGTTGAGAGATCAAGCGGTGACCTCGCACAACAGTCTAGCGCGGGTGATGGCGGCCGAGAGAGCCTGCTAGTGTTGACAGAGGGCTGGAATCCTCATGCCATGCACCCGCCAACTCGTCAGCCACAGCGAGCCATGAGCAATCAGCAACAGCCCAGACGAGACCAAGGGCAACATCGGCAGCGGGGATACACGATGCAGGGAGGTAATCAGCAGCTGGGCCAGCAAGCAGCGCAGCAACAGGCAGAGGTAGGTCAACCGGGCCGGAACACCCGGATGCGCCGACGTCAAACCTTCAGACAGTCGATCTACAACAAGGTTTTCCGAGTGGGGCGCACCCTCCAGGGGAGCTACCAATTGATAGAGCAGGCCAGGTCCGGAACCAAGGGATTCAACGCCGCTGACGCCTGTGGATGCTAGCGCATTGTTATCGAGGATGTTTGGAGAGATCAAACGGATTGTAGACGGGAATTGTGAGCAAGTTAAAAGCAAACGGAAGCTTTTCGGACGGCCTTGTCAAAATACATGCATCAAGACCTCACGACACCAATGACTAATAACTTTCATTGGATTAGGGATTTAGTTGATGAGAACTTTAAGTCGGTTAAGTTTCTCTTACAGGGAATTGCTTCTTCTTGTAATAGCCTCCTACGCCGATTGGCATTATTAAAGACAATTTGGATAAGTTGATTATGAAAATACAAGGTCTTGAACTGGTGTCGTCAAAAGTAGAGAGGTCGTTGCGAGAGCCCATGAGGGATATGGACGATTTAGCCAACGGTTGAGAATGTTCATTCAAGAGTCCTGTGTGATGCAGTGACGGCTAAGATGTTGAGTGTGGATCACAGTGATCCCAAGCTCATCGGTGAGGTACAGGAACTTAGCGCAAGGGTATTTGCTTTAGAAGACCGCTTGGCTGGGGTACTAAATCAGCCAAGGTAGTGTTAGAAGAAACCATCTCAGAGCGTGTTGCGAATGGGCTATCAACGCAATTGGAAGATTGCCTTGTAAACTTAGAGGTAAAGTGGGTGAAAGAAATTCAGAAGTTGCGTCCCTTTTCAGGTGATTCGCAGGCTAGTGGGGAAGTTGAGCAAAAGATTGAGGAGCAGGGCGAGAATCAGAGAGTGGACTTCCTTAATCTTTCATGATAAAATTGACCGCATGATGAGCCAGTATCGCTCAGAAGGAGCCCGGTTAAGAGAGGAGATAACAGGTTTGCGGCAAAGGTTCACTCCCTACATGAAGAGTCCACCCAGCATCACCCATCAATGGCACAGCACCCTTTGGTGTCAAGACAGCACAGCGGGGTCAGATAAACATTGGGGGGATATTGATCCAGACTGAAGAAGCGATTGAATAATGCTATAGGTAAATCGGACTGGCCCAGTTTTCCGTGGAAGGAGAGTATGATCACTTGAGATTTGTGCACTGGATAGATACAGCGAAGAAAGATGGGCATGTAGATGAAAGTTCTTGTGCTGAAGCTACTTACAATGCTGACAGGCACTGCCCTGTCGGTGGTATGAAACTATGCGTTTTTTGGAGGTAGAACCCACATGGAATTTTGGAGAGGAGAAATATGCAAGAAGTTTGGGACCTCTGCTTGGAAGCGGAAGAACAAACAGCTTTCAAAGGTGATAGATTTGTACGCGGGGAAACGCCTCCCGCTCAATGGATTACTAGACAATATAACCGTTTGAAGTGCTTTGCGCCTTCCACGGATACTGAAGCAATCAATTTCAAGCTGCTTGGTCTCATGGATAGTGAGGTTGAATATGCAGCAAAGAATGCTATGAGAAGTCTTGATGTGGACATGAGTACTTTTATCAATATTCTAGAGGACATTTGTGACAAGACTTGCCTGGGGAGGCGCCGGTTTGCGGGGAAAGTGATTCCTGCGGCAAATGCTAAACCAATTGGTTTCAGCAACCGAGAAGATGAATGAAATCAGCTCAGCCCAAAATCAGCCTATCGCAGATGCC